>MU223727.1:756335-767017 GCA_018584345.1 Thuja plicata | reverse complement strand
AAGTATCTGATGGGCAGTGGTGTCAGCTGAACCATGCCCGGTTCCAAACTGTCCATGGAATTCATCAATTATTTTCATAGCTTGGTCCCTGTCGATGCACCGGAGGTACACTCCCTCGTAGTTTCGATGGTAAAGTGCAGAATTTTTAATCATGAAATAGGCGCTTTTCATCTGCAAGGCACGGCGTTTGTGGGGAGGTAATCCCTCTGGGCATTTGTTGTTTAGCAGCAAGTACACCAGATCGGTATACCACGGGTCTTGGGTAATGGACTCCATCGCATAAGTTTGACACTCTATGTGGGGAGTCTCTTCTGCCATTGTTCGACTTAGTCCCTGGCCTCAGACTATTTTCATGGGCTGCATCTCTAAGTCATATTCCTAGAGGATGGCCATCCATTTCCCCCGTCTCTCGCCCAATTTACTCTGCATCAGCAGAGATTTGACAGCCTGGTCCGGGATGATAGCATGCACTTTGCTCCGGAGGATATAATGCCAGAATTTCTTCACGGCGTGAACTAGAGCAAAGGCCTATTTTTCCAGTGATGAATACCAGACTTCGGCGTTCTTAAAGGGGGAACTCATGAAAGCAATTGGTCGTTCCTCCCCTTTAACCTTTTGGGTCAGTACTGCCGCGGCAGAATGCGGCGAAGAAAACGAGTATATGTAAAACGGGAGGGAATAGTCTGGACTAGCCAGGACAGGTGCCTCCGTTATGGTCTGTTTGATCTGGGCGAACGCCCGCTTTTCTTTAGGGCTCCACTCAATTTTGGTATCCTTTTTCATCATTTCGTTGAGTGGTTTGACTATTTCTGCGAATCCCGTGATGAATCGTCGCACGAAGTTGATTTTTCTGAAGAAGGATCGCATTTCTTTCTTGCTACCAGGCATCTGTAAGTTCAGCAATGCTTCGACTCTATCAGGGTCTATGGATATACCCTTCTTAGAGACGATATGCCCGAGCAACTTCCCTTCGGTGACCCCGAATATGCATTTCTTAGGGTTGAGGGATATTCCATACCGGCGACATCTCTCGCAGATCTGAGCGAGGTGGGCAACATGATCACGCCTGTCCTGGGAGAAGATGGTCAAATCATCCATGTAGATGATTATGCATCAATTTATGAGGCCCTCGAATGTAATGTCCATGACTTTTTGAAACGTAGACCCTACGTTGATCAAACCGAAGGGCATTCTCCTATACGCGAACGTTCTCCACTTGGTGGTAAATGCTGTTTTATCTCTATCTTCATACTTGACCATGACCTGATTGTATCCCGAGTATCTATCCAAGAAAGACATCATTTGAGATCCATTGACTATTTGCAACACCTCATCCAACGAGGGGAGAGGGTGATTATCTTTTTTGGAGGCCTTGTTCAAATTTTGAAAATCCACACAAAGGTGGATCTCGCCGTTCTTTTTCCTAACAGGGACCAGGTTGGCAACCCACGTAGTATGCCGGATTGGGAAGATTATCTGGGCTGACAGTAGTTTTTCTACCTCTTGACGGATTAGAGGTTCTATCAGGGGGTTGACCGGTCTTTACTTTTGCCGAAAGGGCTTAGCGTCTGACTTCAGGGGAATAGTGTGGGTCATGATAGATGTATCATACATTTTTAAATCTTCATATCCCCAGGAAATTACATCAATATATTCTTGGAGAACCGCGAGAATCTTCTCCTTCTCCTCAGGGGAGCAGGAGGTACTGATGTGGATGATCTTTTCTTCACCAGGCTGGCCGATGTTAACCTTTTCAAACTTTCCTCCCTCAGGGGAGGATGCCACCTTCTCATAGGCCCGAGGGTCCAAGTCAAAGATTCGTTCCAATGCAACCATCCCCTTTGGGATGGTGTTGGTTGGCAAGTCCATGATCCCATCGTCTTCATCACCCTGCCCAGTATCGTCATGGTCTCGTTCCTCCACTATCTGATCTTCAAAGATACCAACATTCGCCATGAAGGCCAAGATATGTTGATCATCCTCAAAAACCTGAAAGTGAGTGACATTTTCTGGGATGGAGGGGGTGGGGACCATCTCAACTGAAAATCTTCGGAGTCATGAGCTGGCCATCGGCTCAAGTGTATTGGCAGAAATGGCTAGGGCATCTGGAACATAGTTCCACCGCCGGGGAATGAGATCAATGCCAAAGGCATCAAAATCCTCGATAAGGCTCCAGGCCCATTGCGGTATGCGGCCAGCCTTTTTTCATGACATGTATATTGACTCCGGACTTGTTTAACAACCAACTCTGAATCACTCAAAGCCCGGAGGTGGGTGATATCTTTCCTTAGTGCGAATAGGATTCCAAGGACCAAAGCCTCGTACTCCGTGACATTGTTCGTACAGTTGAACTGCAGCCTATAGGATGTGAGGAAGGATTTCCCTCACGGGTTGATTAATTCTACCCCGGCCCCACAGCCTTGTTTGGATCGGGACCCATCGAACTTAAGGGTCCATAAGTCATTGTTTGTAATATGGGGCTGGGGACAGGGGGGTCCCTTTGGATTATTGCTGGGAGACTTGGGGATTTTCTCCTGGATTACCGGCGTGGCGGTAGGATTTACCTCCGGAGGCATTTCGATTTGTGATTCCTAGGTGGATGGCACCAAAGGAGTGCATCCCATAGAGGTACTGGGTCCTGGGGGATTGGTCATATGTTCATTCCGGAAGATATCGAGTTGCCGGGTAGCGATTCATAGACATGATTCACACTCGTGCTCTAAATGTTTTTGGTAATGTACCCGGCACCAAGTACCAGACAGGAGTGTGGCAAGGGTCGCTGTGGGGCCTTGAGAGTTAACTTTAACTCTCACCTTTTCCTCTAAGTCTTGTGTTCTTTGCAACACTACGGGATCCTCCCCGGGGATGAAATTGAATGTTAAGATTTCAAGAGGTCGGTACACCCCTAGAGAAGTCTCAGAGAAAAGGACTTCATTGACCCTCCCAACTTCGGTAAGGGCCTGTTTCATCCGGGGTTCACTTTCGACCCGGATCTGATTGGATTCTCCTTCCCATGGAAGCCACAAGTGGGTAAAGTCAGTCGAAAAGTATCCATTCAGGGAATTAGACCAATTCTGACTTAATAACATCCCGTAAGTCTCTGGGATGTCCACCACTTGGATGTCAATGATGCTAGCTATCCTGGGGTCCTGGATAAGATGTATCTGGACATTCTTCAATTCTCCCACCATTTTTACAGCAGTCTTATCCAGTTGGATTACTGCGCCATTAGACGGGGTGGGGTGGAGTCCGAGCTTCTGAAAAATGGATAAGGGCATGATGTTACCCAAAGCTCTGGAATCTACTAGGCAATTGTGTATATTTTTTCCATAAATGTTCAGGCCTAGCAGGAAGGGAGGATCCTCATTATTTCCCCAAAAGATAGCCGTGTTAGCATCTTCGAATGAGACAGTCTTGGGTGGGCGGCTAATAGTCTTTGGGTTTCCTAAGAGCTTCAGAAGAGACTTCTTCTGCTCAGGACAATTTAGCAAAACCTCCATCAAGGTCATGGAGGTGGTGGTCTGCTTTAACGCCTTTGTGATGTCAAATCTTCCAACCAGGAACTGGTGATTTTCCTCCGTGAGATCTTTTGCTTGGTTAGAGCTAGGACCTTTTGGAGGGACGGGTCGATCAGTTGCACTACTCCGGGGAGGAGTATCTTTGGTAGGAGGCATGGGCGTGTAACCTAGTCCTTTACCAACCTGACTCCAGGTATTGTATGGAGCCCGCAGGTTAGTAAAGGCGTTGGCCTCAAAGGGCGGAATGGATTCATCAAAGAATCCCTGTAGTTCGGATTCTTCTTCATCTTCTCCGGAGGTTCCGAAGAAGATGGTATCACAGGTGAAGGCACTGTGGGTTTTCTCTTAGACAGGGGGCTCTAGAGGGGTAGTATTGTGTGACTTTTGCCTGTCCAGTTAAGAGATCATGATGACTTTCTCCAAAGTGGCACAATTTACCTCATTGTGCGAACCAGTATCGTGTAACCTACACCATATAGTCATGGGCTAGAAGTCTGTGACTAGTGTAAAATGGGATGGTCCAGCACCATTTTGGTTGGTGTTTTGGTTCGGAGGCGGGCCTCCGGTGTTAGCGTTATTATTCTATTGTTGTTGGTTGGGCCTAGGCCCATTATTGAAATTTCTTCCCCCAGTGCTGTTGTTTTGTTGGCCGAAAAAGATATTTCCCCTCTGGAAATTTGAATTTTGGGGTGCGTAAGACCCCGCCTTCAGTTGCCCCATGTCCATAGTCAAAGTGGACAGCATTCACCGGAGGGATTCAACCTCGGCGGTCAACTGAGTGTTAGCGTCACAATGGGATGGTTGTGGCTGTTGTTGGCTTCCTGGGAAGGTAGAAGGATTAGCCGGAGTCGAGGGCGGCAATCCTCCAGCCGCGGACGACTGGAAGAATGGCACTCTGGACGGTTGTGGTTGAGTCTGTTGTGTCTGCTGGGGCTGATTCCAAGGGAAGACTTCTAGACCCGGTGTCATCTGGGTCTGGGCTGGGTAAACATATCGTGCCTGTTGGTCTATCAAAGGTGGCGGGGGATTCACCGCCATAGAGGGGGCACCTATTGCCAGATTGGGATTGTATCCACCGGCATATACGATTCCGCCGGGGATCATATTGAAGGGTGTGTTCTGCCCAATCCCGCCCGGGGATTTATTGAGACCATGAGACAGCTCTAAGGCCAGGTTGTAGACTTTTTCCAAAGTATCCCGGTCACCCGGGGTGGTTGTTCTCCAAAGGAGGGTGGCAACAAAGGGTCTATCGCGTTGAGATATGTCTGTATGGTTACGTCTGGAGATGGGAAAAAAGGGCCCGTGCACTGCTTTAGGGCATGCTGGAACCTATGATTGAATGCTGCAAGAGGTTCATTGGGTTCCTTCCTAATGGAGATGAACTGGCTGTGGGACCAAGCTGGGTCCACATGCACACGAAAGGCAGCCAAGAAGGTGTCCTCCATATCCTGCCAAGTGTTGATGGAGTTGGCAGGTAAGTTTAGGTACCAGTTCAACTCGCTTTGTCCCAAGGACAGGGGGAACATGCGGGTCACAACATCCTCATGCTGGATCCGGTGTCGATTCATGGCATCTTTGTATGCCTGTAAATTTTCTTCTGCAGTCTGTGAGCCCAAGTGCTCATATCGCGGGCAAATCTTCTCCGGGTGGGAGGGTAAGTCATTGATTGCGCCCAGAAAAGTGCCCATTAGGGATCTAGTGTTCCCAAAACATGCAGCCATTGGAGGAACTATATGTTGGGTAGTTTGGGTACTGGTTCTTGGGATTGTTTAGGGAGTTTGGGTATTCGAAGATATGGTAGATCCCCAGACAACAGTGGCTGGTAGGACTTTCGATGTCCACTTCTTTCGAGCAGTAGGCTTGAGTTTGACAAACCTTCCGGGATTCGGGGTAGATCTAAGGACTCTTTCAAATTTAGCTGGGGAAAAGGACCCAATCCCACTAAAGGCTTGTCTCCTAAAACTACAACTCGGGGAACCCTTAGGAGGTGTAAAATCAGAATCTCTGGGAGGGGATGAGTTCATGCCCTCCTTCTAGCACCAGTTTCTGTTGACGGGGTTTTGCTGACCGAGTTCGCTAATAGTCATAAGTTGTCACCGGGTTCCGGAGAAATCGACCAACTCCGCCTGCAAAGGTTGTCCGGGGGAAATAAATCCTCTGGGCCTTCAAGCACTTGGGTGTCGGGTCACGACGGTGTGGGGGCTCGATTGGGAGAGGTGACTATTTTCGAGGGGGATAGCTGGTTACTTCAACTCATTCTTCCAGAGATTCAGTACAGTAAGGGTTTCCCAGAGCATTCTATACTTAGCAAATAAAATGAAAAAGATCCTGCAGGGTTAGAAATGTTTATCTAACTACCGTCATGCTGAAATGTTCAGAACATCAACAATACTCTGAAAGACTACACTAAATACCGAAGAAATACACAACCATCAGTTAGCATTTTATCAGCAGCAGAAATAAAGAGGTCTTTAATCTACTTTAACATATCAGAGTGGAGGACATACAGAACATTAAAATATGAAATACCATTAACTCAGAAGCAGGGACACTAACAACATCATTGCCAGGAATCCTTACTTCTTCATTAATATTTAGTCCAGCAGGCACTGGTGCATGATACAATGGTTGCTCTAGGGGAGCATCTAACTATCAAGAACAGAATAATGGAGCATTGAGCTCTGCAACTTAAACTCAGGAGTTACTTTGGCTATTTCTTATGGACAACAAAATCATCAATTTCTCTGACCCTTGGAAACGGGCTAATTTGCCTATTTATACAACTCTTCTAACCCTAACCCTATTTTACACATTCCAATAAAATACAATATCCGGGGGCTGGTACTACCTGCGCCACCCTACAAAAGACCTGGAGACAGAATAGGTCTGTCATGTCAGAAGAATAAGATAAGAATATACATTAGAAGAATCGGTCTCGAGAAGAGAGCCGGAGAGGAAAAAGAATAAAGTAGGTCCTTCAAGGACCGAGGCTACATGCCTCATAAATGGGAAATGCGGCGCCCTGTCTTCAATGTGCCAGATGTATCCTTGAGCAGCGCCTCAAGAAGACCACCCTGTCAGAGGACCAATCACCGAACTGATGCCCCTTGATGTGGCCAACTACCCTCTGACAGTCTTTATTAACCACCTCTGAAAATGACCGGTTGGCCTCGGGGACCGGGACACGGATCACTTCAAAGAATACAAAATTTTGGATCCGGGACTCCGGGATCTGGGAACTTACGTCCCCAAAAGAATAAAGAATACTTAATGCTCAAGTTTCCCCGGTTCTCGGAGAACGTTCAAGGCTTCTTATTATCGTTGAAGGCCTGAAGGAGGCAGAAAATGCCATCTTCATCTACTTTCTTCAGGCTGGCCCTTCTGTGCCTGGCTACATCAACTAGTTCCCCCAGGTCCGAAACATTATTTCTGAACTCATCTGCCATCCTCGCGGTGTCATGGCCTTTTAGCACCATTTCGGTCAGCTTTTCCATTTGGGCCCCATCCATCCCCTCTGAGGATTGATACCGAGATGCCATCATTTCATCAAAATTCTTCAAAACTGACTCTTCGGGGGTATAAGTATCTGTACTAAGGGGATCAACCCCGGAAGCTTTTATTACAAATGACTTGTACAAACTAGAAGAATACTTCACTGTGTTTACCTTTTCCTGTAAGGACTCTACCAGTTGCTTGGTTACCTCCAATGTGAGGTCCAGTCTGGAGTCCTGAGCCCTTATGAAATCAAATTATTCCTCACCCATAATTCCAGATTTGAAAATTATATCTTCCCCCAGGGTGAGGAGCTCTTCGAGCTCTGCCTTCCACGCGTGGTAATTCTCGGCATCACTCTCCCATTACTCAATTAGCGCTTTTGCCTGGTGAATAACCTACCGGGCCATATATAGATCGGGGAGAGTGGACACTAGGAAATGCTGGGTGTTTCCTATCTGTAGAGTGACCCATTCGTCTACTGCCTGGGCCTTCTTTTTCATTACTCACAGGGAGTCTATGTCGCTCTGCGGTAATTCTTCTGATGTGGAGGTCTCTGGAGGGGCAGAATTGAGGGGTCAGGCCAACTCGGTAAGCAACCCCATAAGGTTTGCATTCTTCTCTTTCTCGGCTTTGAGCCTCTGGGCCTCCTTTTCATATCAGACTTCGACTGCCCTTGCTGCTTCCTTAAGAAAGTCTACTTCACCTTGCTTTCCTCTTTTACCCAGGGGTACCTCTGCAACATTCTAGTCTACGGGGTCAGCGGTTGCTTCATCGGCGTCTGGGGGAGGTGTTGCCACGACGGCAACTATCTCTCCGCCTGGCCCAGTTCGCAGAGCGTGAACGGTCTGGGCCTTCTTTGCTTTTGGTGGGGCCTGAGATAGGGCCATCATTTCGGCTAGGGAGAGAGGGATCACCGGAGCGGATTGGGATTTTTTTTTCCTATTTTCTACCAGTCATGGAGGTGGGAGAGGTGGCCTTCCTGCCAGAGTTTGTTCTTTAGATTCTCTCTCGGTGTCCGGTGGCAGCTGCTCCTTTTCATCATAAACCTCATCTGTTCCTCTCCCAGCCGGAACCTCTTCTGCAACAATGTTCTTTTCAATTTCTATCTCCTCAGCCTGGTCCTGGATGTCAATCGATGGGTCTGGACCCTGGTCAGCTTCCTTAGGAATTTCCTCTTCGTGCTGCTCTTCTTCTTCTTCCTCATCTGTTGGCAGTAGGGGAGGTATCAGGCTGAGATTCAAAGTTTGGGCCGCTGTGATTACCTGCCCGAAGGTTGCTCCCGTGAGTGGCCCTTGGAACATGGCGGCTGGGGTTACGGTTGATCCTGAAGGTCCGGGTCTGGGTTCCCCAACGGATGCCATCTGTTCACTTGGTGGTTGTTGGTCCACTCCCGGACCTTGCTTTGCTTGAGCCCCAAAAACAATCTCCGGTTCTGGCCTCTTTTCTTCTGTCTACTGCTCTTCTTGTTCTGCAGCTTTTTGTTCCAGGTCTTCTGGATCCACAGCCTCTTATTCTTTCTCCGGGACTTCTATCCCTACTTGTGTGTCATCCCCCTGGAAATTTTTGAATTCATCAGTTGCAAATAAGTCAAATTCCTCTTCCGGAGGGGGACTGGCTGGGACCCCTGCCTGTTCTTCTTTCTCCGGTTTCGGGGAACTAGAAGAAAGGATCTCTACTTCTTTTGGGAGGGATGCCTTCGGCGTTGGCTCTGCCTTAGGCTGTTGGATATGATTTCTCTTCCTCTGGGTGATTAAAGGCGGCCCTGCATCAGCAATTACCACCGCTTCCATGGGATCCACCCCAGTTGCTTTCACCATCAAGGCTGCCAGTGACGAGGAGGATGGAGGACGAATAAGTCCGGTCATAAGTGGGGGCGTGGCCAGCCTCGTTATTAACTACTCCCTCATTTGCTGGGAGGCTGCCAAAGATTGCTTGATCTGTTCTTGTATCGGGACTTCTTGCACCAAGGGAGTTTTATCTATCCCCTTTCCTTTGTCTGTGCCTTGTGCAGAAGTCCCGGCCTCCGGAGTCAACCTTGGTACCAGCTGCGGTGCTGGTTTTGGTACCGGTCGGGGAGCTTGGTGCATACTTTTGGGGCACACCCTCTTGAAATAGGTGTGACTTTACTCGACTACTTCCCGAGTGAAGTCTTTAATCGTGGGTCCCTCCTGGGTGGCCCAATTCATTGCCGGCAGTGGCATTTTGTCAATCCCCTTTTCTTTATATTGGGGATCTGCGGTGGGGGCGGTGTCTGAGAAACCTGCCGGGAACCTCCAGAGCTTTAGTTCCTGCATCATTCTGGCCGTCATTCTATCATAGTGCCGGCTGCGCACATCTACATCATCCTGGCAATCGGCCCAGAAGTCCTCCATGTGTACGTGGTGGGGCTCTGAAGCCCGAGGCAGTGTCGTTGCAATTCTGCCATGCGGATCAAAATTTCTCCACGCCAGATAAAATTCCTGCAAGTTATAACATTTTAACTCATTGTCTGCCTCCTTCACGGCGGCTAGACTGCAGGTGTAGTTCCCACAAGAGATTGGGAATGAAACGTTGGGGACCTTCTTGTGGTCCAAGAAGGTATGCAGTTCCATCATTTGCTGGCAATATTCCAGCAGCACGATCTTGTCCCCACAATGCTTGGGCAACAAGTAGGGTTTCCTGGAGAAGCTGGCAACCCTAATGTATGTATACTTCTGGAACTGGATATAGTAGTGCCCATAACTACTAACTAATTTCTTCGCCTTAGTGGATAGGCGCTATCCGGCATCCCGGGTGGGCGTGAGTAGATGGTAGTAAACGAAGGAATCATTCACCTGGCAGTAACTGGGGAAGCTGGCCTCCCATTGAATTTATCAAAAATAATCCCATGGTGCCTTTTGTCCTGGGGCAATCCCGAGTACTCCGTCAGTAAGCAGGCCATTGGAGTGGGGCCTCTGTTGGGCCAAAGCCCAAAAAACATAGGAAGTCATGTAGAACTTCTTCTTCTCGTTCAACTGCTGGAACTGGGAGTCAACATGATTGGAGATTATTGTCACCCAATCAAAGAATTCTCCCTTAGTGGAGATGCCCAGGAGGAAATAGTACATCCATTTTGCAAATTCCTAGGCGGAGGGTTGCCCGAAGACCCGGGCTAATGCTATCATCCCCATCTGGATGCTCTCCTTGAATTCAGAGCAAGGGATATCTATCTTCATTCTCTTTGGGTCCCTCTTCGGGACCTTGAGCCAGTTGGTGTTCATGTACACCCGGGCAGCATCCTCCAGTTGATTGAATTGTTTCAAGGCCTCAGTCCTTGTAACCACCGTGGCCCTGTCAAACTGTGGGATACCCAGGCCTACTTGGAAAGTGACTAGGTCGAGGGACACCAGTGGAGTGGGATATCCCGTGGGTTCTGCAGCTACGAGCATAACGGCTTGGACAGAAGAGTTATAGTTGGCAGCCAGGGTTAGAACAAGCTCCGGAGACTGCACGGAGCATGGGAAGCAAGCTGCCCGGAGGATTTTGGAACCCCCGACGTTGGTTGCTAGTTTATCTGCAGCCTGTCGCTGGATGTGCATTATCTTTACCAGGGCCTGCATTTCTGCCCAAGTCCTGACACTGGCGTCGGTCATCAGTTTTACCTTGGACTCAATCTTTGAGCCCACAATCTCATTGTCTTGTACAAACTTC
>MU223727.1:714629-746698 GCA_018584345.1 Thuja plicata | reverse complement strand
GGGGTGTTAGAGTAATAGTCTATCGGGGTTACTAATTTAAATCATTATGATCTAATTAGTAACTTCCCTATTCACTCTAGTTTGCTTCAGCTAACCTTAGGCAGTTTCTATTTTGTTAGTAGTTTCCGTTTTAGGGTTTCGGCATCCTTTATAAGGATTGTCCGCTTTGTATTTCATAAGGAGATTGTATTATTTTGATCATTGTTAATAGAAGATTATTTCTGTCACAATGCTTTTTCAGTCTCTGGCCTATCGGCCGCCATAGCTTTCTGGATCCTTCTCTCTTCTGTCTGTTTCATTCTGTTTGTAATAGCTATGCATGCAGGTGTTCTTGGGTAGATTGATGTTCATCAATCTCAACACTTACATCTATTGTAAGAAGGAAATTGTTGGGGATAACAGCATAGCAATGCTCATGGCATCTATGATGAAACCAAACTACTCATTCAAGGATGAATTCTCACATCTTGTTGATAACCCTATCTTCGATTATTCAAAAACGCATGAGTTCTATGAACCAGAATGGGTTAAAATCCTACTTAGTAGGATACGTGATGATCTGTATTGGATTGGTGAAGTTCATGTCTACATCACTACTGATCTTATTCATGAGATGACCGGACTCCCTAAGGTTGGACCAGTTCTTCCCACTGGTAAAGATGTAAAGAAACAGGTTGAAAAAGCATGCTTACCCAGAAGTGATAGGTGCGGGATGACTGTTGATCATATTAAAGAGGATGATATCAAAATCATCACCATGATACTCGGCTACAAGTTCCAACATGCTAGAAGACTCAATAGTATATCTGCAATAATAGTTCTAGCAACAATAAGGATGGTAAGAGATAATACACAATATAATCTTTGTGAGATATTGCGCACACAACTGATTGAGAACATAAGAGCTATCAAAAATGACAAGAGAAAAATATTCAGATTTGGCTCTTTGATTATCTACTTATACTTCTACATTGTTGGTAAAGTATCTAATCTTTATCTAGACAAGAGCAAACCCACTATGCCACAAATTTCACTAAAAGCTACATCAGAAAGCAGTGTAAAGGATTCTATGGACATGGAGATCAAAACATTTAGGATCAAGATGCAGAAGAGGTTCAGGATACCTGAGAAGATAGTTGATAAATACAAGGACACCATATGCTTCATGGTGGAAACTAACTGTAGTTGCATGGAAGCATTTGAGCCAAGAACAAAATGGATTCATCCACTTGGTTATGAAGTTCAAGAACATGTGTTGGAAGGATATGCACAAGTTCTTTTGTCTGCGGCTATTTAGCCAAATGAGCCAAGATGGGGCACATATAAAGAGAAGACAAATCAAGTTGATTTTGTCTTATACAATGTAGATAACTAAAGGAAGGCATCAAGGATTACAGATAACATCCTAAAGGTTCATGGGGTCACACAAGAAGACCTAGACAAAGATAGGGAAGCTAAAATTGCAAGAGAGCTCAAACAAACAGAAGTCAAAATGGAAAAATTTGATGATATCTCCAAGAAGAAGAAGAAGAAATCTGATGAAGGTACATCTGTGCCATCAACTACTATTGACTTGGATTCCTCTCCACCATCAGTACCAAGAAAGTTGACGAGAAGAAGGAAGCAAGTTCCCACAAGTCACCCATCCTCAAGGACAACAATGAGCAAAGTAAAGAACACTCAAGCCCCTCCTGAGGTAGGATTTAGACCTACTCTAACAGTCTTAAGGAATAGAATTGTTAATGAAGGAAGACTAGAATCTATTAAAAATGTCTATGAAAAGTACCAAGAGATAGATAAATCAGAAATTCATTCTATGATTATCTCTCATATGATCAAGTTTAAGAGGACAGTATTGGAAATCAAGACATTCATACTAGAAAAAGTATGGAACATACTAGACCTATTGAAGAGATAAGAAATAGAGGAAGATATGATGAATATAGAAGAAACACTAGATAGTCTTCTCCCTATTTTCTCACATGATGAGAAAACAATACTGTTAGATTTGGTAAAACCTCATCTCAGAACCAAAACAAGGACTCTTCATATTATGAACAAAGAGTATGAACTGGTCGGTGAAGAGACTCAGAAAGCATTTGAGAAAGTATTTTTGGATAGGCACATGTATCCATCAATAGAGCCTACAGCTAAGCTATCTCCAGTCCCTCCCAAACAGGATAAAGAACTAGTAATTCCAAATGCGCCTATGACAGGTCCATAGGATTCAGCGCCCACAGTTTCATCACCTTCTAATACATCCAAAGATTCAAAAGAGACTATTGTAATCAATGATGTTAAGATATCCATGACAACTTCAGGTAATGACATGGACAAATTTGAAAAAGCATTTGTCAGCATTGAAGAGACAGAGAAGGTATGCACGGATAATGTTTCCTTACAACAAGATGAAGCTCCTCTTAAAGATTCAACAGATTTGAATAATGAGGAAGAAAATCAATCTAATGAACCACCTGTTATGGAGATCCCAGTGAAAATTGAATGTATGGATACTAGTCAAAATGCTATAATCACTCCATCTATTCAACCATCAACTTCATTGTTGTCAAGTTTAACCCCTGACTCAGCAAGCCTATATGCATGGGGAGAAGAAGATTTGATCAAGATCAGTGTCTTAGCCATGGAGAAAGCCAAAGAGAAACTAGTTAAGAGAAACCCTCTCTTTCTAGAGTCAGTGAACATTTTGAATGACCTAGTTCTAGCAGATAAGAAAGTGGCTAAAATCCAGTCAATTGATGACGTCGATAGCATCTTAACAAGATTCAAAGCACACTTCACAAGTTTAGTAGACTTAGCTACTAGAACTGTAGAGGAAAATTAAAAAAAAAGGAAAGATTGGATGAATTGGTAAAGAACTTCTCTTTAGATGTCAATTCATTGAAGATTGGTCAGACTATTCTAAAAGAGTTGGCATCAAAAGGTAGGAAAGTAATATCAAATTGAATGAATAGAGGCAAACTCACTTCTGAGAAAATCAAGAAGATTGAGGAGGCAGATATCTTGGTTGCTAACATAAGGCAATCAGTTGAAAAATCATCCCAAGACATCAATATCTTCAACAATATCTATCAAGGGTAGATAGACAAGATTGAAAAAGCTAAGATGGAGATCAGCAAGATAAGGATCAGGTAGACCCAACTGAGAAATGCACTTGCACCCTCCTTAGCTATTTTGAACGAGAACATCAAACAGATAGATGCAACCATTGCCACCTATGATCAAGGACCCTGCATAATTTGACAAGATTGGAGAAGCTTACATATGCTTTATGCGCCCATCTTCAGACAATTGATGCATTGAAGGCATTCTGACAGCAAGAGATCAAGAATCTTCAGATTGCTTATCCAGATGTGTACTTGGAGTAAGTACCTAGAGACTTACAATTTTGACACCTTTGTCATTAATGTCAAAGGGGGAGTAATGTATGTATATAAGGAGTATGGTATATAGCCAAAATTTATCATATAAATGTTTTTGTTGTTAAGTCAAATTTTAAGCAACTTGGCCACATTCCTTTGTTGCCATTAATGACAAAGGGGGAGATTGTTGGCAAGTTGACACTCAGGGTGTATATGAATTATTTTGTGTTTTCATTATGGAAACAAAGTCATATGAAGTTTTGACGGCAAACTTTGAAGAGAAAAATTGACTAAGTATAGAAAACAGAACAATACAAAGTTATTCAGTTAATTAGAGAACCAGCGCACGTGCGCACGATCGAGTCAGACTATGCGAGTTCATACTTAAGCTCTATGATATGTTTTTGTGTCTACCCTATACACGCATGGTATAGAATGAGAGTACATATAAGTTACAGGAAGATTAACTTCCACTAACTGTTTAGAAAACAGAGTATGGAGCCGACCTCAGAGTTTGAATTAGCGTATAATATTTTGTTTTTTAAAGGCTATGTGCCTATTGTAATGAGTTTGTAATTATGTCTTAATCATTGATGTAAATACGCTTAAGCCAATTTTTTGGAAGCGTTGTATATTTTTTTTTTGGGCCGACTAAGGTCTTGTTTTTAGTCACGTCTATTTAGGCATGTATATATACTAGACATGCACTTTTGTATTAGGAGTGTCAATGAAAAAAAAGAAGAGAAGATATTCAGAAGATCAATTTTTTCAAATCAGTATGAAGTAGAAGTATACAAGAGATTAAAGCATCATCACATAAATGGAATTGACCAGACAACAGTGTCATTACAACAGTTCATTTTTGATATAGTGTATATCAGATATCAGAAGGTTGTAGCCTTCATCTCATTGAGCAGTGAGATCTGGCAGTGAGCCAACCACCTCTAACAGGGTTTTTGTAAAGACTCCTAACAGGTTCATTTTACTTGAATTGTAAAGACTTCTCCTAACAGGGCAAAGGAACTTTAACAGGCTCATTATACTAGTACAATCATTTGTGGGTGCTAATTCCCACCGAGGTTTTCCTCTGATCAAGGTTTCCCCATAATCATATCTTGTGTTATGAGTTATTGTGTTATGCTTCATTGGTTATCTATTTGATTCAAATTTAAAGTTTCTGAAATATAATTAATAGACAAACACTGATTCACCCACCTCTCAGTTTTTCTAACATCAATGGCACAAAACCCAGTGTTACAGGTAATATTTTCTTCCTGCCCCACCCTAGATTTTCTAGTATGGGTGAAATTGGATTCGACATGGTGAATTTTTTTTATTCTTTGGAATCCTCTTTTCTTTCTAGGGTTTTGCAGTTGACCTTTGGAATGCAATGTGGCTCAGGTAGAGAAAAAAATAGCTTACTAGATTACCAAACCAATTTCTTTGGCTGGAAAATTTTAGATATGTTCCAAAGTTTTGGTTGCCACCTATGTGTACTATTCTTCATGTTGGGCTCCCTCAATAGTCTCCTACAACAAGCTTGAAAAGATTCTACGTTAATTTTTATGGGGTACTGGAGTTGACCACCATGGATTTCACAAAGTAGCCTAGGAATATTGTTGCCTCCCTAGGGAATATGGAGGCCTTGGTCTCTTATCCACCTAGAAATAAGGTATGTCTTTGTGTTCCAAATGGGTTATTTGGGCCATATATGCAGACGAAGCTTGGAAAATTCTTCTCCAACGTTGTATTTCTTCAAGCTACCTAGTCCATAGACCAACCTGGAAGGGGATTGAATTTTAAACCCTTCTTATAATGAAAGACGCAACCCATATCCAGAGCACTTTTGTTTCCAAAAGCATTTGGCGAGCTTAGGAAGCTGTCAAATTATGGCTTCACTAGGATAGGGCCAAGTTTTGTGATGGTCTTTCTTTCAACCAACTTAACATTTTGTGGTCTCCGATTATCCAGTCTCGAGGAATCCCTTTAGCTAGAGTTCTTGGCCTTCATGCTCTATGTTTTTACAAACATGAAATTTTCTCTCTACGAGATTGTTTTTCTCATACTACTATGAATCTTTGTACTTGGGAAGATATGCAGACCTAGCTATTCTTAACTCTCCTAGATTGTCATACTTTTGACATGGTGGTCTCGGTACTGCCTCTAAATATGCTTCACAAGCTTGGTATTCATTATGTCAAGCCATGGTGGAAAGACTACTGGTGGTTTTTTGTGTACTTCTTTTTACAACAACAAGCCCAAGTTGGGCTGCCATTGGATTGTTCTTCACCTTCCTATGGCCCCCACTTTGAACCAGTGATGACACTTTAAATATTCTAAGTCCACCCAGCAATGAAAAATTCTCACGGTTTGGTTTTCCATAGTGGCTCATTTCAGTTGGCATTTTTTTTAAGGCTTTCCTCTGGGCTCTTGTCTCTAACGCCTGGGTATGCCAAACCCTTAGTGTCATTTCTGTGGACAACTTGAGACTTTTATTCATATTATCTGGCATTGCAAAAGAGCCCAAAAGTTATGGGTTTGGATTCATGACTTCTTTTTTCCTTCCAAGCCAAAACCCTTCTCCTAGAATATGATCTTGCTAGGAGATTCACCTAGACTTCCCTTCAAATTTTTGTAGATTTGGCATTCCTTCAGGATGGAAATCCTCTTCACTTTATGGAAATATATAAATGCAGTGTTATTTACTTACAAATTTTTGGATATTAATGTTTCTTTATATTCTAAAGCATGTATATGTAGTAATGTCATGATGTAGATTCAAGTACAAGCTAACAAAGTGACCCTTGAGGTGGTCCACTTACAAGATTTACTTCAATATTGGGGCAATTCCCCTTGTATAGTTTCCAGAGTGCTAACGAATATTTCTACTTCCGACGAGTGTTATTTTCCCAATGGTTGCCAATGTGGTTGTAGTTCCTCTTCTCACCGCTCACAAATGCTACGCTCACAGCCCCCTTGCTGACCTTTTGAAGGGGGAAGATATTTTCAACGTCACTACTTAGCTTCGCCACCTTATGGTAGCTCAACTTTTGGTTGGCCTATAGATAGTGGATTTCCCTCCGCTCTTGGTGGTTCTAGTTGGATGAGATTTGGCAATGATTCTAGGTGGCCCAATTCTTCCAAGTGACTCCCTCGGTTGGATCTGGCGATTTATCCAACCAAAAAGGAGAGTAAAGAAGAAGAAAACACAAAGGAAGTATGGTCCCTTTTGGACCCCAATCCTGATCCTGCTAATTTATGGGGGAAGAAGGATGATCGTTAGCCTCTCCCTTCCGTAGATGCTTCTTTAGCCGCTTAGCGGTTGTTTTTCTTGTTGACGTTGCTGGGCTCTGCCCACATTTATGTTTTTAGCTGACTTTATCTCATGTAGTGACTCTATGTCCTCCTCCTTTTTTTTGAATAGTGTAATTTTAATTAAATTTTAATGGAAATGGTCTATTCATAACTTTTTTTGACATTTTTAGTGTTTTTCAAATTATGTTAATTATACCAATGAATTGTCAAGAATTTATTGTTAATGTAAACTAATGAGTTGTGACATTTTTTATGCGAATCCATTATTTATTTTTTGAATTCCTTATAAAATAATTATATCATTTTTTATTTATATTATTCAATGGTATTTTACTCTAATGCATTACTTTGGCTATACATAAAATCTTTCCTTTATTTCTTAGAATTAGATAATTAATTCCAATGGCTAATGCACGTATACTAACTTGTATTTATTATTAAATTTTAAACTAGTCCTATCAAAACTTCATACTCATAGTTAATTGTAATGTATTTCTCTTAGCATACACATTAAAATTGATTTATTTTTGTTGAAAAGGGAAATTCATACTAAGTGCAATTAATTTTTTAAAATATTTTCTTCGTTAAGTTTGTTATTTTCCTAGTTTTTTGAATAAAGGTCATTATTTTTAAGGATGGACCTACATATTATATCAAAAAATAATACAATACAAATCATATTCTTTGAAAAATTAACACTAAGGACTATGTACATGCAAATAGTGTCTTCATCAATCTATTTGATTCCCAGAAATCAAAAATATTTTTTTGTTAGCATTTTAATAAGCTCAAGAGAGACTCGATAAAATAATTCATTTAATCCTACAAGGTTCTAATGTGGAAGTTTTGATCTAATCCCATTTAATTGAACTCTTAGGACTTACATATTATGTATTTTTTAATTAAAGATATATGATTTCAAGAAAAAATCAATTTGACCAATAAGTGGGACTCACTTATGTACTTCAATCTTGTGATTTTGATTTAAGCTTGAGGAATTCTTATCCAAGGGGTTTCAACCAAAGGAAGTTATATCAAAACCCCCTTTGATCAAATCTCCCAAGCTTATACTAATCTCCCAACCTTATACTATGTATTTAAAAAGAACAAACATGATTTTCTAAAATAGGAATCACTGTTGTTCTTTAGTCGTAGTAGATATATTTAAAGCAATTCTCTTCAAAATAAACCACTTCTATATTTATACATTGATTCACCAACTTGTTACTTAATACCTTTGAAAGGAAACACTTTTAAGATATGACGTCTTTATGCAGTTAAATTTTATAAGGTATTTGGTCTTCAAGTCTCAAATACTCACATTTATTCTATGAATATCATATTTCAAGTATAGAAATTTTAGTGTCCATTAAATGTGGTTATAAGTAACCGTATCTTATGCACTGTAAGTGATATCTTTGGCACACCATGTAATCTCACATGTCTTCTAGTATCTTGAAACATGTTTATACCAAGTGAATGGAAAGGTGGTAGAAAACATGTGATCACATGTTGTTATATTTGTTTCGAACTAATTATGAGCTATTAATATATCCAAATGGGAACTATTGGATTGAGAAAAATATTTAAATTGAAAAATATTTAAATTTAAAAATGTTACTTTTTGGAATACCTCTTCACCTTCATTACTGCATCTAGCTTATCAATTTAGTGTGTACACAGTTGATATTATTTTATTTCTTCATTTTCACTTATGAACATTAGTTCCACCTTATATCTAGATGGGGGTAGCCTAAGGTCACAACACAATTCATCACCAACAAAGTGTACATACTCCACTTCTTCAATAACTATCTTGACCTCACAAATAAGTGTTTAATCAAAATCATAAGAGGATTAATTGGTTTTCTATTATATTTTTCTTACTAATTATGCTATTAATATATCATATTGGAACTAGTGGATTAACAACAATATTTAAAATTTTAATAAAAAAAAATAATTTTTTGAGGAAACATCTTCACCTTCATTACTCCCTCTAACTTGTCAATGTAGTATGTACACAATATATCATTGTGTTTCTTCATCATCACTTAGTAAATATTAGTTCCTTATTAGATTCATAGTGGCTTTAGGTCACAACATAATCTATTACCAATAGAGTGCACATACTCACACTTCAATAATTATATTGGGCTCATAAGTAGGTGTTTAATATTGTAAGTTATTAATCTTCAACTAGGCATGCTTGACCCATCCTTTTTCCATTGACATATCTATGTGAACTGCAGTGTGGGTTATCCTATATACAATGTACCTTCACATTATGTTTCATATCTCTCCTTGTCCTCCTTATGGTCCACATTAGCTTTATTGGTCTTCATTCTAACTTACACATTCTTTCATGAACCAATTGTCTCGTGATTCAACCATCCTTTATATATAAGGTGACTACTCCATTGCAAAAGCCTCCCTGTATTTTTTGACAAAAATATTTTTTCATTAAATATTTGATTTTCTTTAAAAGAAATTATACACCAAATTGGTGAGAAGAAATTATGAATCGATCATACCCTTGACAAGCATATCAATCGTAGGCATCCAAACTAGATCCACACAAGTTAGTCAATTGATTAATTCATGCATCCATGATGTGTAGTGTTGATATTAAGCTTGATTTCTCCTAAGCCATGTAGAGATCTCACTAAACATATGCTTAAGGGGTTGAATCTAGAATTCTTCATGTAGATTATTAAACAATTTCCTATCACACTATTATTAGATCGTTTCTCTTCAAGTTTTTCATTGGTGGTAAAAATTTTCATTCTACTAGTAAAATATTTACTAATTTCATTATGTGTTACTTACCAAGACATATCTTACAAATAAGACAAAAACTTGTAGAGAGTTTTCCCAATGAAAGAAGAATTTTAACCACTTATGTTGTGTGAATTAGACCGTGGTTAATGGTTTTGTGATCTATATATTAGCGTACATGATATTCTTTCACTTGAAGCACACTTGTAGAGTTTTAAGCCCGTAGTATCATCCATGCACTATTAGATTATGACAATGCAACACTACACTAACAAAGAAGTGTGCAATGCTAGACTAACAAAGACGTGTGCAATAGAAAAGAAGTAGAAATTTATGCATTCTCATTCAATTTCATCTCTATTATATTCATTACAATCATGGAGTTTTATAGGTTCACTTTGCCCCATAACTAACTATAGTTTTCATTTGCATGTTTCAACAACTCAAAAATTTGCAAGAGTGAATTATACACACCTTTAGTTAACTTGGATGCAACTTTGTATGCTCACATATATTCATGTATTATCCAACCTTAATGATACATGAATACCCAATCATGTATCATATGACATTAAAAGGTCATTCGATGCTCAATGATTTCCTAGTATGGCTTTTTTATTTAACTTGGATGCAACTTTGCATGTGCTTTAGCTCTAGCCAAGTATCACAAATGGCATAATTTGGATGGTTGGCATTTACAATGCCCCCAAGGAGCTTCTCATGAAGTGCTTGGACCAAAAAAATTCTTTGATAACCAAGCCCCACAAAAAATTGAAGAAATTGAAATAGCAAAATCTTAGAAAAAATCTTAGAAAATAGACGTAAGTATTAGAACATGTATAAATAGAAAATATCTGTTGCAATCTATTTCAACAATTACTATATTATTTATATTTTCTTTTGTAATAATTACAATTATAAAATTGAAATCTTCACATTTTTGATGAATTATTTAACTTATTGAATTTATTCTATTTTTCAATTGATTTCCATTATAATTTGAAATGACAAATGTCGATACTTTCACTTCACCTTGAAGTATAACTTATAAATTTCTATTCAATAATAAATTTATTCCTCATCAATTTACATGCATTTTTTAAACAATACAAAACACACTCTTTTATACTACAATACTCTTTTTCAAAACTCAAGAATCAAGAGAATCTTTACCTAACGGTTAATATAAAAGCCATCTATTTTAGTATATATAAATAATCATATACTTTATTTCTTTAAAAAACCAGCCCAAAAACTTTAATGCATTAATAAAATATATTTCAACTTTAAATTTAATTGAAGTACATGTTAAAATTGTTTAATATTTTGAAAACATTGTGTATCAAGTTTTATATATTGTCTATCAAGAGAATCTTTACCTAACGATTAATATAAAAGCCATCTATTTTAGTATATATAAATAATCATATACTTCATTTCTTTAAAAAATCAGCCCAAAAACTTTAATGTATTAATAAAATAGATTTTAATATTAAATTTAATTGAAGTACATGTTAACATTGTTTAATCATAAAATAAGACTCACATTTTGAAAACACTGTCTATCAAGTTTTATATATTTTATCATTAATGATTAGAAAACTTAAACCTTTAAACTTACCCACATATTTAAATACATATAACAAAGGTTGAGAGTGATATTTAAGCATATGTACAAGACAAAGAAAATGTAGAAAGGACATGAGAATTTGTTTGTAATCAATTGCCATGAACCAAAACTGGAATTTTGTCCCCTTTCTTTGTTTGGCTTGTCCAACATTATGGAAATTTGTGTCACAAGTTGCAGTCCATCTTTATTAAAATATCTTGCAGAATATTCCTGAATCACACTTATTATTCACTTTAGAATCTATGAAGTGTTTTATTAGAATTCAAATGCTTGGATTTTAGTCAAAAGTAATTGAGACATGGACCATTTTCCAAGCTAATTTTGTTGGCATGCATGTGAAACGTTAAGGAATCTTGGACCACAATTCCAATCTCAACTATTTAGTTGTAGAATTGACTATTGTCTTTGCAGAGATTCTCACGTGGCCACTGTTTTTTATTCCATTGAACATTTCCCAAATTCCTTGGAGATTCCGTGATATGCACGACTCTCACTACACTTATGTTTATGACATTCCAAAATGGAGAGTGAATAGAAGAGGAGGATAATTTTAATGTTTTCCGAGGTTAAACATAGTCTATGGGACAGTCGATTTCGGTAAATCAATTCTTTTCTTATGCAAGTTGATGATGAGTGCCCCCAACTTCGCTGAATAAGTTATACCATGAGCTAGCGGTTAAGATATTAGTAAACAAATTTCTTCACTTTAAACTCTGCTAAAGCTTTTTACCATGCCGAGGACATGGATTCTCCCGTTTGGCTATTGTAGATTTGAAGTCAGATTGTAGCATTCTTGAGATATTGAAAACAATCTGGTTTTTGCAGATTTCATGTGGGTTCTCTTTAAAATCATTTCTCATCAACCCCTTTGCACAATAGGAAAGAACAATGTTGTCCATTGCTTAATACAAATGACATATTACACAATGCATAAAAATTGCATATGTCAACCAAAGCTATATCAAATGCCATGGCTTTGGAAATTTTCATAGAGGAAGAAGATTCAAAAAGAGATTTTGGAGTTTTAGGGGAGTTCTTGACTGTAGTGGAATTAATAATGGGCATTGCGGTTGGGCCAGGAATATTGGGTTTGCCTGTAGCAACATTGAATGATGGTCGATTGCCATCAATTATGACCATTTTGGGGTCATGGATGTATGTTATTTCATCCATCTTGCTTGTGCTAGAGCTTTCTTGTGTTGTTATGGAAGGCAAAGGAGTAGATGAGGTGATTTTTTGTAGCCTAGTAATACATACATTGGGAGACAATGTGGGAATTTGATGGGGTGCATGGGATCCCTTACCAATGATGGTCAAAGTCTTCACCTATGATTAGCTCCATCTCAACACTTGAGTTACATTGTGAGTAACTTCTCAATGGTCATCTTTATAAGGTGCACCACAAGAGGGTGATCAAAGGTCTTAACAAGGCAATATAGGCTCTCTAGGCTATCCTCAAAAAACTACAAGGGCATGTGAGGCTTAATATGTGGACATTAGTCCATCTACAAGCATGTGATCTTTACAAGTAAATATTTCTTCACTTTGGGAATGAGGAGATGGATAATCTCCTTGAGAATTATACTCAGACCCAAGCCAATCCTAACACAGCTAACAATGATGAAGGCATTCAAGCTCAAATGGGAGACCTCCTTATGAGGATGAACATGGTGGAAACAAAAATGGATGAGATTTACAATAGACAAAAAAACTAAGGAGCTGGAAAATGCCATTGTGTCCCTCATCACTATCACAAATGAAATAATGAAGAATCTTGTTATGGGTACCTCTATTAGGCTATAGAGGTATCCATAACAAGAAACAACTAAAGCGTACTGATCAAAGAAGCAAGAACAAAGGTACAAGTTTTAGTGACATGGCTATTACGAGCTAGAAGGAGGTGTTGGGAGCTTTTAAGAGGAATTGGGAGATTATCTCGATCCCTAAGAAAAATGTTTAGTTCTTTAAAGAATTTAGTTGTTAGTTGGTTTTGGTGGGCATGTGTGCCCTATTTAAACTCTTGTCTGATGGTGACTTTTATGGTTTTAAATATGGTTTATATTATTCTCTGATGTGCTACTATGGACTCGGTTCTTTTTGGTGGACCTGTGAGCCTAGTTAACTCTAGTTCTATGTTTGTTTGTTGCTTGCTAGTCCTGGATATTTTTGTTATGGTTTCTGGTCTTTAGTTTTTTATTTTTCGGATGAATTTTTGGTGCTAGTTAAAGACCTTTTTTTTTTGTCTATGTTGTCCTTGTTAGTTGTTTTGTAATGGGATCATGACGCTTTCCTTGCTAATCTAATAAAAAACAAAATACGGGCGTCAAGACTATGCAAAAAATGATGATAGCAAGATTGGGGTACAAATTTCATTTCCCACCCTTTATATACCCCATTAGAGCACATGGTTCAGATCTTCCTCCAGAGTGATGAAACTTCTAAACATGCCTCTTAATGGGCAAGAAATACTAGACAATTTGGATCTCCTAGATCATACAAAGCATTAGGAGAGAGTATATGTGACTCTAGTACCCTTAGATTTTATTCTAAACAAAAGGGAAAGTGTATAAATTTTGATCCCCAAGATCACCCAAGGGTGTGAAGGGAGAGTATACATTCTAAACTCTTTCGAGACACAACAAGTAGTTAGATTACCACTACTTCAATTGGGTGAAATTAATACTTAGCGGAAAACAAAGCATTTGACGATTGGTGTTGCATGAAAATGTGTTAGGAGATTGATTTTGTTTGGTCTTTGACGTACGATAAAGATTCAAAATATATGTTAAAAATAAAATAGCATCCAATCAATGTAGGTTAGCATGTTAGATCAATCTAAAATAAAGCCAAAGAGGATAAAACATTTTAAAAAATAAAACCACAAAAATGGACTATGCAAACACTAATAAGGTAAGTCCACTCAACTACCAAAAATTATAAATTTTGCTTGTCAAAGAACCACTAATATAGGGGACAATGACATCCAATTGAGAACATGTGTGATGAAGTAAGATCCTTCCACAAGAAATATTTTATAGTTAGTTAAAATACAACTTAACCTAGCTTTTGCTATGACGAGTGGTGATTTTCATAGCATCTACCCTTACAAAATCATTTTTTAAGCAATTAAACAGAAAAAAGTAAAAGTTGAAAACACATTTGAAATCATAAATAAATAGCATATGCCTAATAAACTACATAATCACCAAAACATAGAATAAAATTGGCAATATGTAAATGTATCCACCGATTTAAGATGAATTTACTAAAATTTCTAGTCCTATAGTGAAAAAGGCTAATCTTGTACAAAGTGATAATGTAAGTTAAGTTTAGAAATATAATACCCTATTTAATCCACTCTCTATTAGAAAATTTGATGTTAGACAACTAAAAAATGTTGTAATATATGTGAGCAAAGTTCTAGACACAATGACCATATTATAGGACAAAATGACCATATTCACAATACAACTATCATATAACCTATGAACATAAAACACTCCAAATACACAAAATTGATTAGTAGGAAAGGGATGCGAGTCCCACAGACATGTTAGAAATGCATGCAATTGAAAGTGACTCCAAATACACAACTTAAAATAAATTAAATTGTTCATTTAAAATAAAAAGAAATAGTCAAGATTATGCATATAAGAGATTTACAAACCATACAAGCAAATTATAACACTCATATTAATCCTCCTAGTGCATTAATGAAAGTCGAATGAAACAAATTGATAAGCAATTTAATTGCATAATATGGGATTCCAATTACTATTGTAGATGGCTCGAGATAGCTTCGATCTATAGACTTTTAGAAAGTCTAATGAATGACTAGGATTGAAGGGGAAGATCAAGGGCTCAAAATGCATGAGACCCTTAAAGAAAGGAAGGATGAACAAATGGCTAATGGAGATAGGTTGGAAAGGAAGACTATAAGATTGTGGGGATTGTGCATGGGTGAGAGTAAATGGTATGGATTTGATGGGTACCATAAGGTACTTTAGAAGGATTTTTGAAAAGGTAGATTTTGGAGTGTCCAATACTTCCAAGAACATGAGGAATTAAAATTTAGATTTATTGATAATGAGAAATTCATGTCCCATACCCCAAGTACCTAAAAAAATTTTAAAAATCAAGAGATAAAAGATTTCACTGTTATGTACATTGGGGACTTGAGTGCATTAGATCCTTAATTAATCATAAATAAACCCATGTGCACATGATTAGATGATAATTAGGTGGTAGTGGAGGATTATGGTAGATAATGAAAAGTCAGCAAAATCATTAATTAAATATATAGAAACACTTGTTTAATTTGAGAGGAAGTGGGGATAATAGTCTAGGTGAATAAAAATTAGATAAATATTTACCAAGGGTAGGACCTTAAGGGTGGATGGAAGAAATAATTTTTGATGAGGAATGAAGGTAATCAAATTAGCACAAAGTATAATTTAAAAATAATAACTATTATTTACTTAATATAGATATTAGAAACGAAAGATTGATAAATGTAAATGATCGATCATAGGTGTTTACATGATATAGTTGAATTCTCCAAGGAATCTAGTCTTCAAGTCCCTAATAAATTAACCTTTATTCCATTAAAGATATAGTGAAAATACTAATCTCATATATGTCCATAAATATGACTATAAATAACTGGATCATATGTACATTATCAATGATATCTTTGTCACACCATGCAATCTTGTGCACCTTCTAGTGTCTTATAAAATATTTATCTCCAATGAATGGATTGATGGTAGAAAGCACGAGATCAAATAATAAGAGGATACATGGTGTTATAATATCTTTTAGCTAATTATTCTATTAATGTGGACTGTAGGGATTAAAAAACTATTTGTAAATAAATATAATTATATTACAAACATCACATTTTAAGAGTACCTCTTCACCTTCATTACAACCTCTAGCTTGTCGAAGTAGTGACTGCACAACATATATTATATTTCTTCATTGTCACTTAGTAAATATTAGTCCCTTCTTAGATCAACATGGGGGGTGCCCTTAGGTCACAACATGATTTTAATAATGAAAATAGTGTCTAACTTCTTCAATAATAATCTTGGGATCATAAGTTCATGCTTTTAATCCTACAAGTTATCAATCTTCAACTAAACAGGCTTGATCCATCCATGTGCTATCATTACCTCAATGCATGCCCTTTTTCAACATTTTGCATTATAACCTATAAATTTTTATACAATAATAGATTTATTCTCCAATAATTTACATTACATTTCTTTTTCTTTTGATGGAGGATATTTCATCCACAAAGTCAGTTTAGTTACTTGAGCCTTAGGCCGAACCTCTTCAGCTAAGAGCCAAAGACTTATGAGTATCCATTCTAACAAATTTGTCAGGGCCACGATTCCGACCTCATCCTTTATGATGTCAGAGTCTTGCACTCAGCAAGACTTGATCTCTAATGAGCTCTTTAAGAACCTTTCAACTTGAAGACACTAGTTTATACAATAAATTCTTTCCAATTCTTTCAAATTTGAAAATCATTATCTAACACTTATAATAAAGTTATTTACTTTAATAGATATTCAAGAAATTTCTAAAAACTTTAATACCTTAATAAAATAAACTCCCAATATTAAATTTCTTCTAATTGAAGTACATGTGAAAATTATTAAATCATAAGGTTAATAGTAAAACCCACATTTTAAAAACAACATATATTGTCAAATTTTATAAATCTTATCGTTAATAGTTAAAAAACTGACCTTTAAATTCACCCCCACAGATATATACATATATAAGTATGGTTAAGAAACAGTGACATTTAAGCATATGCACAAGGCAACCAAAATAGAAAAGACAGGAAAACTTCTTGAAAACTGGAATCTGGTCCCATTATGCAGTCCATCCTTATTAAAATATCATGTAGAATATTCTTGAACGACAGTTATTAATCACTTTTGAATCTATTTAAGTGTGTTATTTGAATTGAAATGCTTAGATTTTAGTCAAACTAATTGATTCGTGAACCATTTTCCAAGTTAATTTCCCGGCAATTGTCTTTGGCATGCATGTGAAACATGAAGGAATCTTGGAACACAATTTCCCATTGCAACTATTTAGATGTAGAATTATGTCATTGAAGAGGTTCTCACGTTGCCATATTTGAATTCATTGAATATCTCCTAAATACCTTGGAGATTCTCTGCCGTGCACGACTCCTAGAAAACTTGTGTTTGAACATTCCAAAATGGGGAGTGAATATTAGCAGACAAGTTTCTTCCCTGTAAACTCTGCTAAAACTTTTTACAGGAATATCATGTTGAGAGCAGGGGTTCTACCATCTAGGTCGGGTTCAAGTAAGATTGTAACATCCTTCAGAAATTCAAAACCATCTGGTTTTTGCAGATTTCATGTGGGTTCTCTTTCAAATCATTTGCCATCAACTCCTTTGGACAGCAGGAAACAACAATGTTGTCCATTGCTTAGTAACAATGGCATGTTACACAATGCAGCAAAAAAGCATATGTCAACCAGAGTTATATCAAATGCCATGGCTTTGGAGATTGGCATGGAGGAAGAAGAATCTAAAAGAGATTTTGGAGTTTCAGGGGAGTTCTTGACTGCAGTGGGATTAATAATGGGCACTGCAGTTGGGCCTGGAATATTGGGTTTGCCTGCAGCAACACTGAATGCTGGTACCCTGCCATCAACTGTGACCATTTTGGGCTCATGGGTTTATGTTATTTCATCCATTTTGCTTGTGGCAGAGCTTTCTTGTGCTGTTATGAAAGACAAAGGAGTAGATGAGGTGAGTTTCACTGGCTTAGCAATGCATACATTGGGAGACAATGTGGGCATTCTTGTTGCAGTGGTTTATGCAATTTTGAACTATGCTCTTTTGGTTGCTTGCATTGCTGGCCTGGGTTCTATTGTTCAGACATGGATGCCTTTTCTATCAACTTTTGTGGCTTGTGCTGTTTTACCTGTCATAGTTGGGGGGATTATAGGATTAGCATCCTTTAAGGCGATTGATGGTGTGAATAGGGTTTTGTGTGCTCTTATGGTGACATCTATTTCTGCACTTGTAGGAGTGGGAGTATTTGTAAAGAGACACTGTATATTTGATTCTTTGAACCATGCAGTATGGGCACCAGATGTTCTTTTACCTGCTATCCCTATAACTGTGCTCACACTGGGGTTTCATGTCATAACCCCTTTTATATGCAAGGTTGTAGGGAGAAAACCCCAGGATGCCCGTAAGGCTATCACCTGTGGTGGGGCTGTGCCTCTTGCAATGGTCTTAGCATGGAATGCAGTTATTTTAGGCCTTGCTCAGTCAAGTACCCATTCTAGGATATTGGATCCAATAAAACTTTTGCTGTCTCTGAATTCCTCTGCTGTACCTGCAGTTCAATTATTTGCCTTTTCAGCCCTTGGAACAACACTGATTGGTTATGCCCTAAGTTTTCCTAAACAGTTGTATGATACCATATGCTTGATCAATACAGTTGCCCGAAAGCATTTTAAAACATATTTGGGGAACTTTCCCAATAAAATGGAAGCTGAAAGAGTTGCACAAAGAACCAATGTAAGTGGCAGAGAGGTTAGCTTGGATGACCTGCTAGAAGTTCTCGAACCTGGTAGAATGGGTTTCCCAGTCCCGAGACAACAAGAAATAGCTTTGAAAGATTCTTCTAGTAGTGGATATGGAATGAAAATATCTGCTTATAATGAGCTGATCTGCGCCCAACATGATGGAAATGTGTTGAACAGACTTATCTATGGACAGGACAAGAAGTTTTGTAGACATTCCTTTGGTAATAGCCTGAGAAAAAGGCTAACACACTGTGGCATAAACGGTGGCAGCATTGGAAGTAATAATGAGACCTTGTCCACTGAAACAGAAAACTTGTCAAGTTTCAATCTTTCAAAATCAGGAGAAGCCTTGATGTTATGCCTTGTTCTAGGCCCTCCCATTCTTATTTCAGCCTTTTTCCCCAAAGCTTTTGCAGCAGCACTTGATTTTGCAGGGGTCTATGCCAACTGTTTCTTATTTGGCATCTTACCTCCATTGATGGCATGGATCTATCGCTACAATAACGTGAGAAGGTATGTTTTCAACCACTTTATGCATATATGGATATGGCTTGTTATCACCTTCCTGTTGAAGTTAACTGTAACCCGCTTTCTGAGTTTTATCAACTTCTGTGTGACTTTTTATCAGTGCTTTGGAATACAAATCCAAGAAAATGTTTCTTATGCTTCTTTAATAGTGATGTGTTGCAGAGAGTGATAAATAAAAGGTTCTAGAGTCCAATTTTGTCATCTAAAACTGTAGGAATTCTATACTTGGTTATTAAAATTACTTCAGAGACAATTAGATACCGAATCAATGAAATTTTCGTATAAATGCCCTTGTCATATTCTTTCTATTCTTTCTCTTTTTTCTTAAAGGGAAAACAAACTCACTTAAGGAACATGAGAATAAGTTAATATGCCTTCTCATTTTTTCATTATCCGATAGCTAAGCATACAACTATATGTATCTCTAAACGTAATGCACAAAATTCATGTATAGCAGGGCATCCAATTTTGGCCTTTGCCATATATCCTTTTGTGCCCATCAGTAGGCTTGGCATTGTACTCTGTAACAAGTTTTTTGTTTGAAAGCCATAACATTAATAAAAGAGAAATGAAACTTGTTCAGTTGTGCCAAGCAAATAGCGGTCCTTTTCTTTGCCTTGGAAAGACGGAGCCACTACTAGTGGTCATCTATATATGAAGGTCTTTCATAACCATTCATCTGCAGTACTTTCTGCTTCAGCAAAGATTATCCTTAACAAATCAAAGGATCATGTATTGCCATTTAAAAGTTGTATACTAAAGGAAAATTATCAACCATTCAACATTCTCTTTCTTGTTCAAAAAGTGCAAGTGGCTCAAATCATACTTACCACAATATTTTGTTGTCCTACAAATCATATATCCTTTATTTAAACCATGCAAGTGGTTCAAACCATACTTGCCACATTGGTCTAATATCAGAATACAGAGTTGTGATACCATGGAGAAAAAAATCCATGACATTTAGGCTGATATTGTGGAAAAACCCAAGCTCTCTGTAGATTTTGGGCTCAGTTTTCGATTGCTTATTAATTTTTTTGAGATACCAACCGCTTAGTTATGTCTTGGAAATATTTGTCCACATTGTGGAGACTGGTCATGCATCCTCCTCAAGCCATTTCCAGATAAATCTATCCTACACTCCAAGAAAAAGTGCATCCAATTTATTGCATATGAAGAGAAAATAGTCCAGAAAACTTATAAAAGAGAATTAATACTAACAAATATTTAAAGCTATTACAGCAACAAAAATGCTATAAACTTGATTTCACCTGGTAAAACCATTTCAGGTAAAAAGCTCAGTGCAGTAATCTTCTCTCTTATTACATCAACTTAACGGTTTACAATGCAATAACTTGCTTCAAAGTCATGCTTTATTTTAATGCATGTTTGAGCATGTATAGGCAGATCAATAGGTAACTGCCTAAGTGGTTATCTTTGTGCTGTTTCTGGATTTGATTGCTTGAGTGACTTTTGCGTCAATGTTTGGATTACAGAGTGTGATCCGAAACATTGATGCTAAAAACATTCACGCAATCAAATTTAAAAGCAGCATATAGATAATCTCATATATTGTGGAAATCTATCTACTTCAATGGTTTAACAATACTATAAATACCAAAACCATGGACCAACAAAAGCATAAGTTAAACCACCCATCCATGCCTGAGTGTAAATCATGGAAACTATGCCAACAGACTAAGCCAATAGAATTATGTTTTGATTAATTGTGCTTGGCCTGGCCTTAAATGTTATCCATAATTCGAAAGATTGAATATGGTCAACAGTATTTAAACTTATAATTTAAATATAATGATAATGCTTTGAAGTGATTAAGAATTGACTCTGTTTAGAGGGGGCAGCTAATAACTTGAATTGAAAATTTCCCATATTTAATTCCCATCAAAGTCTATTTACGCATTTACTATCAAGCCATCATTCTGTTTAAATTGGTAATTTGAGGACCGTGTTGTATCAACTAATTCCCACATGCTTTCAACTAATTTTTGGTTTTCAATTGAAGCCTAAACCTTACTAATCAATCTTGAAAGGCTATAGTGTAGCTTGAAACTGGGTTCAATATTAAACATCCTATGGGAAAAATATGCAATAGTGCAGGGATGATTCATATGTTAAAGCCTAATATGAAAGTCTAAAATGGACATGGAACCAAATCCTAGATATTTTACACCACTGAATGGCAAAAGATTTGTAGAGGTGCCTGTAGAAACAATACAATCCAGGCAAGACAGAAGAACCCAATTTTTCATTTTAATGAACATTGCTCATCCTTGAACTAAATGTTTATCTGCGGTGCATAGATGATGGTAATTGTTGCTGTAGGAAGTGGACAGTAATTAATAATTAAATGATTCAAAACTTTTTACAAGAGCTTGAATTCAAGCCTAAAATTGCTAACATAGTTTCTCAAGGCCATTTACTGTTTCCTCTTGCAGCATTGTAGTCTCTTTGTTGAACAAAGCACTTGCTACATGTTATATTTCAAAATTGGATCTCATTATGCATGTCTAATGTGATTGACTTCTGTCGAGTTGTTCTACGCTATACCAGACCTGCCTCATTGACTCCTGTTAATCCCTTTCTATCTCCTCCTCTTTTGTGCTAGCTTCTGTCAAAATATTGTCCTGTCCCTCCACTGACATGAAGTATGTTACGCCTTCTCAAATGTTTACCTTTGAATCATCATATTTCTAGGCGAAACATATCAAGTAATTATTTTAGCTAACTTCACACACTCATCGATCCTAAACAGTATTAGATTTCAATGATTTTTTTTGTTGTTGTCTATGATACACACTGTGGGATATGTTATGAGTGCAAGGCTCATAAAGTGGTAATTCCAAAGTGTCGCTGATGTTGTTTAATACCTCAATAACCGTGCACTACAACCACCTGAAAAATTGTCAGTACTTATGCACAAATACCCCAATAATTATTTAAAAATTGCCAATACTTACGCACAAATATCCTAATAATCATTCAAAAATATTACTTGAAATACAAATAGACGGCTGTAAACGGTGCTCTTCTCCTAGCTCCTTTGCTTTAAATCTGAATATAGTCCATGGGTTTTTGGTTTGGTGTGATGGTAAAGTGGTACTTTTGAAGAGTGATTAATTTCAAATTTGATATTGCAATAAGGAGACTAATAACTTGTTGGACATGCAAGAATAATATGTTCATGTCTAGGGCCTCAATATCATGGTCTGCTGATGTTCTCAGCTATCCTTAACAAAAAGACTTTCCATGCACAACAGTTTAGTGATGAGATTGAAATTACCATGATGATGAACTTCACAGTCAATAGTCATTTCTCTGTCTAATGGTACACTCTCCAGCTCCTCAGCAGCTGGAACAAGTGTGTTCAAGATGCTTTTATTAACATATGAATATTTCTCGTTTTAATTTTATTTTTAAAAAGAATTGTGTCATCATTACTAATAAAATATGTTTTGACACTGCAGGGGCAAAAGTATTGTCAAGAGAAGAGTTGTTTTAGTTCCTGGAGGAAAAGGAACACTAGCAGTGCTCTTTGCTATTGCATTTTTCCTTGGATTCAGATTGCCAAGTTAGATCAACCTGTTACAGTAACATTGTGATTGAGTTAAAAAATCAATTTATAAAATATGTATAATCACAATTTTTCAAAATTGAATTGATCAAATGTGGCCATGGAATATCATTATTGCTGAGGAAGTATAATCCTATCCCACACAAAAGATGATCAAATTGTGTACTATCTATCATAATGGAAATTTGATTCTTCCTTGAGTCAGTTCATTGCTAATTTTATCATTCTCCTTTTAATGAAATAATTGTAATACTGTTTTAATGACATAGCTGGACGACCGTACTAGTTTTTTCATGTTTATGAATTTGTATCACCTTTAAAGTTATTTTGGACTTAAAATACAATGTCTCTAATAGATATTTAGATACAAAAGATAACTATTGAATAATACTGCTGCTTAACGTTGATTTCTATGTCAGCATATCTTCATTAATTTCATCTAATTTCTTTTATGTCGATGGGAAATTTCTTTGTTGTTAAGGTAATCAGTATATCTTTTTGACATCATATCTTTGAAGGCCTTTCTAATAACAGCACATTTGACAAATTACTCTTATTTTTAAATATAAATATTAAGTGATAAGCAATTGATCTAATTAATGTCATGCAGTTTCTATAGTCTACTATATTATATTTGTTAAGTTATTTATCTTAATGATGGATCATGAAGTATGATCTGAAACGTTGACGAAAAATCAATACAGTTTAATCCAAAAGCTTAACAAATACAATTGATTCAAATCTCAACTGATATAAAATCACATACCTTGATCAATCTTCTTAATTTTTCTATAAATTGTCTTGGAACCATTATCTTGCATTCAATGCTCTTCAACCAGCTAGGGGAACCAGTCTCCTTTCGATCAATAAATACTTGTTCATTGACCAAAATATTTATATTTATTTTCATCATAACGACAAGGTATAAACACCGTTTCTTTAATTGTAGCCTGATAATCCATATCTCTACCTTTTTATTTTGAAATTGCTGACATAACTTAATGGATTATTTAATGTGCAATAAAGCAAGCATTCATTGACCTAAATATTTATATTCATTTTCATCATTTCTAAAGATTCTTTCGACAACAAGGTATAAACACCATTTCTTTAATTGTAGTTTGACATTAAATATCTCTGCCTTTCTATTTTGAAATTGCTGACATAACTGCATGGATTATTTGATGTACAACAAAGAATCAAGAGTAACCTTTTTTCGCCCTAGCCTCTATTATTCTCTCATTAAGTTTAATATTTTTCAATAATGTCTAAATTTATTCTATTAAGAGGTATATTGGATGAGGTCAATGACAAAGCATTAAGTGGTTGCACAAAAGTATCAATAATAGATCTAATATAAGCAGTAAGAGAGCTTACTTGTTCTTCTAATTTTTCTTTAGCTTCTCTTTCTTTCTCCATCATTTCAATCAACTTTGCGATCGATACTTAAGCACTGTGAATATCTCCTTCATGTGTAGATCGTCATAACTCAACCCTAGTAAATATTGATCTCATTTGTTATAATGTCTTTTTCATTTTCTCTACTTTGGATTCAACAATTTTCACAAATTGATTATTGAAGGAGTCACACATCTATCAAAAAGTTGTGTGAGCCTTCTTTGGTTGAAGAGTACATCTTAGCAATTTGGCTACTACATAAAAAACTAGGGCATCTACTTAGGACCATTTTCTCTTTTTCAATAGAACCTCTTTGAGCCACGGGGAGTGAGCTAAGACTATTCGGACTTTTAAGGTCAAAGGGGACAGAATAGTTTTGAAGGTTGAATTGATAATGGTATTAGATGGTACTAGAGTACATGGAGGAGGATAGGGATACGAGAAGGGGGTGTTCATGTGGGGATTCATCTATATAGGCATCAAAAGGCCCATGACAAGACCTTTTGTTTGAATCTTAATAATTCAATTAAAAATTAGAATAATAAGTATTATAATTTTTAATTTAATTATTAAATTCAACTAAAAAGTCTTATCATAGGCCTTTTGATGCTTGTATAGCCAACTCCGTTCAAGTGGGAGAAGGTTGTTGATGAGGACGATTTTGTGAAGGAAAGCAAGATGTAGGAGCCTACTAAATAATCAAAATTTGACTAAGTCTAAAAATTATAAGATCTTCCAAACCATAGTATTTTCATTATAACTCAAGTAGAGATCCGAAGCCAATCTTAAACATTCTTAAAGAAATAGAAAGTAAATAACCATATATAAATATCATGTATACTTAATGTTTATTTCATTTATATATTTTGAGGAAGAAGTAGATTCTAACCTATATAGGGAGGTCAAGATATGGGAAGAGAAAGAGAGAAAGGTGCTTTTTCTTCTTAGAAACATGAGCCTACCATGCCTTGGTATTGTGATCAAACCCAGGCTTAGTCACTAACTCACTACCAAGTCATAAGCAAGCATGTTGCATTATAATGTGCCCACATGATGCTTTTTATAGGATCAAAAGTGGTGCAACCATTTTTTGGTCCCCCATCATTTTGCACTACTAATTAATTGATTAAGTTGGAGGACATTGGGATAAAGTTAACTTAATTAAATAAATATTATATTTCATTAAGATAAGGGATAAATTTGAATAGCTAAATTAATCAAATAATGACTATTTATTTAACAAATGACTAAGACAAGGTGGGGTTTAAAGAGTGGTTAGGGTGTATGCAGATTTAGGTATCTATAATTTGTAAGGAGCATCATCAAATCTACCATAAGTGAGGTGTATGAATTTTAGGAAATCAAATGATAAAGCTTTCATATATGACGATCAATTGAAAGGTCTTTGGTTAAACTATTAGTCTGTAGCAACCAATCATAATTCTAGTCAACATTCCAATATAACTTCCTTCTTAAATTTTCTTACAGAAGAAATTATTTCATTGTAACTCCCTTTGTAATGAGCCTACATACACCATAAGATTTGGACACATGGCCAAACTAGGATACATTTAGTTGAGATTAATGTCTCCTCATGTGAGGCCAAAATACAATAAAAGATGAAGTCTATGTGGGAATCGACTCTCCCTAGTATGATAACATAACAAGTATATGCAAAATATATTAAAATTAACATTTGGAATGAAGTATTGAGACACATATTCCTAGCGTTCTCCCACTTATTGGAGATATTTCAAGAGAAAAGGAAAAATCAATCAACACTAAAATATAACCATTAGGTATTGAAAGTCCCATAGATTTATTGCACCCCTTAAATTTTATATCCATAGGCTTTATCAAAGAATGTATAAAATTCATCAATGTCAACCTTCTTTGATATCTCCCTTCCACCCTCTAACATTTCAAGAAAGAAAATAGTACTGGATATTGATGCGCTTCATCCTTACACGAAAAGTTGAGTTATTTTCTAGACATATGGGACTTTGACTCTTGTATGTAGAAGTATAATAATATTTTCATCTAGTTCATGATTAAAATAAAATCTCTCAATCGAACAAGCTTCTTTATGAGAATAAGTAGCTACCATATACTCTACTTTTGTAGCAAGAAAATAAACTACATATCACATCACTTCCTCATCCAATAATGACATGACACAAGGAGAGGATAATGCTCTGGGCCAATGACACTCCCAAGCACTAAACTAAGTTGCAAAACACAACACAAAAGCTTACAACACAGAGAAGGAGAAAGGAATCCAGATATATTATTTACTTCATCAAACTTTATACATGTTAGGTTGTAAGACCTTCGCAGTTATGAGCAATACAAATAGAAACATATTACAGAACAATCCTTATACATGCGAGATCCAAAAACCCTAGACCTCCAAGCTATTATCAACATAACATTTTCTCTTATTACTACTGATGATACCTAAACTAAGAACATAACAATATATTTATACAACAACCACCAAAAGAGGTTGGCCACAAAGATCCAACATAGGAGAGAGCAACGACCCTAAATTAGGTCCACATGTTCCCCAAAGATAGATCCAACATTAACTATGTGACCAAAATTAAATGCAGACGTCAGCCCCAAAGATCCAATAAGGAAAACCCACTCGGTGAGATAGGAAACAGAAAACCACTGAGCACACTGAGACCGACCGGTAAAGCCATGCCAAAAATAGTAACCGAGTGTGGTCAGTGAAGCAACAACAGAACATTCAACCGAGCACACCAAAGAAGTTACCGAGTAGTTTACTGAGCGTCTCCAACAAGCCACCAAGAAACAAAAATATTTTGGGTTGACACTGGATTGCCAAGAATGCAAGATTCTCCTGCATCATAAACATGGGGTTAGAAGAAATGATTCTCTGAATCATGATTCAGGTATGACCTGAACTAAATCCAACTCAGATTGAGAAATCCAAGTATAATATTTAACTGGTATGTTCTTCCACTTTACCAGATATTCCATGTAATCCTTTTCTCTTGTGCTTCTGCCAATTCTCTGCTCCAAAACCTATTCAACTTCTTCTATCTGTTTCTTAGGATAATCACTCAAAACTGTCACTTCCTCATCAGGTTCATGATACTCATACAAATCTAAAATATTGAATATAGGTGATATATCCATGTCCTCAGGTAACTCTACTTCATAATAATTTCCACTATCAAACTTCCTTTATATCTTGCAAGGACCAAACATCTTCATCTTCAATTTACCATATGTTCCAACAGGAAATCTTCCTTTCTCCAAATGAACCATCACTTCATTGCCAACTTTGAATTCTTTATGTCTCCTTAATCTATATACCGCATACTTGTATTTATGATTACTTTGTTCTAACTTATGTTAGAATAACTAAGAGGGGGGGTGAATCAGTGGCCTCAAAAAATATTCTAATAAATTATCCCAAAAACTTATTACCACAATTATAAGCCTCTAGTTATCTTCAGTCCTACAAGATGAATGACTTGAAATAATCTCAACCAAAAACTACTGCTTGGAGTTCACTATTAAACCTTATTCTTATTGTTTACCGATTAGCAGTCTTTCATTTACTGAAATGCATTAAATAACTTAGTGTATACTGATCAATCCAGATTAGTTATGTGTAATGCAAAACACTAAAGCAATGAATCATAAACACATTGACACATGGATTTTTAACGTGGAAACCCTATTAAGAGAAAAACCACTTAGGACCGGTAACCCAAAATTTTCACTCTTCTGAAGTGAGCTCGGTGAAGAGCCAACCCTGTTAAAGGTTACAAACACACTGTTAGGTGTGACCTTGTTAGAGGATTTAAATAGAATAGTTTGTCACTTGATATCTGGCATCTCTATGCTACCTTTTATGATCAAACCTAGTGTAGTTTTTCAAATGGTATCTGGCATCTCATGCTATCTTCATGACCAAACCTTTTGATACTCTTTGGGATGTATCTCAATATAGTAAGGATTGTTAAGTCCTGCTCAGTTGAGAGACTTTCTGAATCAATGGTTAAATTGAAATAGTAAATGATCTGTTCACATATACAACTATACTTTGCAGATTTTCAGATCTATTGTAAGATCATAATACCTTTTTTATCAATGTATCTTTTCAATACCTTTTCTCCACTTCTTTCCACTCAGTGATGTTGTGCTTCTCTGTTGCTCAGTGTCTGTAGAATTAGCTCTTTCCTCAACTTGATTGACCAAGACTGTATGAAGTTGTTCTTCATCACTTTCTCTCCAGCATCCTTATTCTCTATTCACCCCTTAATTAACAATGAATTAGCTTGTCTCTTTATAGACATGATTTCCCTGTTTCTTAGTTCTTAAATTTCTTGTTCTTGGTGTGATCCACAGTTCTAGCCAATCTTTCTTTAAAGCTTTATTTAGTTTTATCCCGTAGATTTCTCCTTGACAACTAGAATAAAACAAATTTAAATCTTTCACTTATCTCTGGCTTTAACTTGTCAATGAAAACAATATTAACAACCAGTTAACTCCTTCTTTAGCTCTTGCCAGCTAAGTCTTTTTTCATTTCTGAACTTAAGTTCCTTTTGGTGTTTTAACTCCTTGTTAGCTTCGGTCAACACTTCAGTTCTCCTTGGGCATCTTCGTCGAGGTTGTCTGTCCGTCAGGAATCACTATGAAGTTCTGCTCACTGGTAATGCTTGTGATTTTGATCGTCGGTAATTCTTTTTGGGTTTCTTTCTTGGGTATTACTATGACTTTCCTCTTGGGTTTATCTATCCGTCAGGGTGCACTACCCGTCAGTGTTTGTAGTGACTTAGTGAATATTGATCTTTTATGCATTACTGAAAGAATAACCTTTATCTCTTTGGTTCTCTGAAGTCTTTGACACTTTGTATATAACCAATCAGATTATATCAAGTTGACATCAATGAAAATACAATACATTAACTGATTTAATGTCTTGCATTAACTTTCTGCAGCTTGGTGATCATCAACTTGACATATTCAAACATTCAATCAGTTATATTTCACCAATCTCTCCCTTTAGAATTGTTGGAAACATACTACATTATCACACTATATTGTTACTAATACAATATGAAATATATCAGTTGTAGTTCATAAATCTACCAATTTCATTGTTCTATTACCAATACAAATGTCTGGCTCTTGGTAAGCTCATATAACTTAGATTTGTTTCTTGCAAAGTGCTTTCTTCAATCTTTAACCCCTTCACTAGATAGATGTAACAGCTTTTGATCTTTCTTTGACATTGTCTCTCCCTTTGACTGTTCCTCTCCTTGATCATTTCTTTTTCCTTTGGCAACAATAAGTCATCTCTCCCTTTTGATACTTCTCTCCCTTTTGATATTTTCTCCCTTACATGTTACATCTCTCTCTTAGGATATCTTCTCTCCCTTTGATGGATATTTCATATGTAATCTCTCCCTTTGGATATTCTGGATATTTTCTCCCTTTGGATAATGATAATCTCTCCCTTTGACAACAATGCCAAAGTAAACTTTGATCATGCCAAAGTTATTCATCTCAAATGAAATTAGTCTACCAACCAAACTATCTAGAGTGACATGTTATTGTTTGCTACTACTCTCATTTCTTGTATAGAAGATACTCTAATAGCATATACATGCATTAAGGTTCTTAGGATTTTACTTACCAATGTCTCTTCTTGAAGTATGCCTCCAACTCCTCGGATAACATTGACCACTTCATTTATTTTGTAGTTGTACTGAGTGATATTTTCTCCTTCTCTCATTCTTAGGTAATCAAATTTACCTCTTAGGATTTCCGCCTTAGTTCTTAGTACATTAGCATTTCCTCCATGTACAAGCTTCAATTTGTCCCACATTTGCTTTGCAGAGGTGCAGTTTTTGACATCTTCAAATTCAGCATCAGAGAGAGAGAGAGAAAGCAAGTTCTATCATCAAGAAATTATGCTCATGCTTTTCTCTTGATTTCTCAAGTGTGTGAGGTCTTGTAGGTAACACAAATTTAGTATCTAAGTATTGAAAAACATCATTTCCAATACCTGATAAGTGGAGTCTTATTCTTCTTTGCCATGATGTAAAGTTGTCCTTGTTCAACTTGGGCACATCTCGTTTTCTCATCTTGTGATATTTTGCTTAGGTCTTGAAACCTTCCTTCTAAGAACACAAGATCTGATACCAATTGTTAGAATAACTGAGAGGGGGGGGGGGGGGGGGGGAANGGGGGGGGGGGGTGAATCAGTGTCCTCAAAAATATTCCAATAAATTATCCCAAAAAATTATTACCACAATTATAAGCCTCTAGTTATCTTCAGTCCTACAAGATGAATGCCTTTAAATAATCTCAACAAATAACTACTCCTTGGAGTTCACTGTTAAACCTTATTCTTATTGTTTACCGATTAGCAGTCTTTCATTTACCGAAATGCAGTAAATAACTTAGTGTATACCGATCAATCCAGATTAGTTATGTGTAATGCAAAAAACTAAAGTAATGACTTATAACTGCATTGACACATGGATTTTTAACGTGGAAACCCTATTAAGGCAAAAACCACTTGGGATCGGTAACCCAAAATTTTCACTCTTCTGAAGTGACATTGGTGAAGAGAAAACTTTGTTAAAGGTTACAAACACATTGTTAGGTGTGACCTTGTTAGAGGATTTAGATAGAATAGTTTGTCACTTGATATCTGGCATCTCTATGCTACCTTTTATGATCAAACCCAGTCTAGTTTGTCAAATGGTATCTTGCATCTCATGCTATCTTCGTGACCAAACCTTTTGATACTCCTTTGGATGTATCTCAATATAAAAAGGATTGTTAAGTCCTACTTAGTTAAGAGACTTTATGAATCAATGGTTAAACTAAAACAATAAATGATCTGCTCACATATACAACTATACTTTGCAGTTTTTCAGATCTATTGTAAGCTTATAATAAATTTATGATCAATGTATATTTTCAATACCTTTTCTCCACTTCTTTCTACTTGGTGATGTCATGCTTCTCTGTTGCTTGATGTCTGCAAAATTAGCTCTTTCCTCAGCTTGATTGACCAGGACTGTATGAAGTTGTTCTTCATCAGTTTCTCTCGAGCATCCTTCTTCTCTGTTCACCCCTTAATTCACAAGGAATTAGCTTGTCTCTTTATAGACATGATTTCACCATTTCTTAGTTCTTGACTTTCTTGTTCCTGGCGTGATCCACAATTCTAGCCAATCTTGCTTTAAAGCTTTACTTTAGTTTTATCTTGTAGATTTCTCCTTGACAACTGGAATAATTTTTTTTTAAATCTTTCACTTATCTCTAGATTTAACTTGTTGATGAAAACAATATTAACAACCAGTTAACTCCTTCTTTAGCTCTTTCCAGCTAAGTCTTTTGTTGTTTATGAACTTTAGTTCCTTTTGGTGTTTTAACTCCTTGTTAGCTTCGGTCAACACTTCAGTTCTCCTTGGGCATCTCCGTCAGGGTTGTCTGTGTTAGTAATAACTGAGTGGGGGGGGGAGGGGTGAATCAATGGCCTCAAAAATTAATCCTTAAATCAACTCTTTAAACTTATTACCATAGATTATGTCTTAAGTTATCTTCTATCCTACAAGATGAATGCCTTAAAATACTTTACTCAATTTACTACTTGTCGGATTGCTTTGCTAATCTATCTTCTATATGATTACCGATTAGCAGTCATCTATTTACCAAAACATAGTAAATATGCAAAGTATACCAATAAATCTAGAAATGCATATGTGAAATGTAAAATAGTAAAGTGATAAACCATAAACACATAACACAAGGATTTTAACGTGGAAACCCTGTTAAGGGAAAAACCACTGGGACCGGTACC
>MU223727.1:704002-714453 GCA_018584345.1 Thuja plicata | reverse complement strand
TACCATCCTTGATCAAAAACTCACTTGGCCTGTCAATAGGTATCGGGCATATCCAATGCTACTTTTGTGATCAAACTTTTTGATACTCCTTGGGATGTATCTCAATTGAAAAAGACTTTTAAGTCCTGCTCAGTTTAGAGGCTTCTATGCTTCAATGGTTAAACTGAAACACTAATGATCTATTCATACATACAACTCAATTGCATATTTTCAGATCTATTGTAGGTCCATTACTTCCCTGATCAATATAATCAAATATATACCTTTGCTCCACACTTGTTCTTCTCTGTGATGCTTGTCTCACTGTTTGTTGGTGTCTACAGAATCTAGCTCTTCCTTTAGCTTTTTGATCAAGACTGAAATGAAGACTTTCTCCTTCAAATTTTCTTTAGCATCTTTCCTCTTCTCTTGTTCACCCCACACACACAATTTGTAATGAATTGAGTTTGTCTCTTATAGACATGATTTCCTCTTTTCTTGGCTTTCTTGATCTTGGTGTGTTCAACAATATTTGCCAACAGATTTAAAGAAAATCTCCAGTCTGATCTCATAGAGATCTTCTTGCCAACTGGACAAAGTAGCTTTAAATCAATTACTTATCTCCAGCTTTATCTGGATGATTAAAACAATGATAAGTATCTGTTAACTCTATATTTAGTTTCTTGACAACTAAGCATTTTTGTAGTTTATTGAACTCTCTGTTCTGTCGGTCAACACTTTAGTTAGTCATCGGTGATAACTGACTATTCTGTCAGTGTGACTTCAGTTTTCATTAGGATCTCCATCCTTGTGTTCTCCTTCGGGCAACACTGTATTTCCTTCCGTCGGGTTACTCTAGGTTTTTCTTGTCGGGAAACACTGTAACTTTTCTCGTTGGTAATGTTGTTCATTCCTTTTCGGGAAACACTGTGACTCTGTTCTTTTAATCTGACCATCGGGTGCAATCCATTGGTGTATGCAGTCACTTAGTGAATACTTGACTTATGTGCATCAATGATAGCATAGACTTTGATTCATGAGTTCTTTGAAGTCTTTGGCAGTATCTCCATGACCATACAAATTATATTAAGTTGACATCAATGACAATACAATACATTAACTGATTTAATGCCTTGCATGATCATAAACTTAACATCTTGAAACATTCAATCAGTTACATGTCATCAATCTCTCCCTTTGGCATTGATGGCAACATACTACATTATCATACTATACTATTGCTAATACAATATGAAATATCATCAAGCTTTTCTAATGTAACTCATTACAAATGTCTAGCTATCAGTAAGTTCAAATAGCTTTGATTTTATTCTTGCATCTTTCTTTCTATCTTCAATCCCTTTACTAGATGGATGTAGAATCTTTCTTTCTCTGATATGATGTGTTCTCCTTCTGTGTCAAACTTCTCTCCCTTTGACTATTCTTGTCTTTTGATGTTTTCTCTGCCTTTGTATTTTCTCTCCCTTTCTGATTACTGCTCTTCTTTTGGATATGATCTCTTCCTGAGATGATAATGGATAAAATCTCTCCCTTTATTAGTATGATAATGAGATATTTCTCTCGCTTTGACATTAATTTCAAACATCTTATCTTTTCAAACAATCTTTTGACAGTTATGTCAAGTGGATCCTTTCTATCCATAATATATTCCTTGAATTTCCTAATCCATTGGTAATAACTCTGTGGCTTGGAGTAGATAAATACCTTGTTGTGTATAGATTTATCTTTGAAGTCCATCTCCCTGCTTGCATCAACATTGATGATATTATGATAAAATGTAGGCTGATGCAGCCTTCTAGTCAGCTTACTGACCAGTAGACAAGGGTCTGACCCCTAGTCTCTTTCTCAAGTACTCAAATGCATCCTTGGGCAGTGTCTTGGTGAAGATATCAGCCAATTGTTCCTGTGATTGCACATACTCAAGTATCACCTCTTTTTCCTGAACTTGTTCTGTCAAATAATGATACTTGATGGCAATATGCTTTGTTTTAGCATGCATGACTGGATTCTTGGAAATGTTTATTTCACTTGTATTATCACAATAGATAATTACTAGTTCTAAATTTTTCATATGCATACCTTCTTGTAACTATTTGATCCATGCAATATTTGAGCAGTTTGTAGTAGCAACAACATACTCTACCTCTGTAGTAGATTGTGAGATGCATCCTTGCTTCTTGCTGATCCATGTGACAAGTCTATCACCCATGAAGAATGCTCCTCCAGTTATGCTCTTTCGGTTATCAAGATTACCAGCCCAATCAGCATCAGTAAAGACCTTAAGTTCAAATTTTCCTTCTCTTCTATACCATAAGCCATATTCCTCAGTATTCTTCAGATATCTTAGAATTCTTTTCATAGTAGTCATATGTGATTCTCTGGGATTAGCAAAAAATCTAGCAAATATTCCTACTACATGTGCAATATCTAGTCTAGTATGTACACCATACATGAGTTTTCCAATCATTGATTTGTACAAAGTCTGATTTACCTCTGATGACTTGTCCTCCTTTGTTAGTTTGTATCCAGTTGCGATTGGTGGTCTAACTAGTTTGGATTATTCCATCTTGAATATTTTTAGTACTTCTTTGATGTACTTGGATTGTGTAATGAAAATACCTTCATCTTGTTGCAGGATATGTAGACCAAGAAAGAACTTGATCTCTCCAAACATAGACATCTCAAACTCTTTTCTCATCTCATTTGAAAATTATTTGCACAGCATATCATTACCTCCAAATATGATGTCATCAACAAATATCTCAACAATCAAAATGTTAGCATCAGTATCTTCCTTCAAATAAAGATTACTGTTTTCACTAGTCCTTACAAATCCAATACTTATAAGATAGGAATGAAGTCTTTCATACCAGGCTCAGGGTGCTTGTTTTGATCCATATAGGGCTTCGTGAAGTCTACATACCATGTCCCTCTTGTCTGGATCAACAAACCCTTCTAGTTGTTCAATGTACACCTCTTCTTCAAGTATTCCATTTAGGAATGCATACTTGACATCCATTTGATATACCTTGAATCCTTTATATGTAGCATAAGAAAGAAATATTCTTACTCCTTCTAGCCTAGTAATAGGTGCAAAGGTCTCTCTATAGGCAATTCCTTCTTCATGTGCATACCCCTTGCATACTAGTCTTGCTTTATTTCTAGTGACTTCTCCATTCTCATTCAACTTATTCCCGAATATCCATTTTTTACCGATGACATTCTTGTCATCTGGTCTTGGTACAAGTGTTCATGTATTGTTTTTCTCTATCTGTTCAATCTCTTCATTCATAGCATTTATCCATTCATCATTATCTAGTGCAACATTGATAGATTTGGGCTCATACTCACAAATAAGACATCTTGTATTTAGAGACTTACTTCTAGTTCTCATACAAGCCTTTTTATCTCCTATGATCTGGTCCTATGAATGGTTCCTTCTGACATATCTTGCAAGTATAGGTTCAACTCTTTGTCTATCAGCTTGATCATCATTTTGTTCTTCATTCTGTTCTCCATCAATTTGTGCATCATCTTGAGCAATATTCTAATCGTCAGTATTTGCAGCCTGATGCTTGGGTGTAATGATCTATTGCTCGGGAGCTCTACATTGTTGGTAGGGTAGAGTTTCAGGCTCCTCATTGTAAGTAAACTTATTGTAGTCCTCTGGTTCTTTAGTGCTTTCATTTTCATTCTTCTCTGCAAATTCATCTATCTTTACATTTGCACTTTCGACAATTTTGTTAGAGGCTTTGTTTAGACATTTATAAGCCTTTCTCTTGGTAGAATACCCAAGAAAGATTCCTTCATCACTCTTGGAGTCAAGTTTTCCATTTCTATCATCTTTTAAGATATAACATTGACTGCCAAAAATTTTGAAATAACTTACATTGGGTGTGTATCCATACCATAGCTCATAAGGTGTCTTTTTTGTGTCTTTCTTCAATTGTACTATGTTCAATGTGTAAACAACAGTACTGATAGCTTCCCTCCAGAAGATTTGGGTGATGCCTTTCTCTATCATTAGTGTCCTTGCACAATCAACTATGGATATGTTCCTTCTTTTAGCAATTTCATTCTGTTGTGGTGTTCTCAGTGCAGAGACCTATCTTTTGATTCAATTCTCATTACAAAATTTAGTGAATTCATCTGAAATAAATTCCCCTCCTCTATCTGATCTTAAGCACTTTAACTTCTTACCACTTTTCTTCTCAACCATTTCTTTTTACCATTTAAACATCTTAAATGCTTCTGATTTATCTTTTAGAAACATGACTGTCATCATTCTAGAGTAATCATCAGCAAAGAGAATAAAATTTCTATCTCCATAATAACTCTTTGTCCTCATAGGTCCACATAAATCAGTATGGACTAATTCTAGAATTGCATCAGATGTATGGGTTTTACTTTTAAAACTAGACTTTTTCATTTTACCTTTTTGACAATTCTTACACATGATATTGTCAGGTTTAGTCATCGTCGGTAAGCCTCTGACATTTCTCTTTTTTCTAATCTTTATCATGTTGTCAAAATTCACATGACACAATATTTTGTGCCACAACCATATTTCTTTGTTTGTAGAAATCAAACAAGTGGTGTCAGTATCATTCAGATAGAATAAGTTACCTTTTGTTTTCTCACCGGTACTAATCAAATTTCCTGATTTATTGAAGATCTTTACCTTCTTATTTTCAAATGCTACTCTGTGACTTGAATTATTCAATTGAGAAACACTCAATAGATTATAATTCAATCCATTTACCCAATAAACATTTTCACATTTTATCTGATTAGTCAACATTATTGTTCCTCTACCTTCAACTGGACAAGGTCTATCATTACCCATTCTTACTGAACCACCTTTATAGTATTCAAAAGTCTCAAACTTTTTCTTATCACCAGTCATATGGTGAGTGCAACCACTATCTATGATCCAAACGTCATTTTTTCTAACTTTAGATATGATAGCTATTTCTACATACCTTTCTTCATCATCATCTAAATCATCCTTTATAGCCACAAACACCATCTCGATGTCTTCATCAGATTCGGTGTCAGTATCATCATCTTTGCATTTTTCTAGGTAATTGACCTTCTTTCCTTTGTCCTTATAGTCTCGGCTATCTCTTTTTTCTGATTGTCGGTAGCTTCTGTAATCACCTCTGTCATATTTCTTTTCAAATGATCTGTCATTACTTCTGTCATCTTTTCTTTTGTTAGTACATCTTGCAACAAAGTGTCCAATCTCTTTGCAATTAAAACAAACAAGTGGTAATTTACCTTTGTATTTACCTTTGCCTCTCTGCATTCTTCTGGCCATAAGTGCTTCAATTTCATCAAGATCATCTTCTTCACTTTCACTATCACTATCTTTTCTCATAGTGTTTTTATGACTTGATTTACTTATTCTCATAGAAGTTTTGAATGCAGATTCTATATTTGGTAAGACACTATTATCAAAGTTATTCATCTCAAATGAAATCAATCTTCCAATCAAACTGTCTAGAGTAACATTGCTATTTTCTACTGCTCTCATTTCTTGAATGGAAGATACTCTAATATCATAAGTAGGTAGTAAGGTTCTTAGAATTTTACTTACCACTGTATCTTCTTCTAGTATACCTCCAACTCCTCAGATAGCATTGACTACCTCTTTGATTCTTGTGCTGTACTAAGTGATGTTTTCACCTTCTTTCATTTTGAGATAATCAAACTTTCCTCTAAGGCTTTTTTCCTTGGCTCTCAAAACATTTTTTTCACCATCATGTACAAGCTTTAATTTGTCCCACATCTACTTTGCAGTTTTGCAGTCTTTGACATCCTCAAATTCAGCATCAGAGAGCGAGGAAGCAAGTTCTATCATCATGTCATTGTGTTCACGCTTCTCTCTGATTTGTTCAATTGTTGGTGCTCCCATGGGAAACACATATTTAGTATCTAAGTATTGAGTAACATCATTACCAATACCTGATAAGTGGAGTCTTATTCTACTTTGCCATGAAGCAAAATTATATTTTTTCAACTTGGGCACATCTCATTTGTTCATCTTTTAATCTTTATCTTAGGTCTTGAAACCTTCCTTCTAAGCACACAAGCTCTGATACCAATTGTTAGTAATAACTGAGAGGGGTGGGGGGTGAATCAGTGGCCTAAAAAATTAATCCTTAAATCAACACTTTAAACTTATAACCATAAATTATGTCTCAAGTTATCTTCTATGCTACAAGATGAATGCCTTGAAATACTTTAATCAATTTACTACTTGTTGGATTACTTTGCTAATCTCTCTTCTGTATGATTACCGATAAGTAGTCATCTATTTACCGAAACAAAGTAAATATGCAGAGTATACCAATAAATCTAGAAATGCATATGTGAAATGTAAAACAGTAAAGTGATAAACCATAAACACATAGCACAAGGATTTTAATGTGGAAACCCTGTTAAGGGAAAAACCATTGGGACCGGTACCCCAAATTTTCACTCTTCTAAAGTGAGCCCTGTTAAGAGCCAACCTTGTTAAAGGTTACAAACACACTGTTAGGTGTGACCTTGTTAGAGGATTTAGAAATAGTTTTCCAACTAGTATCTAGCATCTAATGCTACCATCCTTGATCAAACACTCACTTGGCCTATCAATAGGTATCAGGCATATCCAATGCTACTTTTGTGATCAAACTTTTTGATACTCCTTGGGATGTATCTTAATTAAAAAAGACTTTTAAGTCTTGATTGGTTAAGAGGCTTATATGCTTCAATGGTTAAACTGAAACACTAATGATATGTTCATACATGCAACTCAATTGCAGATTTTCAGATCTATTGTAGGTCCATTACTTCCCTGATCAATATAATCAAATATATACCTTTGCTCCACACTTGTTCTGCTATGTGATGCTTGTCTCACTGTTTGTCGGTGTCTGCAGAATCTAGCTCTTCCTTTAGCTTGTTGATCAGGACTAAAATGAAGACTTTCTTCTCCTTTGGATTTTATTTAGCATATTTTCTCTTCTCTTGTTCACCCCACACACAATTCGTAATGAATTGAGTTTGTCACTTATAGACATGATTTCCTCTTTTCTTGGCTTTCTTGATCTTGGCGTGTTCAACAATCTTTGTCAACAGATTTAAAGAAAATCTCCAGTCTGATCTCATAGAGATCTTCTTTCCAACTGGACAAAGTAGCTTTAAATCAATTACTTATCTCTGGCTTTATTTGGATGATTAAAACAATGATAAGCATCTGTTAACTCTATATTTAGCTTCTTGATAACTAAGCATTTTTGTCATTTACTGAACTCTTTGTTCTGTCGGTCAACACTTTGTTAGTAATAACTGAGAAGGGGGGGGGGGGGGGGGGGGGGNNGGTGAATTAGTGGCCTCAAAATTTTATCCTTCAAACTTTAACCACTAATCAATAAACCTCAAATTATTCTATCCCTACAAGATGTATGCCATGAAATACTAATAATGATTAACTAGTCTGTCAGTTTATTCTATCAATCCTTATTCTTTCTTGATTATCGATAGGCAGTATAGCTATTTACCGAAATACAGTAAATAAGTAGAGTATATTGATATATCTAGAATGAATTATGTAAGATAAAAAATAGTAAAGAAATGAATCATACACATATAACATGTGGATTTTAACATGGAAACCCTGTTAAGGGAAAAAACCACTGGGACCGGTACCCCAAATTTTCACTCTTCTGAAGTGAGCCCTGTTAAGAGCCAACCCTGTTAAAGGTTACAAACACACTGTTAGGTGTGACCTTGTTAGAGGAATTTATACATAGAGGTTGTCACTTAGTATCAGGCATCTAATGCTGCCATCCTTGGATTAGCCTCTCTCTTAGACTGTCAATAGGCAGTGGGCATATCCAATGCTACTTTCACGAATCAACCTTTTTGGCACTCCTTGAGATGTACCTAAAAATATATAGAAGACTGTTAAGTCCTGCTTGGTTAAGAGACTTGATGCTTCAATGGTTAAACTGAAACATTATGACCTATTCATATTGCAACTTTGAATTGCAGATTTTTACATCTATTTAAGTACATTACCTCTCTAACCAATATGTTAATTCAATCCTTTGTGCTCCATATTTTTTTCTTTGTGATGTTGTGCTCACTGTTCATCGGCGTCTGTAGAATTCATTAGCTCTCCTTTAGCTTGATTGATCAACACTGCATGAAGTAGTTCTTCATCAGTTTCTCTTCAACATCCTCTTTTTATTCACTCCCCTTAATCCCCTTTTTATGTATATTAAAAATGAATTAAGCTTGTCTCTTATATAGACATAATATTCATTATTTCTTGATTCTTGATTCTTGGCATGAAAAACAATCTAGCCAATTAGATTTAAAGCATAACTCCTGATTTATCTCGTAGATATCTTCTTGCCAACTATACAAATTAGATTTAAATCAATCACTTATCTCTGGTCGAATAAAACAAAGTAGACAACCAGTTAAGTCCTTATTTAGCTCTGCCAGCTACATATTTTGTCATTTTCTGAACTCTCTATTCCGTCGGTCACCTTTACAGTTAGTTGTCGGTGACAACTGACAGTTCCATCAGCGAGAATCCAGTTAGCTTTGTGATCTCTGTCTGTCGAACAACACTATATTTTCTTCTGTCGGGTTACTCTTTACTTTGCTCATTGGGCATTCTATGGTTTTTCTTTGTTGGGCAACACTATGCTTCCTATCATCGGGTAACACTGTGATTGTTTTTCTTTCCTTTTACCGATGGTGTGCACTCCGTCAGTGTTGTATGTCACCTAGTGAATACATAAATTTTATGTATTTCTGAAAGCATAACCTTGGTTCCTTTGGTTCTCTAAAGTCTTTGGATTTATATATATGACTCTACAGATGATATCAAGTTGACATCAATGACAATACAAACCATTAACTGATTTAATGCCTTGCATTATCTTCAACTTAACATTATGAAACATTTAATCAGTTACATGTCATTAATCTCTCCCTTTGGCATTGATGGAAACATACTATATTATCACACTATACTATTTCTAATATAATATGAAATATAATAGTTGAGTTTCATCAAACTACCAATCTTTTTGTTTTGATAATCGATAAATGTATGACCATCGGTAAGCTCTGTTTTAGCATAGATTTTATTCTTGCAACTCTCTTTATTCTGATGTGTTGAGTTCTTTCCTTGTGTCAATTTTTCTCTTGCTGTTCTTTCCTTTTGATGTCTTTCTCTCTTGTCTGCAACTCTCCCTTTGTATAATCTTTCCATACAATTTCTCTCCCTAAGAATATAATCTCTCCCTATTGGAGTAATGTGATAATGGATAATCTTTCTCTCTTTCCAGAAAGATGTGATAATATGGATAATTTCTCTCCCTTTGACAAAAATGCCAAATAAATATCTCACAGATATCTGACATTCATTTCAAACAATCTTTTCTCTCCATCCATAATATATTCCTTGAATTTCCCTTATCCATCAGCAATATGTCAATATGCTCTGTGCTCGGTGAAGATATATATCTATCTGTAGATAGATGTAGCTTTGAAGTTCATCTCTTTTCTTGCATCAACATTAATGATATTCTGATAATATGTAGGCTGATGTAGCCTTCAGTCATTTTACTGACTGGTAGATAAGTGTTTGACCCCTAGTCTCTTTCTCAAGTACTCAAATGCATCCTTGGGCAGTGGCTTGGTGAAGATATCGACCAATTATTCTTTTGATTGCACATACTCAAGTATCACCTCTTTTGCCTGAACTTGTTCTCTCAAATAATGATACTTGACGGCAATATGCTTTGTTTTAGCATGCATGACCAAATTTTTGGGAATGTTAATTACACTTGTATTATCACAATAGATAATTACTGGTTCTAGGATCTTCATATGCATACCTTCCAGTAATTGTTTGATCCATGCAATGTTTGAGAAATTTGTAGCAGAAACAACATACTCTGCTTCTGCAGTAGATTGTGAGATGCATCCTTGTTTCTTGCTGATCCATGTGACAAGTCTGTCACCCATGAAGAATGCTCCTCTAGTTGTGCTCTTCTAGTCATCAATATTTCTAGCCCAATCAACATCGGTAAAGACCTGAAGTTCAAATTTTCCTTCTCTTCTATACCATAAGCCATATTCCTCAATATTCTTCAGATATCTTTAAATTCTTTTCATAGGAGTCATATGTGATTCCTTGGGGTAGCAGAAAATCTAGCAACAATTCCCACTGCATGTGCAATATCTGGTCTAGTGTGTACAAAATACATGACTTTTCCAATCATTGATCTGTACAAAGCTTGATTTACCTATGTTGTCTTGTCCTCCTTTGTCAACTTACATCCAGTAGCCATCGGTGTTCCAACTGGTTTGGATTCTTCCATCTTGAATATTTTCAGGACCTCTTTAATGTATTTGGACTATGTAATGAAAATACCTTCACA
>MU223727.1:626093-703843 GCA_018584345.1 Thuja plicata | reverse complement strand
GATGTCATCAACAAATATTTCAGCAATCAAAGTGTTAGCATCAGTATCTTCCTTTAAATAAAGATTACTGTTTTCACTAGTCCTTACAAATCCAATACTTATAAGATAGGAATGAAGTCTTTCATACCAGGATTTAGGAGCTTATTTTAATCCATACAAGGATTTATGAAGTTTACATACCATGTTTCTCTTGTCTGTATCTACAAACCCTTCTGGTTGTTCAATGTATACCTCTTCTTCAAGTATTCCATTTAGGAATGCAAACTTGACATCCATTTGATATACCTTGAATCCTTTATATGCAACATAAGCAAGCAGTATTCTTACACCTTCTAGCCTAGCAAGGGTGCAAAGGTTTCTCCATAGTCAATACCTTCCTCTTGTACATACCCCTTGCATACTAGTCTTGCTTTGTTTCTTGTGACTTCTCCATTCTCATTCAGCTTATTCTTGAATATCCATTTTGTCCTGATGACATTCTTGTCAGATGGTCTTGACACAAGTGACCATGTTTTTTTTTTGTCAATATTCTCAATCTCATCATTCATAGAACTTATCCATTCTTTATTATCAAGTGCAACATTGACAGATTTTGGATCAAAATCACAAATTAGATAGATTGAGTTTAGAGACTTACTTCTTGTTCTTGTACCAACTTTCTTATCTCCTATGATCTGGATCTCTGGATGGTTCCTTCTTACATATCTTGCAAGTATAGGTTTAGCTCTTTGTCTATTAGTTTGATCATCATTTTGTCCTTCATTCTGTTCTTCATCACCTTGCACATTATTTTGATCATTGTCCCGACTATCAGTATTTGCAGCCAGATCGTTGGTTGCAACATTTTATTGTTCTTGATTTAAGCACTATTGCTCAGGAGCTCTACATTGTTGGTAGGGTAGGGTGTCAGGTTCCTCATTGTAAGTGAAATTATTGTAGTCCTCTGGTTCTTTAGTTCTTTCCTGTTCATTCTTCTCTGCAAATTCATCTATTTTTACATTTGCACTTTCAATAATTTTGTTAGAGGCTTTGTTTAGACATTTATAAGCCTTTCTCTTGGTATAATACCCTAGAAAAATTCCTTCATCACTCTTGGAGTCAATTTTTCCATTTCTATCATCTTTTAAGATATAACATTGACTGCCAAAAATTTTGAAATAACTTACATTGGGTGTGTATCCATACCATAGCTCATAAGGTGTCTTTTTTGTGTCTTTCTTCAATTGTACTCTGTTCAATGTGTAAACAACAGTACTGATAGCTTCCCTCTAAAAGATTTGGGTGATGCCTTTTCTCTATCATTAGTGTCCTTGCACAGTCAACTATGGATCTATTCCTTCTTTCAGCAATTCCATTCTGCTGTGGTGTCCTTGGTGTAGAGACCTATCTTTTGATTCCATGCTCATTACAAAAGTTAGTGAATTCATCTGATATAAATTCTCCTCCTCTATCGGATCTCAAACATTTCAGATCCTTACCACTTTGTTTCTCTACCATAGACTTATACCATTTAAACATATTAAATGCTTCTGATTTATCTTTTAGAAACATAACTATCATCATTCTAGAGTAATCATCAACAAAGAGAATAAAATATCTATATCCAGGAGATACACAGGCTAGTTCCTTATCCAACTAATTGGGTAGAATGTAGTCAAGCTTTATTTGAACCCTCATGTACACTCTACAATTCAATTTGAGATTCTCTCCCCCATGACATCAGGGATGAATTGATAATAATATTTTTTTTAGTCAAAATGAGTTTTAATTCCTTGGTAGGAAACCAATTAGACAAGGATTTGTATAGATGAGAGATTCGTATATAGCCATTGATACTCGAAAACTAATATTAAAAAATTCAAATTTTTGACATCTAACAGTAAAGAGAAAAATATGTTTAACTGAAAATGCAAAGGACCAATCAAATAAAAAACAATGAACTTACTTCTTCAATCTTGGGCAGGAAACATATTTTCTTTGTATTAATAAAAAAAGTGAATGCAATTGATTTACATTTTAGTTGCATTCACCATCCATGCTATCTTCCTAAAGTACCATCTTCCACTTTTTTCTTATCTTATATTTTTGATATGTTTCATTACATTTTACACCACATATATATATGTTGATGAATGGTTTTCACACCCATTTAGGGTGAAGAGACACCACCTTATGCTAAAATTAAAAACTTCTTGAAAAAACTAATCAACAAATTAACTAATAACTATATATCTTTCGGATTTGGCTTTGTTCAAAAATCCAAAATAGATTATATGAACATAAGATTTTGATTGGAGATAGGAAATTTGATTTTAAAACTATGTCTATTCTAGATTGTTGAATTTTGATCATTTTCATCCTTTGGCGACATGATATTTGGAGCATGTTGAAATTATAGCATCTTTGAAGTCTTTTCTCACAGACTTCTGATTGTTCTTTTTTCCATTTTCCAATTCATTAAAATGTCCTCTGCAAAATAGAGAAAATTCATTGTTTCTCTATGCTTCTCAATGATACCATTGAAATAGTGAAAAAATCACTATTTTGCTACCTTGTAATATGATACTTGTGAAACAGAGAAAAGTTGTTGTTTTACTGCCTGTATTTTTTGTCCCCGTGAAATAGAAAAAATGGTTTCTTTTGATTGTTTCCAAGGTGATCTCATATTTTGACCTCTTCAACACACTTTTTCCTTTGAAACATTAATGCCAATAGGTAAATTTGATGCTTCTAAATAGAAACAATTAGTTCTCCAATAGTGGCTCTTTCTGGGGATGTATACTCCTTATGAGTATAGTGAGAATTTAGTTATCTCTGGAAGAAGCAAACCAAGTGCCAATAAATTGGGTTATAGAGCCACTTTGTACAAATCACATCATTTATAATTATTTGGTAGCCTTAGGCTACCAAAATGGAAAATCAATATTTGCCTCTTTCAAAAATCTTGTTTGCATCACATTCCATTGACATCAATCTGAAAATAATAATGAGATGTGTCTGATAAAATATGTTGATACTTTCCCTCGACCAACTCAACTTGCTCTCTCTAATAATAGGTATCTTTAAATTATACACATACTCCTTGTAATATCTTCCCTTATCATATAGTCTGCAGACATATACATTACAACATCCTCTTTTATTAAATTTTCTATTATGCATGGATTGTTTAGTTTGTGAATTATAATGACATCCTGATTTAGTCCTATCAAAGGGATTGATACAAAATTTTAAACCTTTATATCCTTGAAAATCCATGAATTCAGTGTGATTGTCACTACTTTGATTAGACAACTTTGAAAAAGCACACCCTCTTTATGAATGTCTAAAACTTCCACCACTGCTGAAGCCATTATAGTATTAGAGTCTGAAACATCACTTATTTTATTGATTGTACCTTCTAATAATATTTCCATTCTTTCAACATTGTGGTTCATTTTCAAATCAAGGTACATTGCTCCAGCTTTCCTCTAGATTTTTTGATGTTTCATCATGAAAAATATTTTGAAGAAGATTGAAGTTACCTTTAGGTTTTCCTTCTTTTATATGTTGATCAGATTGCATGTATTCATTAAATGCATCATTCTTTTGAGTGTCATCACTTGATTCATCAAAAAGGAAAATATCTTCATTATCTATAGAAATTTCCTACTCTCGCATGTGTATTGATTCACTAGTTTGTTTGTTCTTGTAGACTAAGAAAAAAATTGCACCTTTTCTCTGAACATGTTTCTGATATTCAATGTCTAATAAATATGACACCTCTTCTGCACTAAGGAGACCCTTCCCATTACCATCATAATCACTACTATGCATTTCCATACAAATCTCACCATGTATAAGATATTCTTCATTTTTATCCATTTTAACACATGTGTCATCATGGTTCTCAAGTATGGATGCTTTGTTTTCTTCTATACGACTAGAGCATTCATCTTCCTTTTTTAAGTTTGAAACATCACTAGATTCTTCTTCTAAAATTCCTTCATGTATAATTTTGAGAAGAATTCTTACCTGGGGATTATAATAATCCCTAATTCATGCATTTTATCTAGTAATGAAGGTTTTATAATCATAGGTATTTCTTTATAGATGTTAAATATCCTCATGAATACTTGTGCTGCAGTTTCATCTTCATATCTCCTTATGTTCATAAACTTATCCAAGGAAGACATATAGGATTCCTTTTCTATAATGCAATTCTGATTATTTTTTAGTATGGAGCATGCATTCTCATTTTCCTAGTTCCTTTTCACATCTGCATCCATTTCACATGTCCTATATACACACGAATTACTTTTTTCCTTTACCTTCTCTTCTCTAATGAATTCTCTCACTATAACAAGAAATGCATGCTTGATTATCTAGGATATGTAACTACATATGTGGTTATCATTCTCTTTGTATCTACTAAAAGAAGAATTTGCACAAGGATTTGAATCCATATTATGATACTGAGACTTTCCTTGTGTATATAAATACTCATCCTCTTCAACTATGCCATGAAACTCATCTAAAAACTATTAATGCTTGAACTCTTTCCATGATGAGATGCTTTGTGTAGGAAGAGATTCATATGTTTTTCTTGCATAATCCATTAAATTATTGACAAACAATTTCATCACTTGATCTTCTGCATGAATCTCATAATCTTCTATAAATGTGTAAAATGCATCCAAATGGTCAAATGTTGATTCATCCCATTCCCCATGAAAATTTGGTACAAGCTGTGAAATTTTAGGGAATAACTTATTAGGAATACATTGATATATTTTGAGATCCAACATCTTGATGCCATCCAGAACAAATGATTTTCTCTTAACCAAATGTTTATTTTGGTACAATCTGAATATCTAAATTTATAGTAACTTCTTTCTTTATACATTAGGTTCTTGTCAATAGAGTCGTCACCTCTTTCAAAGAGGAAAACTTTACTTATCTCCTTTTGGATCTTTTCCCTTAGTAAAGTTACTTACTAAAACTTTTTGCTGAATAATAGTATCTCCACCTTTTTTTTAGAAGGAAAATCTTTATTGTCTTCTGAATCCTTTCTCCCAGTAGAGTGTGTCTTTATCACCAGAAATTTTTAAAACTGTTCTGATAACAACTCCCCAGCAGAGTCGCCAATCTGTTGGTTTCCAAAATTGCAAATTGGAAATCCAAGAGCATTTTCCAATTCTCCTAGATTTCTTTAATCAGTCTTGGCCAAAAAATGGGAATAATTTAATTCCCCTACACTTTAGGCTTCATTAAACCTGGGTCGGTAAACCCTCATCCCAAACACAAAAGGTGTTTTTCTATAGCAAATTTAAAGTTTCTTGATTTCTCACGATGGAAAATATTCCTTGAGTCTAATCAGAATAAGAATATTTGATTCTTATTTGGTGTTTGAATATTACGAATGATTTTGAATACTTTGTAATTGAATTTATATTTGTGTATGAGGTAATTTCTCTAGGTATGAGATAATATATTTCACAAGGATGAAATGAAATAACTTTAATGCTTGTACAATTATAAAAAACCTTCTTTGAGGAGATACATAGGTCAGTCCCTTATCCAACTAATTGGGAAAAATGTAGTCAAGCTTTATTTGAACCCTCATGTACACTCTACAATTCAATTTTAGATTCTCTCCCCCATGACATCAGGGATGAATTGAGAATAATATTTTTTTTAGTCTAAATGAATTTTAAAACCTTGGTAAGAAACCAATTAGACAAGGATTTGTATAGATGAGAGCTTTGTATACAACCCTTGATACTCAAAAACTTATATTAAAAACTTCCAATTTTTGACATCTAACAGTAAAGAGAAAACTCTGTGTAACTGAAAATGAAAAGGACCAATCCAATTAAAAACAATGAACTTACTTCTTCAATCTTGGACAAGAAACATATTTTCTTTGTATTAATAAAAAATGTGAATACAATTGATTTACATTTTAGTTGCAGTCACCATCCATGCTATCTTCCTAAAGTACCATCTTCCTCTTTTTTCTTATCTTATATTTTTATATCTTTGATTACATTTTACACAACATATATATGTGGATGAATGGTTTTCACACCCCTTTAGGGTGAAGAGACACCACTTTATGCTAAAATTAAAAACTTCTTTTGAAAAAAATAATCAATAAATTAACTAATAACTACCTAACTTTCATATTTGGCTTTGTTCAAAAATCCAAAACAGATTGTACGAACAAAAGATTTTGACTGGAGATAGGAAATTTAATTTTCCAAACCGAGTCTATTCTAGATTGTTGAATTTTGATCATTTTCATCCTCTGGCGACATCATATTTGCAACATGGCAAAATTACAACATTTCTAAAGTCTTTGCTCACAGACTTTTGATTTTTCTTTTTGCCATTTCGCAAATCATTAAAATGCCCTCCGTGAAATAGAAAAAAACCATTGTTTCTCTATGATTCTCAATGATACCATTGAAATAGTGAAAAAATAACTATTTTTCTGCTTAGTAATATGATACTTGCGAAATAGTGAAAAGTCATTGTTTCACTGCCTGTATTTTTTGTCCTCGCGAAATAGCAAAAATTGTTTCTTTTGAATGTTTCCAAGGTGATCTCATATTTTGACCTCTTCAATACATTTTTTTTCCTTTGAAACATTAATGTCAACAAGTAAATTGTATGCTTCTAAATAGAAAAAAAAAGTGCTCTAATAGTGGCTCTTTCTGGGGACGTATACTCCTTATGAGTATAGTGAGAATTCAGTTATCTCTAGAAGAAGTAGACCAAGTGCCAATCAATTGGGTTATAGAGCCATTTTGTAGAAATCACATCATTTATAATTTTCTAGCCCCAAGATACCAAAATTAAAAATCAATATTTTCCTCTATCAAATATCTTGTTTGCATCACATTCCATTGACATCAATATGAAAATAATACTGAGATATGTTTGATAAAATATGTTGATACTTTCTCTCAACCAACTGAACTTGCTCTCTCTAATAATAGGTATCTTTAAATTATACACATACTCATTGTAATATCTTCCCTTATCATATACTCTACAAACATATACATTATAACATCCTATGTTATCTAATTTTCTATTGTGCATAGATATTTTCATTTGTGAATTATAACGACATCCTGATTTGGTCCTATCAAAGGGATTGATACAAAATTTTAAACCTTTATATCCTTGAAAATCCATGAATTCACTGCCATTGTCACTACTCTAATTATGACAACTTTGCAAAAGCACACCCTCTTTGTGAAAGTCTAAAACTTCCACCACTGTTGAAGCCATTATAGTATTAGAGTCTAAACATCACTTTTTTTGTTGATTGTATGTTCTGATAATATTTCCATGCTTTCAACATTGTTCATCTTTAAATCAAGGTACATTGCTCCACCTTTCCTCTAGATTTTCTCATGTTTTTCATCATGAAAAATATCTTAAAGAAGATTGAAATTACCTTTAGGTTTTCCTTCTTTTATATGTTGATTAGATTGCATGTATTCATTAAACACATCTTCCTTTTAAGTGTCATGATGTGCTTCATAAACTAGGCCAATATCTTCATTATCTACAGAAATTTCCTCATGTCGCATGTGTATTGATTTTCTAGTCTATTTATTCTGGGGGACTAAGAAACAAATTGCACCATTTCTCTGAACCTGTTTCTAATATTAAATGTCTAATAAATCTGAAACCTCTTCTGCACTGAGGAAACCCTCCCCATTACCATCATAATCACTGATATGCATTTCCTTACAAATCTCACCATGTATGAAATATTCTTCATTTTTATCTATTTTAACACATGTGTCATCATGGTTCTCAAGTATGGATGCTTCTTCATTTTCTATATGACTAGTTCATGCATTTTATCTAGTAATGAAGTTTTTATATGCTCAGGCATTTCTTTATAAATGTAAAATATCCTCATGAATACTTGTGCCACAGTTTCATCTTCATATCTCCTTATGTTTATAAACTTATCCAAGGAAGACATATAGGATTCCTTTTCTATAATGTAATTCTGATTATTTTTTAGTATGGAGCATGCATTCTCCTTTTCCTCATCCCCTTTCACATCTGCATGCATTTCACATTGTCCTATATACACATAAATTAATGTTTTCCTTTACTTTCCCTTCTCTAATGAATACTCTTGTTGTACCAAGATATGCACGCTTGATTATCTGGGATATGTAACCACATCTGGGGTTATCATTCTCTTTGTATCTACTAAAAGGATAATTTGCACAAGGCTTTGAATCCATAGTATGATACTGAGATTTTTTTGTGTATACAAATACTCATCCTCTTCAACTATGCCATGAAACTCATATAAAAACCATATCTCAATCTCTTTCCATAATGAGATGCTTTGTGTAGGAAGAGATTCATACGCTTTTCTTGCATAATCCTTTAAAGTCCTGACAAAAAATTTCATCACGTGATCTTCTGCATGAATCTCATAATCTTCTGTAAATATGTAAAATGCATTCAAATGGTCAAATTTTGATTCATCCCATTCCCCATGAAACTTTGGTACAAGCTGTGAAAGTTTTGGGAATAACTTATTAGGAATACATTGATATCTTTTGAGATCCAACAACATGATGCCATCCAGAACAAATGATTTTCTTTGAAACAAATATTTATTTTGGTACATTCTGAATATCTAAATTTGAAGTAACTTCTTTCTTTATACATTAGGTGCTTTTCAATAGAGTCGTCACCTCTTTCAAAGAGGAAAACTTTACTTATCTCCTTTTGGATATTTTCCCTTAGTAGAGTCACTTACTAAAAAACTTTGTTGAATAATAGTGTCGCCACCTTCTTGTTAGAAGAAAAATATTTATTGTCACTTGAATCCTTTCTCCCAGTAGAGTCTGTCTTTACCACCAAAAATTATGAAAACTGTTCTGATAACAACTCCCTAGCAGAGTCGCCAATCTATTGTTTTCCAAAATTGCAGATTGGAAATCCAAGAGCTTTTTCCAATTCTCCTAGATTTCTTCAATTAGTCTTGGCCAATGAATGGGAATATTCTAATTCCCCTGCACTTTAGGCTTCATTAAACCTAAGTGGGTAAACCCTCACCCCAAACAAAAAATGTGTTTTTCTATAGCGAATTTAAACTTTCTTGATTTCTCAGGATGGAAAATGTTCCCTGAGTCTAATCTGAATAAGAATATTTGACTCTTATTTAGTGTTTGAATATTATGAATTCTTTTGAATGATTTGCAATTGAATTTATATTTATGTGTGAGGAAAATTCTTTGGTTATGAGATAATATATTTCACAAGGATGAAATGAAAGAACTTCAATTCTCATAAAACTATAAAAAACCTTCTTTGAGGAGATACACAGGCCAGTCCCTTATCCAACTAATTGGACAGAATGTAGTCAAGCTTTATTTGAACCCTCGTGACACTCTGTAATTCAATTTTAGATTCTCTCCCCCATAAAATCAAGGATGAATTGATAATAATATTTATTTTATTCTAAATGAATTTTAATTCGTTGGTAGGAAACCAATTAGACAAGAATTTGTATAGATGAGAGCTTCGTATACAACCCTTAATACTCAAAAAATGATATTTAAAACTTCAATTTCTAACATCTAACAGTAAAGAGAAAACTCCGTGTAACTAAAAATGCAAAGGACCAATCCAATCAAAAACAATGAGCTTACTTCTTTAATCTTGGATAGGAAATAAAATTTCTTTGTATTAATAAAAAAAGGGAATACAATTAATTTACATTTTAGTTGCAGTCACCATCCATGCTATCTTCCTAGGGTATCATCTTCCTCCTTTTTCTTATCTTATATTTTTTATATCTTTGATTACATTTTACACCACATATATATGTGGATGAATGGTTTTCACACCCCTTTAGGGTGAATAGAAACCACCTTATGCTAAAATTAAAAACTTGTTTTGATAAAACTAATCAACAAATTAACTAATAACTACCTATCTTTTGGATTTGACTTTGGTCAAAAATTCAAAACAGATTGTATGAACATAAGATTTTGACTGGAGATAGGAAATTTGAATTTCCAAACTGGGTCTATTTTAGATTGTTAAATTATGATCATTTTCATCCTCTGGCAACATCATATTTGCAGCAATTCGAAATTATAGCATCTCTGAAATCTTTGCTCACAGACTTTTGATTGTTCTTTTTTCCATTTTGCAACTCATTAAAATGCCCTTCGTTAAATATAAAATTTGTTTTTGTTTCTCTATGATTCACAATGATATGAGAGAAATAGTGAAAAATCACTATCCCTCTTCCTTGTAATATGATACTTGCGAAATAGCAAAAAGTCATTGTTTTGTTGCATGTGTTTTTTGTCCCCGCAAAATAGCGAAAATGGTTCCTTTTGAATGTTTCCAAGGTGATCTCATATTTTGACTTCTTCAATACACTTTTATCTTTAAAAAAATCATGTCAATAGGTAATTTGATCCTTTAAATGGAAAAAATTAATGCTCTAATAAGAAGGACACCTATCAAGGAACTAATCAGAGAAGAGCCAAGTCAAAGGAGATCTTTGTTCAGAGTTAAATGAAAGATTCTAGGTAAGGTTTGTAAGGTTATCATAGACTTTGGATCTACATATAATATCATTTTCATTTAATAAATTGAAAATCTTAAGTTGAAATAATTCCTCATACTAACCCTTACATGGTCACTTGGTTGAATAGAGACCAACATGTGTTGGTAAACGAGAAATATTGGGTAGAGTTCTCAATAGGGAGATATAAGGATAGAGTTTTGTGTGATGTCTTATCCATGGATTCTTATCATCTCTTATTGGGAAGACCTTGGCATTTTGATAGATCTGTTATGCATGATGGAGCTAAGAACCCTTACTCATTCAAGAAGGATGGGGTCACATTCAAGATTTAGTCAATCATGGAAGAAGGAGAAGTTAAGACAGTGGGTCCCAATGTATTCCTATTGGGGGAAAAGGAATTATTAAATACACTGGAAGAAGGAGATGGAGTGGGTTTTGCCTACACCTAAGTCTACTATAGAGGTAAGGAGCTTCCATGGTTTAGCACAGTTTTATATCAAGTTCATAAGATAATTTAGTGAGATATGTGCACCTGCCTTAGACACCATTAAAGGGGGTATGAAAACCAAATTCTAGTAGAATGAGAAAGATAACTGGTGATTTGAGACCTTGAAAAGGAAGATATCCACACAATCAATCTTGACACTTCCTAGTTTTGATAATTTATTTATAGTGGAGTGTGATGCCAGTAACACTACTATAGGAGTAGTCCTAAGTCAGGAAGGAAAACCAGTGGCTTTTCATAGTGAAAAAATAAGTGATGCAAAGAAAAAGTACTCTTCATATGACCTAGATTTGTATGCATTGGTTCAATCCTTAAGGAAGTGGAAGCATTACCTTCTTCCTAAGGAGTTGATGGTCTACATAGACAATCAATCTCTAAGCTTCTCGAATTCACAAGACAAGTTGAGTCACAAGCATATGAAGTGGGTGCAATATATCCAAACCTATAATTTTACAATTAATCATAAGAAGGGGCTACAAAATAAGGTAGCAGATGAAAAAAGTAGGAGGTTTTTGAATTTCCAAGAAATAAAATTAAGGATCATTTGCATAGAGATATTCAAAGAACTGTATCCAGAGGATGAGGATTTCTTAGCTATCTATAAGGTGTGTAGTGAGTTTCAAAATCATTTCCATGGTGAATACTCTAATTTTACTCTTCAAGAAGGTCTTTTTTTTAGGGGAGGGAAACTCTGTGTACCTAGAGGTTCTATGAGGGAGAAAATAATCCAGGAGAAACATAATGGATCACTTAGTGGACACTTTGGAGCTAATAAGACCTTAGAGTTGGTCAAAAGATACTACTATTGACCTAATATGAATAGATATATATAGAGATATGTATAGAATTGTATTGTCTGTCAGAAAGAAAAAGGAACTTCATCTAATGCATAGTTGTATCAACCCATTCCAATCCAAAATAGACCATGGGAGTGCCTTAGTGTGGACTTTGTGGTTGGACTCCCTAAGACAAAACATGGTTTGGATAGTGTCTTTGTGATTGTGGATGAATTTAGTAAGATGACCCATTTTGTGCCATGTAAACCACCCATGATGCATGCTACATACCAAATCTCTTCTTTAGGGAAGCATTCTAGATCCATGAGTTATGCTTGATCATTGTGTTAGATAGAGACTCAAAGTTATTTATGAGTCATTTTTGGTAGACTTTGTGGCAAAAGCTTGGAACCAACCTCTCTTTTGGTTCTGTATATCATCCACAAATGGATGGATAGGCTGAAGTGGTTAACAAGAGTTTGGAAAACCTTTTAAGGCATCTCACCAAATAATATGGATAGATATGGGATCAAGTCATTGCTCAAGAAGATTTTTCCTACAATGATACCATAAATAGATCCACGAGTAAGAGTCCCTTTGAAGTGGTCTATAGGATCCATACTAGAGGCATATGTGATCTCAGAGACCTAGAGAGTAGTGTAGAGAGGAGAGGATATGTAGAGGAATATTCTCAGTCCATGAAGGAGGTCCATGATACTGTGAAGCAAGCCCTACTGGATAGTACTACCCATACAAAGTATAAGGTGGATGATATAAAGAAGGATGTTCAATTACAGGTTGGTGATCTTGTGATGGTTCACTTAAACAAGGCAAGGTTGTAGAAAGGTGTCCCACACAAGCTTCAGATGAGAAGGATAGGCCCTTGTGTCATTCTAGAAAAGTATGGGAATAATGCTTGCAAGGTAGAGTTACCTGTAGACATAGGACTTTCTCCAGTGTTCAATGTTGCAGACTTATTATCTTACAAAGGACCAATTCTAGAAGGATAACTTAGTCATTTAGAAGATGCAGAGGATATAAAGTCTTTGAAGCTACTAGTCACACCAAGACCACAAGAAAAAAATATTTTGAGGTCCGGAGTAGCTAAGCAGACAGGGACCAAGGTGTACATGGAGTATCTGATCAAATGGAAAGGTAATGAATACTTAGAGGCTACATGGGTGCTGGATATGGAGTTTCATAAGTTGGGCATACATCCTAACTTGATTCCCTCCAATGGGAATTATTTTCTTTTTTTTCAAGGGGAATGGTCTAGGAGCACCTAGAGTTAAAATCCCTTTAGTTTGGTTTTGTTTAGTTTTCTCCTAGTTTATTAGATAGTTTAGGAAGGTTTAGGATGCTTTTGAGAAGTTTTGGTAAGTTGAGTTTGTTTTTGAGAAGTTGTTTTGTCTATTTGCCCTATGTAATGTCCTAGAGGACAATTTGAATCAAAATGTGAATTAGAAAACCAAAAATTTTAGGAGACCATTTTGAGGTTGATGTGATCATATGATGTATTTTTAGACCTTTGGTAATCCATACATGCAGGTAGAAACATGAGAAAGAAAAAAATTCCAAAAATATGTAAAAGTTGCTCAAAGCAACATTTGAAACTTTTGAAAGTTGCTCAACAACTTTGCAAGAAAACTTTCTTTTGTCCTAAAGGTAGTTACTGATCAGTTTGACCAGTTTTTTTTGTCAAAGGAGGCATATTTGAGAACTTCCAAGTTTGGATGCCATTTTGTTAAGTATGTAATCAATTGTAAGTTACAGAACTACTCTGTAACAATATTTTGACTGTTTTCAATTGAATAGTATTGTAAATGGATTAGATTGTGCTTCTTTCCATTGTAATTAGCTTCTTATGAGTGTTTATTAACTCTATGTGGAGTGGTTTTAGAAAATAGTTTCCATTTTGTAGTTACAAGTTAATTTTGTTGGAGTTTGGTGTTCACTGATCCAATTCTAGATTGTACATTGAAAATGGCTCCTCGAAGTTCTTCCTTCCATGGAATTTAAAATGGGACTAGATAGAATTAAAGATGAGTCTTTTTACATACATTTTCTTTTTTTTTTAGGAGTAGAAGAGTTAGGGTTGATTTTTGAGCTCTTTCCCTAGGCAAAGTTGGCTATAGCCCGACTAGGGAATTAGAGAATTAGAGTGTTATAAAATGTAGGGTTGGATTCAATGAAGAAATACAATGGTTGGAGGTTGGTTATTGGGAGGTGACATGACCCTCTGAGTAATGGTGGAATCTGGTGAATTGATTTCATCAAGTTGTGAAGGAAAAATAGAGACTGGACAAATTAGCCTTACTTTTAAGGATAGAGTTCCTAAAGGTGTTAAGGTGTTGTATGGAGGAATTGGGTAATCCAAACCCTAGGGATAGTTTGTAACTCTAAAATGGGCATCTGGATCCAAGATTAGATTTGGGGGTTTTGAGGAAAGTTTGTAAGTTAATCCAACTTTTGTGTCTGGATAGGGCTACAAGAAGTCACTAGGATTTTTCCTAGTTTTTAGGAGCTCAATGAGTAGATGGATGAATGATGGCTCTAAGTCTTCAAGAATGTTATCAAATGACCAATGTGGTGATAATTCAACCTTGCAAGGAATTGTGTGTTTTTTATTTTGGTGAGGAGGAATCTACTCTTGTAGGTTCAGTGAGTACTAAAAGATCCTATTGGTAGAGTGATTATTGGTAAGAAGGGTAGAGATCTTGGTGAATTTCCCTTAGGATTAGGGTTTGTGGAATCCCTATTAAGTATAGGAAATAGACCTTTCAAGAGAGTCAAGATGACTCTAGATTTTGAAGAATACATCTATCACCTATTCTGATAAGAATTCAACCTGTTTGCATTGCAAGAATACTATCTAGGGATTTGCTTGATGATCATATGTGAGTCACCTTCTACTAACAAAATTTTTATCCCCTTTTCATGTGTGAGAAGAAGACCTAAAACTAGTGCTTCATATTCCACAACATTTTTAGTACATAAAAATTGCAATCTATATGCAACATAGAAAGACTAACACACTGACTCCTTGTTTACACTTGGAACCATCGAAGCATAGTTTCCATAATTTTTGTAGCCTGGTCGAGATTAAATTAGGCTGAATATTTCCCTAAATTTGTGGTGATTTAGGTCTCAATAATTTAACTTATTCATTATCTAAAAAAAATCATTTCTTCTTTACCTTCCCTTTGCATTTCATCAGCAATCAAAGATCTTGTATTTTCAACATCTAGAGAGGGTTGGGATTTCTTTTAGGGTGGTAAGGAACTATAATATAAATAAATCCATTCAATACCTCCACTTTGTGTGAGATCATTTCCATTTGATTCCTAACCTTCACTCTGAGCTTGTTTGATTAGGGGCTAGTTTGTGTCAATACTCTGGATAACACATCTTGACAGCTTGCGCATGTGAATTCTGAGTGGCCCAATTTGTGTAAATGGAAATAACCCAACAATAATAGGATATTTGGATCTATTTCATGACTCAAATGACTCAAAATTTACCTTATATTCTTGATAAATCCTTGAAAGACCTCCTCATCCACCTAGAACTCTTGTAAACCTCATACGGGTCTATTGTCAAAATCATCGATTTCTTTGATTTAGAACATATGGATGTTGTACAATCGGTATGTGTCTAGGTCAATTTGGGTTAACAATACCTAATTTGGGGAATCGTAATCTATAATCATCTTCTTGAGTTTGGTTTTGGCGTCAATATTGATCTGATTATTTAATACCTTCTAGGGTAACCATAGCTATGTGAAATCAGTGGAGATCCATCATATTAGAGACTTAGTCCATTCTCTACTCAATATAATTTCTTAAGTTTCAAGAATATATACAATGTGCACATCAATATTCTCTTACACTCTTGGATCAACAACCACTTTAATGTGTACATCTTTTAGCACACCAATAACTCTGAGCTTGGTTTTGTCTAATTGTATCACTACCCTAATCATATCCTGGGGGAAAATTCCTAACTTCTAGAAGATAGAGAGTGTGATAACATTATAGGAATTCGCTGGGTTGATCATATAATTGTGCAAATTTTTACCAAATATACATAATCTTAGTAGGAATGAGGGTACTTCCAACCTATCCTTGAACATTTCCAGGAATTCATCTGAGGAATTCATGTTTGATGTGGGATTCCATGCATGGTTGGCTATTCTAATTTACCTAGAGTGATTTATGGATTTTAAGAGTGCTTCTCTTTGAGACAAACAATCCTGCAACATGTCAAACATTGAGATATTCACTTTTGATATTTTAAGTTCTTCAACCGCACTATATTTATCAGCTGAGAAAGTTGGGTTTATGAGAATAGTAGGTGCATTTGGTGGTGATGATTTGGATAAACCTGGACCCTTTGGTGGTATAGGATTATTGCTATCTCATGGGTTCTGTGGTGTTGGTTTCTTCCATGGAGGAATATCGTCCGTCAAAGGTTCCTTCCAATTTCTTAAATTATAAGGGCTCTAGTGGTCATTTTGAAATGCATGAACTTCAGAGTACTTAGGCTCCCTTTCCCTTTGGAATGGAAACAAAAATTCCTCTTCCTACGTGTTGTTTCCTGAACCTTCCCTTGTTTCAAACTCATAAGAGTCAAACATCATCGCATTAAAGTGAGGTTCCTCAGAGTTTTGAGGTTTCTAATTGTGGATGTCACTTGCATACCCATTTTTATCTCGGCATGTTCTTGTAGTCCTTACAAATTTCACGTCGACATTTTCATACATATTAGCATTATTAGTTGGTATACTATCATTATTGGGTTAGGTGTTCCAAGGTCTATTGACTTGTTGTTGCCCAGATTGTTTATCATATGAGTTATTATTGTTGTATTTACCATAGGTTCTATAAATTTTATTTTGACCTTGATAATAAGTGTTTGGAGCAGAAGGTGGATATTATTACCCACTTGGTTCTGAGATGGATTTAGCTTCATCCTAGTGAGCCCATTGGTTAATTAAGATAAATTATTTTCATGGCATCCAACTCGGAAGCCAAGTGATTGTCTAGCTCACTAGGAGGCAGAGTTCATAGCTCAAAGAAAGCAGTCTTATGGGATTCATAGCCAAGATAGGTAATATTTGGGGGTGGGATAGAAATTTGCGGCGTTGGAATTGTGTTTAGTAAAGGTGTGTGATTATCCAAAGCTTGATTGATCACTAAAAATTGATTTGGAGTAGCAACATTCCTAAAGAAGGTAGATTACCAAAATTGCCTCCGCCTTGTGGATCATTTGTTGTTTAAATGTGATGGCCTCATTATAAACCTTTTCCAACATGTCTCTATCCATAGGTGCAAGCCTTCTAAGAAAAATGGAAGTGAGTGGGTCCAAGGATTTTCAAAAAAATTGTATGGTATCCACTTCAAGTATAGTGTAGGGATCTTCCAATTTTTGATCAATTTTATGGAAATAATGGTTGAAAATAGCAATTGGCTCATTGGAATTATTTCTTAAATTTATGAACTAGTGATGTAAAGTAATAGGATCTGCATATAGCTTGAACTAATTTAGGAATTTGGTTTCAAATTCTGGCCATAAAGAAATGGATCCATGTGGTAAACTCATATACCAGTTGTATGCAAACTCATCTAGCACTAATAGAAACAAATGGAATATGACATCTTGGTGTGCAATCTCTTTGTGATTTCAAATCTCTTTGATGGCACAAATGTGTTACTTCATTGTTCATGATTCTATGCACACAAAATGGGTGCAAACATTTTTAGGATTTTTGGGTAATTCATGAAGTTGGCCAGCCAAGTTCAATGTTGAACTTTGTGCGTTAGAAAATAAATCCATTGGATGATGTGCAAACAAATTCTAATTTTGATTAATGATTGTGGTGACAGCTGGGGAAGCAATACGTGATTGTTTTCCAAGTGGATCTTCTAGCCTAGTGGGGTGGTGAGGGTTATTTGATTTCCCTGTTCCCTTATCACTGAGATCCTTGTGATAGTGGTGAGTTCAAGGAACTCACCTCCTATTTGAGATGACCTGATTACTCGCTCAAACTACTCTGGTGAGAAATATTTGATATGATCCAACCTGTAATTTTTCCCTCCTTCTAGTGTCACTTCTATTGAGCGTTGCTTTTATACAAGTCAATTTATAGGGATTTGGGATCTAAATTCCCCTCTTTAAAGAATAGAAAATTTATTCCCAAGGTTCTTTGTGGTCATTTTATAACCTCTTGAGAAGCTCAGTTGAAGATAAATTTGAATGTTCACTAGGAGGACTTTGCTTGTATGTTTCAACTTCAGGTTGCAAAATAAACTTTAGTACTTTTTTTTTTGTATTTTCTTGATTTACCATTGTATGCAATTTTCTAACAATGAAAATCTAATTTTAAATCCTATAGTGATTTCCTATTTTAACCAATCTCAAAAAAATATCAAAATATTTGAATAACGAGAGTGGTAAACAAATTTAATGAAATGAAATCTAATAGACATAAACCATCATTGAATCATGATTGCAAATTAAATGATGAAAAATATGGAAACCTATGAAATATGAATAAGACAACATCACAATTCCATATTCAGCAGATGCAATATTTCAAAGAAACTTTTACCTAGATGCAATATTTTCCAAAATCTATTAAATCGTGAAGCAACCAAATGCACACACACATGAGAAATATTTATCTTTAAACCAATAGAATAAATTTTTACAATCATTCATCACAACAAGATGAATTAATAATAGCAAACTCAAATTTAATTGATCACAGATTTACAAACAATAAACAAAGTTGGCTCTCTAAAATGGATGAACAAGCATGCGCATATTCATCAATTTCGCATAGATAATAAAAGAATCACATTATTAATGAAGCACCAATAAGATCTATCTTTATTGCATCAAAAATTTAACCTTAATTATATTGTTCTGATCAAATATATAGTGATTTAATTTAAAAACTAAGAAACCCAAAAATAGGGTTCCATTTACACTAAAACAACAAAATAAAGCTAAATCTAGAGATTAATAAAGAAAAAATACTCCTAAGTTGGCAACTAACAAGTCTGCATGGATTTTAATCCATTTACATTTCAATCATGTGAGAAAACAAATTGAAATCCTCTCAACAAACAAAATATCAGAATTGGAGTGTTCTTTTGAATTGAAGTTCTTCGTTGGAATTTGTATCTTGGCTCCTTTTCATGAACACCAATGATTGATATCTTCTAGTCCAACAAAAATGACCCCAAACATGCATGCAATTTTATCTAGAGCCCACTCTTCATGAAAATCACTTCTTGGTTGAAAGTGTCTAGATATTTTGGACCCTGACCCTAACTCTGAAAGTTCAAAAGCTGAAAATTGTCTAGGTGTGGATCCTTATGAATCCAAAATTTTTAGACTTTTAGAGTCCGAAAGGGTGAAAAACTTGAGTTGGCCAAATGGCTAAGTGGGAAAAATATCCTTTTGCAAAATTTGACTAAGTCCAAAAGTGAACACTTAGTCCTTCTGGGACGATGTACAGATGGGCCTTGTGGAGTCTTTCCACTATCTTGTGAACCTCTTTGAAGTCTTAAACTTGGATAGAATTGAGGCACTTCTGTTACTTACACCTAAAGGCCATTAATTATGAGGAAAAAAACTTGATTTCTTCTTCTTGAAATGGAAGAGTTGTTGGAGGCTTTCCTTGGTATTGACAACAACCAAAATCCTCGTGAATTATTGCACAATGTTATTTACCAGGTACAAAATTTGGTTTCTCTCATCTTCATATAAGTCTAGGTCGAAACCTTTGAATAATTTATCTATTTGCTTGAACCACATCATGACTCCTTGATGAATTTTTTTGACCCTACCTAGGCATTTATGGTACCTTTACTATCTAAGCTATGTCCTTGATCCAGGTCTCAAAAGTTTCCAGTTCTGATCCCTCATATAGTTTGACCAAAATTTTGAAGTGTTGCTTCCTTATTACCTTTAGGTCCTTAAGACCCTTCTGTTATTTCTCAATTTTCACATCAATTCCTTCCTCTTTTCCCATCACGTCCACCAATTTGGTGACCTCCTTGAGTATAACTTTAAAGGGCTTCAAAATTTCTCTGATGGTACTCTCTCAGAATTGCTCAAAATCAACCTTCCAATTTGTACATGCATGAATGAAAGAGTGTGGTACACCCACTAAAATTTTTGGTGTAGCTCTCTTCTATAAGATAGCCTATAGTGAGGCTTTTTGGTAGTCTAGGTCAATGGGACTTGCTATTTTAACAATGAAGTTCTTCAATGCTCCATTTTTCCCTATTAATGATTTTATTCTTTCCTCATCTTTATCCATGAATAAAAGGGCATGTTTCGATCCTAGTTGCACCAAAATATTACTTTCTTCTCTAGTAGGTTCACCTAAGTCAACTTCTTCAAAAGTGTAATCTTTTGGAGTAATCTCTAATTCACTGGTGCTTACTATGGGTACTCAAACATGTGCCTTCCACTGACCTCTATGGTCTTGAGTGACATAGGACATTGTTCATGCTAGGACGCTAGATTCATGCCTATGGAAAGTTTAGCCTAAGACCGCCATGTCTTTATCCTCTCCCTCAAGGAAAACTCTTTTCCTTGGTTGTATTTCCTTGGTTAACCATGTGGGTTTGGTGAATTCAGTGACCGACTCATATGAGGCAATCTTTAGAATGGAGGTTGTTTCTTCTCCTTTTTGGGCTTCCATCTCCTTCTCCCCTTCTCCAAAGCTTCCCTCATCTCCAAATTTTCTTCCTCTTCCAACCTTTCTTCTTTTTCTTCCCCTAGTTGTTTCCCTATAGTAGTATTTGGTTCTTTAGGTGCATCCTCATGAGGAGGATTACTCTCCTCCCTTGTAGACTACTTATCAAATTTTCTCTATTCGACATCTTTAGAAGAACTTGTTAATATATCTACCCATAGACCTATTATTCTCTTTTGGTTAGGTTTGTTATTAATGGAATCCAAGTCAAAATGCCTTAATAGATGTAGATGCAACTATCAATGTGATAACAAAAGATATCATGCAACATCTCAATATCGCTAACTTGAGACCTACAACCTATAAAGGAATTTGTTGTAGCCAACTAGGGTCTTGCAAAAATAATAGGATATCCTCCCAAAGTTGTTTTAGGAAAAAGAATCATAAATTTAGCTGGGTATTCCTAAGAATATAATGTTACTAAAAGATTCTCTACCATGCCATCATGTCTAATAGTAGGACTATCTACTAGCAGGAGGATAATATAGGGGAAGAAATAGAGGAAGTTAATTCAATCACACAACTCATCATGATGATGGATAGGGATCCTTTCATGTAGCTTCATAAGGAGGATGAAGTACTCTCCAATATGATTCATAATTATTATGGAGTATATGAACAACCAATTGGTTCTCTATCTTATCTTTCATGTCCTTTGTAGATAATCCTTATTGCCTCATGTTCACCTAACTTTCCTATATTTGTAGATATGATTCATACAATGTTCTTGCATGAAGTGCATATTCCATATTTTAGTGAAGTGTTTATGATTGAACTGATTAGGCAAGTGGAACTTTCACCATAAATTTTTTTGAACATTAATAGTAATTTCACTCTAGAATAGAAGATATCCTTAATATAATTTATTAAGTCGCACTAGTAAGCATTTGCCTGGGACCAAATTATCATGACATGAAGGGACTGAATCCTAAGTTGTGTACCCATATAATCTATATCAAGGAATATTGTAGACCAGTAAGGAAGCCATAGAGGAGGATTAACCTTGTATTAAGAGAGATAGTGAGGGGAGAGTTGTAGAAGTTACTAGATGTAGGATTCATTTATCATTTACCCAATTTCTGATAGTTAATGGGTATCACCTCTTGTTATAGTTCCTAAAAAGGGATGAAAGTGGAGAGTCTATGTACATTATAGAGAGATTAATGTTGCAACTAAGAAAGGTCACTTTCCACTCCCTTTCATAGACTATGTGTTGGATTCTCTAAAAAGTAAGAAATATTTTTCATTCTTAGAGGGCTTTAGTAGATACAATCAAATAAGGATTGCACCTAAGGGCCAAGATAAAACATCATTTAACTATCCATGGGTAACTTATGCCTACTATGTACTCTCATTTGGATTATGCAATGCTCTAGCTACTTTTGAGAGAGAAATCATAAGTATATTATCAGATATCTCACATGGTTATATGAAGATCTATATGGATGATTTTACTGCTTATGGTGGCAATTTTGAGGAAGCATTAATAAACTTGAGGAAAGTGTTATATAGGTGTGAAGATCATAATATATCATTGAAAAATAAAAAAAATTTATGATGATGCAGGAGGGAGTAGTTCTTGGCCTTTACACTTCACAAGCATGTATCCAAGTTGACCCTGCTAAGATTGAAGTAATTCTCAATCTTTCTACTCATGTTAAGAAAAAGGATATCAAAAGTTTCTTGGGGAAAGTATAATATTAAATATTGTTTATAAATGATTTTAGAAAGATTGTAGATCCATTATATAATTTATTAATAAAATATGTTGACTTCCAATGGACATTAGAGTGTGAGAAATCCTTCTCTGAATTGAAGACAACCTTGACTCAAGCACATGTTCTTAAAGGATCTAATTGGGAAATTCCCTTCAACATCCATAATGATACATAAAATTATGCTATTGGAGCTATCTTGGGGCAAAAAGAAGTAATTGTGGAAAATGGTATTTACTTCATCAACAAAAACTTGCAAGGACCTTAATTAAACTATATTGTCATGGAAAAAGAGATGTTAACATTCATTTATGCACTCAATAAATTTAGGCATTTCATCATTCATTATCAAATATTTTTTCATACAAATCATGCAAGTATTAAATATATCATGAAAAAAACCTTAAATCATTAGCAGATTAGCAAGATGGTCATTATTGATGTAGGAATTTGATATTACCATTGTTGATAAAACAGGGAGGGCAAATGTGGCAGAAAATTTTCTCTCTAGGTTGACAAAAAAAGAGGATCCACAAGTCATTGATGATTCATTTTTGGATGATAATTTTTTCTCCATTATTATTCATACACCTTGGTATGCTAATATAGCCAATTATCGAGTTGCTAACGAGATTCCTTCTCATTTTTCACCAAAGGGGAAGAGGTTACTTGTTGAAAAGAGCTATAATTTATCATAGATAGCAGATAACAGGGTGCTTATTTTATATTGGACCAGACCAAGTAATGAGAAGATGTATAAAAAAGGATGAGACATATAAAATCCTACATGCTTTCTATGATGAGCCTTGTGGGGGTTATTTGGAAACCAAAATGATAGTCATTAAAATATTGAATGTAGGGTACTATTGGCCTACTCTGCACAAGGATGCCACCAAATACAAAAGAAAGTGGGATATATGTCAAATAATGAGAAAAATAACCAGATCAGATCAAATTTCATTATATCTACAAGTGGTAGTAAAACCATCTGATAAATCAGGACTTTATTTCCTAGGAACCATTGATCCTCCATCAAATGAAAAATCTTACATCTAGGTTTTCAATAGATATCTGACTAAATGGGTTGAATTTGAATCCATGAAGCTTGAAAGGGACAAAAAAGTTGCAAAATTTCTCTATGGATATATTTTCACATGATATGGAGTTCCAAGGGAGATAGTGATAGATCAAGGGACTCTTTTTACTTCAACTATCATCACATAGCATACCCCCTTCTAAATTTTATGTACTTTTATTACTGAGATGTGTGGACACTTATCACCATTTAGGTTGGGGGAGGGTACACATATGTTTCATATCCACATCACCATATTTTTTTGTTCTTTGATTCTATTTGCCAACATGTCACTTTTTGTATTTGAATTTTCTGAATCTAAACTGAAGTGACAGTTTGCATTCTTGAGGTGACCTTTCTTTGAATTGAAACTTTGTTGTACTAATCTTGGTTGTACTTACCCATCACCATTTCAAGTTATGATACCTTCCTTTATAACAATGAAATATAGGAAGATAAGAAGTTATTATCTTGGTGGTAGGGTAGAATTTCAGTAAGAAGTTGCTAGAAGTGCATTTGTGGTTTGTATCTAGGGGTTTTTCAAGCAGAATTTTCCATATTCAAAGGAATTTGAAGGGTGTAAGATTAAGATAAATAAATGGGAGGATCACTTGTCTGAAATAAGCCTAAGGTTCATAGTTTACTTCTTCAAGATGCACTCTGTGAGCCAAAATTTAGGAATTATTGGTGGTTGGATTATTTCCTCCAACTAAATGGTTTCAACAATGATATTTCTCTAGAGTTTTATCAAAAAATTTCAAATGGAGAAGTAATGGTGAAAGGCCTAAATGTAACTACTATAGAGGAGTGGATAATTAAGGTTAAATTCTTGCCCATGGATGGAGAAAAATACCCTGAAACTAAGGATACCAAGTTTTATAGGGTTGAATTCACTAGGTCTAGAGACCCTCAACTAATTATGGACAAGCATGGGACTAGAAGGCTCTCTTTAACAGATGAATGCAAGTAGGTAGCAATTTATGTGATCAGGTTGTTAGCACATAAATTTTCAATTTAATTATGTCCTTAGAGATATTTTTTAAGCTTTGATTCATTACGAATTTTTCATATTTATTGTTGATCTTAATATATGAAAGTATCTTTATTGTCTAAACATTTTATCATAAGAATAGTTATTGTTGGTTCTTATTATAGGTTGTAGGAGAAGTAAACATATATACCAATGAAAATTTTCATTATCTGCAAGAGTCAACCCAATGGAAATGCTTAAAATAAAATAGAAAGTGTGATTTAGATTAGAAGAAAAGTAGTGTAATTCCTGAAACTCTAGAGAATCATCAAAAATTAAAGGAAGAAATTGTAATTTTTGAAACTTCATAAATTGAAAGGAGGAAGTGTTATTTTTTAAACATCAGAAAATGCAGGAAAGAAGTGCAATTTCCAAAATGTCAGTGTATCCTTCAGAAATTAAAGGGAACAAGTGTGATTTCTAAAATTCTATGTATCCATCAGAAATTGGATGGGAGGAAGTGTTATTTTCGAAACATCAGAAAATGCAGGAAGGAAGTGTGATTTCTGAAACTCAGTGTAATCATCATAAATCACAGGGAACAAGTGTGATTTCTAAAAATCTGGAAAATGATGGAAGGAAGTGCATTTTTTAAAACTCAGCGTAATCATCAGAAATTGAAGGGAAAAGTTTGATTTCTGAAATTATATGTATCCATTAAAAATTGTAGGGAGGAAATGCTATTTCTGAAACTTCATAAATGGAGGAATGAAATGCAATTTTTGAAACTTCAGAAAATGCAGACAAAAAGTGTGATTTATGAAATTCTAAAGAGTGGAATCTGTGAGTATTCAAATACTTTTCGTGTGGCTGGCGATTTATGAAGAAGGTTGCAAATCATTCTCCAAACAGTAGGTAAGTTTTTGTTTTCATATATTAATATATAATTAACTTGTTTTTATCTGTGCAAGATCTTGTTAGAGGAAAAGAGTATGGAAGGATTCATAGAACAAAAGGATGCAAATATTGCAGATAGAACAATTTTTCATGCTAGAGATCACAGTCAGGGATATCATCCTTGATAAAGATACATATGCCCCTAAATAGTATGGAAGTTACAATTGTTTGTGAAAGGGTATGCCTTTTCACCCAAACTGAATCCTCATTTATATATAGGGTATCATTTTGATGCTTGAAGATATGAAAAAAATGAATCACGAATATAGTTTTTATACAATGCATTTTGGTCTTGTCCCTTGAAGATGCATGACTAGAGAAGTAAAATTACACAGTTTGTATTCAGTTAGATTTAATCACACTTATTTCAATATGATTTCAGTTGTCCTTTCATTCCTAATGGTATCTGTCTTCATTTAACTTGATCATTTCTATATGATAATCTATTTCATTTAGGTGCTTCAATGTGCTATCTTATGACATAATAATTTAAATTAGTTTCAGTTTGAGGATTGGTTGTCAAGGCTTCACTCTATCTTATTGGTCTTTCATAAAGGAGTTAGAATCCATAACACTAATAGTAGCAACACATTTAAATTATTATGCATATAGATGCCTTTGGGGTGATGGTCTTACTTGAGAAGTAAGTTGTTAAAACCATCTCACAGGTTTATACGTAGGATCATTTTAATTGAATTTATAATATTATTCAGAGGATAAAGGAACTGGTCTAATACTAATTTAAGGTGTTTTAATCAAGCATCTTCAAGGCATTTCCACTCAATAATAATATTTACATTTTACAAATCATTTACACAAAAATGCATTCTTTTACACATTCATTTAATGTAAAACAATACATTACTATAAGCCATTCTTTCAAAATCATTATTCAAATATTCAGTTGTTTTTATACTCACAATTCAATCTATCTCAAGAATTCACTTGCCATCTTGAGAGAGCACTCAAGTTTTATATACATTTCTATCTTCTATAGAAAAAAAACCTCCAACCAACATATTAAGATTAAGGTATAGGCACACCCACCTTGTTTCTACATAACCTAAGGTGTAGGGGAGGAGGATCATAATCAATCACTCCTATTTATTGGCGAAGTCATTTGTAAGATCACATAATTGAGTAGGCAAGCTCATAGGATTTCCAAACTATTGATTTGGGAACCAACACAAGTATCTCACCTATGAGGGTAGGTAATATTGTCTTCATTTAGTTCATTTTAAATTATTGAGCCACGTGAGACATGGTCAGAGGATGAATGTACCCAATGTGTTGTATAATATGCTCTCAATCATGGAAGCTAAAATTCAAAAAGGTAGGCCAAATTCTATCTCACACCATTGTCTGATTAAGTTTCTAATGCAAATATCTTTACGATATATATCACAGGTATGTTGGGATCAATTTGTTAAAATTAGAAAGCTTAGAGTAGTTACATTGGACTTATGGGTCAACCTTTAATCTAGAGGGTTAGTAGAGCGAAGGGATTTGTTAAATTAACCCCAAGTTCCTCTAAATATAGGGAAACCCCTATTGTATACTCTACTATAGATAAACCAAATTCATCTAAATATTCATCTAGTGATGTCAGTACCTCTTTAGTAGACCCTAAAATCAATATCTCACCTAGAACCCCACATAGGACTAGGGCTATTGTGTGGAGAGAAAAAGGGAAAGAAAAGAAAGTAGAGGTTAAAGGGGAAAAGGTAAAGAAGAAAAGACTAGAGAAGAAAATCTTGAGTCCTAGGAAGATAAGAGCTAATTAAAAAGAATCCCCTATATCCACTGAGTGGGTTTAGAAACCTGTTAAGAAATCTAACAAAGCTAAATCCTCCAAAACTACTAAGAAGATACCACAAAGAAGAATTCACTGGTTAAGGGGAAATCCTAGGAAATTGACAAAACATAGTTATCCTATGGCCAATATTCAAATTGAATCTTTAGATTCTTCTCATACTTCTCCTAGTGAAGAGGAAATAATGGTTTTCAACCGCCCTCCTAGAGAGAGTCCACAAATCTCTTCTTCAAATGAACAATGACCAATATGAGTAAGAAGAAGAGAGGGTGAAGAAGTATCATGGGAAATAGGGTTGGGAGAGTTTCCTAAGGAAGAATGGGATTTTTTAATTGAGGAGGAGAATCCTCAAGAGAAGGTATATTTTGAGGGACTTGCAAGAAATGTTGTTGTAGTAGATAAGATAGTAGAACAAGTGCTAGGTAGGAGAGATGAAGAAGAATTAAGACAAAATAAGCTCCAAGTAATTAGACATAGACCTACCTCTTTTTCATGGGCCTTTGTAGCCCTATACTTTTGAAAAGATATGATGGATAAAGGAGAGGAATGGAATAGAGAGAAAATTACATTGTAGGAGATCATTAATTAGAAGTATGAAGAAATTGAGAAGAAAAATGAGAAAATTGTTGCATTAAAGAGAAAAGTGGATAATGTGGTAACCTTGATACCACATATTTTAGAATACATAACACCATAGGGGGTATATGAAATGAATTTAAAGTAACTCATTCTTTCTTTCAAATTATCAAGGAATGATCAGATTTGAGCCCTTCTATTAAAACCCCATAAGAGTTTTACTAGGATTACTAGTCTTCTCCTATAAAAACTAAAAATTTTCTTTATGAATTATATCTGCATAACTATTTTTTTCCTCGTGACAGGGATTGGAATCCCTTACTATACATTGGATATGTTCATATTAGAGCCCTCATGTCTTGAATCCAAAATGAGAATAGTTGGGGCCAACACTTTAGATCGCACATGGATAATAAACATTGAATTCCTATTCCTTTAAGAGTTGAATCTTAGGATACAAGGAATGTTTACTTCACTTAGAAAAGGATTCTATTTAAAATAAAGTGTAAATAGAAAATATTATCTTTGAGAGAAGAAGTGTTCCAATAATTTGAGTAGATGAACCCTACCTTAGGACAAATAGTTATGGGATATTTGGCATAGAGGTGGAATAGTATGATAGAGGAATTAAAATAGGCAAAGCCACATTCCCTTTAAAACTATTATTTAACCATTAAAAGAGTACCAAGATACATACACCTAGGTAGAACAAAATAGAACAATTGGCTTCCTCTAATTTTTTAGCCACCCATGCGTTTATGGCCATTACCACCTTACGAGTATGGATTTTATTTCAATGAGGGAGTAAAAAAATTTAGGTGGGATAGACTAGGAAAGAACAAAGGAATCTATTAGATTCTTACTACTAGAGGGAGAGGCTAGGTCACCCCCACTGATTATAGAGTGCAAGTTTGGATCATAAATCTTGCACCTATTGGAGGACCAGCAGGGAGTTAGGTTGGGGGGAATGATGAGGCTAAATAATGGTTCAATTTTGTGAATATTTCCCAACTTTTTGTTGGTTCTATCAGGGTTTTAGATACTACTATAGGGTTTAAGACCTTTTTGATGGTGTTTCTATGCTATTTTCCTAAAATTTTCAAATGTGGGAATGAACTTGAACTTATCCCTATACTTCATTTTGATTAATGAAAAAAGATGCTATGTGATCTTTCTGTGATTTATCCATATTAATCTTTCATGTAGTTAAATAAATATTATTTTGATGTGAAATGGATATGTCTTTGTTTTGTACATGCTAATGTGAAAATGCAAGAATAAAGGAAGGTGCAACAATGGTCAAAGCCCTACAATGTGGGAGTTCATGCCAACTAATTGGTTGAAGACAAAGTCGCACCAAGATGAACCTTCAAGGATTCAAAACCTAGTTATTTACAACTTGTGTGAAGTAATACTGAGAGTTTAGTGTTCAATCTTGTAGTAGAGTAGATCTAGGGGGAGTAGTTATGCTAGATTTTCTCTGCAGTAGAAAAAGGTTGATTTTTTCTTATTTAGAGCATAACTTCCTTCATTTTCTCATGTTGTAATAATTTGTGTCCTCTTAATATCTTGGGAGTGAAGTTTTTTTATTTAGAGTTATAAATATTCTTGCTTTAAATAAAGATTGGATACCCCTTCTCAGGAGGTGAGAACTTCAAATATTGTAATTTTAGTTTTTAGTTTATTGAGAACAATTTTAGCTCCATTATGTTATAACAACACTTTTGGATAAATAAAATGATATTATAGTATGCAATATCTTAGTTGATTTTTGGGAAGACTCACTCAAGGAGGGTCACTTGGTGAGGATTCCAATCTTTGTGTTCAGTAGTAATTTTTCATGCAGTATTTAGTTGTTGTCCCGATAGATGACTATTCCTATAGCCAAAGTAGTTTCCTATTTTCTTGACATGGATTATATTGGTGTTATTTATTTGACTTTTGTTTAGATGATAGCTATTGTTAATAATTGATTTTTTTACTTTCCATTCACTTTACTTTCAACACCATTTCCTTTTTATTCATAGATAAAATGGCTACAATTGGGTCCCTAGTGCATATACAGTGTTGAACCATTTCAAGTAATCATCCCTGGGTTGACAGAAAATGAGCCTTCATGATGATGAGATAACTACTTAGCATAGATATCCAATTCCTAGGTTATGGTTCTAGGGCCTAGTTATTAAAACCATTAAAGGAGACTAACAGGTTATTTATATTTTTAGATTCTAACTCTACCTCTTTGGTAGAGCCTTATTTCTTGATCATGGCATTGATGGCCTCCCCCATGGAGTAGGATTCTATCTTTCTTAGGATTCTCAACTTGGTCCTCACCTATGCCATAACCAAATTGTGTGAAAGAGTAAGAATAATTGGTGGGATAGATCTTTAAAGCATGAGGTCACTGCAAATTCTAAGAGTGATAAATTAACCCTTATATTTATGCCACTTGCATCTAAACCTAATTGTACTCCTATTCCATCTACATTTCGTCTAACTTCATCCCAAATATTGCTTCCTACTTCTTTGAGGGTAGTTGATTGGGCCTTTCCCTAAAAGGGTCTAGATCCTCATTTTTTCATTCATGGAACCCCTACTCATTACTATGATTCCTCACATCCCTTCGCTCTCCTATCTAATCAACATGTTGCATACATAGGTGGTATTTAGTGTAATTTTCTTCTTGACCTGTCTGACCCACTAATCCTCATCATATCTTTCCTAAGATCCTTAGGTCTACTATAGTATATAATAAATCATCCCTTCCATAATTCAAGATAAAGTATAAGCATGTCATCCTACCTGAATTATGTTGTCAGAAATCCATTTCTACAATATCTTTTTTTATAGTTATCCATATAGTTGAGGAGCCTCCATGATCTCTTGATTTTTTCATTGCCCCTATCATATAGTTTGGCAATGAAACTTACCTTTCCTCAAGAATTTGAATCAATTTCATCTTATTAGGTGTGGTTTGACTCACCTAAATACATTCTAGTGTTGACGACAATCTTCACCCAATATATTATTCTTTCCCTAGAGCTTCTGGAGGAGAATGTTGAAGAAACATCATTCTTTTCTCTAGCTATTGGTGATGTTCTTGGGGTTTCCCAAGTAGTCATTCCTCTTCAGGATTATCCTCTCTCCTTATAATCAAGAATAGAAGGACAATGATTTGATTGTAGAGGACCACTGAGGCAGTTCTCTCTTCTTTTTTTGTATAGATTAGAGCATGCATGTTTGTGTTACATGTTCTAGTCTTTTAATTTTGTACCCTCCTAAAGGACCCAAGTTACTCTATTGGTACTTGGAAATAGGGGTTGTATGTCATACACTTACTATTTTTTTAATTTTTTTTTGTGTATCTTGACTTTTAGCATTCGAGGATGATGGAAAGCATTGGAGGCAGTTAGGACTTCTTCCATGATGACCCAAATTCATATTTTTCTTTCTATTCATGTTTCCTTTATGGGGGGCCAATCCACTATCTATTTTAATCTATTTCCTTTGCGGGGGATAATCCACTATCTATTTTATCTATTGCCTTTTTGGGGGCTAATCCACTATATGTTTTATCTATTGCCTTTGTGGGGGCCTATCCACTATCTTATTTAATCAACCTTTGTGGGGGCCTAACCGTTATCCAAATATCTTTGCCCTATCTATGGATATCTAGAAGAACACAACTTTCTACCTATACCTATGAAATCTCAATGATCACTATCTTGTGATCTATATTTTATCACCATCATATTTTTTTTTATCTTTTTAGTCAAATATTAAATCTTTTCATATAACATATTTTCTACAGATAACATTTTATAATGTAGCTTAGCACTATCTCACAAAGGTCTAGGGGTTCTACCTAGGGACAACTCTACATGGAAAAAAAATTATGCCTCCTTTTGTAGATTGGTATAATCTCTCTTACTCTTCTATCTCTACTTTATCTTGTATCTCAATACTGATATGCTTTCTACAGTGGAGGCAAAATGTAATTTTGTAAATTGTTTGTTGTGTGATTCTTCTTCACATGGTGCCTCTTCTATGGATGAAATAAAATTTATACCTAAGCCTCCACTTTTCCCCACTTTCCTAGTCATGGATTCTTTTCTTCTAGATCCCTAGCTATGTGAACTATTTGATTTAGGAGACATGTGCATTGTAGACATATTTTCACAATGCACACTCATCTTGTGAATCTATAGAATAAAGGTGGTTGTCAAAGCAGTACACTTATTCTTTCTAAATTTGTAATGTCTCTATGGAAGGCCAGAACATCAATATTATTCTTGGAATATTTAAACCTTCCTTTTGGGTTCTTTTCCCCTCTCTCTTGGTTATTTAAATTGAATCTTGATAGATTCTTGGTCACTTGAACATGCTCTAAATCATTCAAATTTCTCTCATAATTTTTCACAACTCCTTGAAGATTTTACAACTATTTGATCATCTCACTTGGTTTCATTTCCATCTCCTCCATGTACAATATTTTTTTCACCTTCAATCCTCCAAGCTTCAGCTTCTTAACTTTAAGAGAGGAGATGTCTCATACCTCACACTCATTTACTTTCATTTGATAAAGAATATTTATAGTTTTCTTGATTATTATCTGTTATCATTCTATCATTTTACTTGGATTATCATATATCAAATCTCTATCTTGATTGTTTGTGGAGGTGGAAAAACCAAAATAAAAGGTCTAACTTTTTTAAGCCTCTAAAACAAATAGCCCCAACATTTTTCTTGGCATCATCTGTGTAGGTTCAAGGATTTGAGTAAAGTGACACCTCAAGAAACTTTCAAAAGGGTTGTAGTATCTCCCTTTTCTTATTCTTCTATGCTTAAAATAATAATTTCATATCACAGTTTACATTTTATCATTTATGTCTATTATAATTCACATTTCTTAGATTAATTTTAAGCCTCTTATCTTTTTGGTACAACATTTTTTACCCTATCCATATAGGACACATGCACATAATGTTGGTGTTCTTCATCCATGTTGTAGTCCTTGACTCACACAAGCTTCTTGTATAAAGAGTAAACTAGGCCCACCTATTGGTCTTAGTTTTTTTTCTCTTTCATTTCTAGTAGTCTAAATATATCTATCGTTTTGTATCATAGATTTATTTCCATTTCCATAATTTTTCATTCTAATTAATATAATTTATCTTAATATAATTGGATCTCCCTATCTCACCATCTAGCACTAGTAGAAGTGAGATGACATTGAGTCAATTCATCCCTTGAGGTTCCATCAATCTTGAGGGTGGTGAATTCTCTTCTCCACATGTAGCCTTTATCTAAAAATATATTAGAAGGTGTGTGACTTATTTATTCTAATTCATCTATCCACATGAGCTCACATCAGGTTTTCTTCACTAAGTACAAAGAGTTTTATAATGGGAAGGTTAATATAGGAGATAACTCACTTGAAAATATTTTTTCATGGATAATTTTCAATTAGATTCCATGATCTTGACATGTGTAAAGGGGAAAATGTTGTGTTTCATATTGATATTTTAGAATGGAACCTTTTATTTAAATAAATTACATGATGTGGGTATGTAGGTTATTTTCACAAGTGGAGGACCCATAAGATGGTTAGGGGAGTTATGGTGCCCAGGTTGGTACTCTATTTGGGCTTGATGCATGCATAATTTATGTAATAGTTATTCTAATTTAGTGAAGAAATTTGCAAAGTCTTAACTTTCACCATTGGAACTAGCAAAATAGAGATGTGGTGCATCCACTTTTAAAGGTCACATTTTTTAGGTATCTAAGGGTGCTCATTCTTTGAGAAAAATGATACTGTTAAGAAAAAATGTTACGACACTAGAGATTTGGTCACAATGATGAGAAGGGTTTTTGGACCATGAAAACTTAAATGTGGTTAAGGATTTGAATTTTTGTAATCTTGAGTTTAATTATTGTGGACATTGCATATAGATAAAGAAATATTTAGGTTTCTTCTAGTTCTCTAGCTCTCACAAATCTTTTAGATATCAGACATAGTATGTTATGATGTTTTTTGACTCATAAGTGTTCCTTCAATTTTGAAATATTTACAATATGTATTCTTATTTATGATATTAGTAGGACATGGGATTATTTTCTCAAAATTAGCACCAAAATATTTATTCATTTTAAAGAATTTTAATACTTGTTATAAGTCAAATTAGTAAGAGATTTAGTCTTTGATGATTTATAATGGTAATTATATTTATTTAGGATATTTTGGTAGGTTTTGTATAGATTTTATTGTATGATGACATAAGACAACTCTATATAATTAATAGAATGGAGTTTCAAAGATGATGAAGATAACATTTGTGTACAGAGTACTAGAAGTACGCTTAATGGGATAGTTTATAATTTGGAGGGGGGAGGGGTGTAGAAGTAGTTTCCATGGAATGTTGCCTAGTTAACAAGTCTCCTTGCATCTATTTCTTTTGAGAAGACACCTATAGAAGTGTGATTAGGAAAAATTCCTCTGTTGATACAATAGTGAGTGTTTGGTTATGATTCATATGGCCATGTTCCTAGGGAGAAGACTTCAAAGTTAAGGAACTAGTTTTTGATGTGTATGTTCATTAGTTATCCTATTTGTGTGAAAGGATAAAAAATTCGATATCCAATTATTTAAAGAGTTTCATAGAAAATAAGTTTAATTTTTTGAAGAAGCTAAGCCTTCTTTGATTATGTTTAAACATAGAAATAAAAAGAAATATATGTGGTTTATATAAATCTAAAGACTAAGGAAGTTGAACTTGAAGTGATAATGGACCTAAAGAAGAGGAGATATAGATATCTTTGTTATTTCAAAATAGGATGTATAACCTCCGCCTTAGTTCTTGATAAGGTCAACTCAATTTTGATGATAACTAGAAAAATTTTCTCCACTTGATTAGAGATGTATTTTTTATTTAATTACCAACATGGTTAGAACAAAAATATGAGTGATATTATGACTATGGATGATGAAAATGCTTGGATAAAGTCCCTGGATGAAGAAATGAAAATATTAAATAAAAATAACATAAATGGTCTATTAGAATTAAATGGGCATTCAAGATAAAAATTGGGTTTGGTGTTAATGTTGAAAATTACAAGGCAAGGGCAGTTCCAAATTTGAGGGAATTGATTATGGTCAAATTTTCTCTCTAGATATAAAGATGAAATCCATTTAGTTTATTTTATCACTTTTAGTAGTGTATGATTTTGAGGTTGAGTAGATGGATGTGAAGATAAATTTCCTTCACGGTTATCTAAAGGAAGAGATTTATATGTCACAACTAGAGCACTACATTGAAAGATCTTTTAAGAGGATTCATTTTGTAATTTCAAACAATATTATATGGTAAAAATCAATTTACTAATGTGAGGTACTATAAATTTGATTCCTTTACAAGTATTATGTTTTGGATTTTGGTGAGACTTAAATTAGTTCATTGTATCTACTACAAGTTAGACAATGGCTATATTTTCATTATCACATTGTATTTTGATGGTGTTTTTTTGTAATCAAATGATTTTTATTTGTTAGTTGAAGTATCCTCTGTTATCATAGTTTGGAATGACAAATGTAGGGCTGGCTAGGTAGATCTTAGGATGTAGATCAAAATAGATAAATCTAATATAAAATATGGTTAAGACCAAATTATCATGTGAACTAAGTGTTTTTGAGATTCAACATGGTATTTTATATACCATTGTTCTCCTATTATGATGGGACAAAATTTATAAATTAGGTAGTATTCAAAATCTCCTAATGAGATGAAGGAAATGAGTAGATTTCCTTATTCTAGCATTGTGGACAATCTAATGTATGATATGGTATTTATTGACTAGAAATTAGCTATTGAGTGCTATTTATTTGATCTATGATTATTCCTAAATATGTACTTTGGGATCCAATAAAGAGGGCCTTTAGATTTTTGCAAGATATTTTGTAGTATTTTCTATGTTCTCACGGTTATCCAATAGGGACCCAACATTTAGTTTGTATTAATGGATACGTGGATTCTAATTTAAAGGCTAGTCATATTAGCAATTAAAGATTCACTAGTGGTTATATTTTTATGATGCTTGGTGGTGTCATGATGTAGGAGCATCTTGGGTTCTTGGCAATCCTATGTCAACCCAAAATATGTTTGTTTGTTTCTCGGTGGATTGTTGGAGATGCTTGGTAAAATGCATAGTAAATTATTTGGTGTGCTTGGTTGAACGTTCTATTGTTGCTTCACCGACCATGCTTGGTTACTATATATGGCATGGCTTTATCAACCGGTCTCGTTGTGCTTGGTTTTTTTTCTGTTTCCTATCTCACCAAGTGGGTTTTCCTTGTTGGATCTTTAGGGTCAACATCTGAATTTAATTTTGATCATGTAGTTAATGTTGGATCTATCTTTTGGGAATGTGTGCACCTATTTTGGGGTTGTTTCTCTCTCCTATGTTGGACCTTTATGGCTGACCTCTTTTGGTGGCTGTTGTATAAATATATTGTTATGTTCTTAGTTTAGGCATCATCAGTAGTAGTAAGAGATAATGTTAAGTTTATAATAGCTTGGAGGTATAGGTTTTTTGGATCTCGCATGTATGAGGATTGTTCTGGTAATACATTTCTATTTGTATTGGTCATAACCAGAAAGGCCTTACAACCTGATATGTATAAAGTTTGATAAAGTAAACAATATATCTACATTACTTTCTCCTTCTTTGTGTTGTAAGCTTCCATTTTGTGTTTTTCAAGTTGGTTTAGTGCTTGAGACTACCATTGGACCAGAGCATTATCATCTCCTTGCATTAGGTGGTATCAGAGTGAAGGTAAAATCGGAAGTTCCTCTTGTAAATTATAATCGGTTATTATTGTGAGGTAGCAGATTGCAATTTGACCTAAAATTATAGAAGGTTTCAAGATGGTTTGAGGAAGGCGTGATGTAGAGCTAGGATTAGCTTATATGTTAAGGTAGATTACTACTAGATTATATTTTGTTGATATATCCCAATGAAGAGGAATACATCTTGAAGATGTTTGTGATGATGAAATCAAAGAAGTGCAGGAAGAAGCCACACCAGAGCCTATGATGGATCAAGATAAAGAAATATTCTTGAGGGCATTGAAAAGTTTGAAGTCCACACCTCAATTTAACCCTCCTGAGTATAGTGGAAATTTGGATTCTGATGAATTGATAGATTGGATAAGCAACATGGAGAAATACTTTGAATATGAGAACATAGCAGAGGAGAAAAAGGTGAATATTGCAAGCATGAAATTGAAAGGTCATGCATCCTTATGGTGGGAGCACCTGTAGTTGGATCGAAAGAAGAAGGGTAAAGATAAAATCAAGGTATGGAATAAAATGATAAATAAGTTGAAAGGCAAGTTTATACCTCATGATTACTAGATTAACCTAGTTAGGAGAACGCAAGGTTTGAGACATAAAGATAGATCGGTAAAGGATTAAACTGAGGAATTTTATAGGTTAGATATTAGTTATGGACATGCTAAAGATGAGGTGGAAAGAGTTGCAAGATATCTGAATGGCTTAAGGAATTCTATTCAAGAAGAGATCAGTTTGGTAAAGATGAAAAGCATTAGGGAGGCTTATCAATTTTCCCTAAAAGATGAATAGAAATTGAACATAAGACATGAAAAAAGGCAAAGAGAAAGAGGTGGTAGATTCTCTCAAGGAAGAGGTAGATCTAATGGAGATAATGGTAGATATGATTGGGACAAAACAAACCAAGACAAGGGTAAGACTGAGTAGAAATGTGGAAATTCATTCAGAGGTAGAGGTAATTCCTACCGAGGTGGTTATAGAAGAAGAGGATTCCAAGGAACTTGTTATAATTGTGGAGAAGAAAGACATAGGTCATTTGGGTGAACACATGTAAGAAAGAAATTTGGTGGTAGAAGGAATGCTTTGGTACAAGAAGATTCATCGAATGATCCTGAAAAGGAAGGAAACTTGATGGTTAGAAGACTACTGTGGAGTGAAAAGAATAAGCAAGATCCTATAAGAAAGAGTTTGTTCAAAACCAGATGTAGAGTTGCAGACAAAGTTTGGAAAGTGATTGTTGATAGTGGAAGTTCAGAGAATCTAGCATTCGAGGAGATGGTTACAAAGTTAAAATTGGAAAGATTGAAGAACCCTAATCCCTATCAAATTTCATGGATCAAGAATGAACACATTAATGGTAACTAAATAATTTTTTGTGAATCTGAAGATTGGAAATTATTATGATAAGCTATTATGTGATATTACACCTATGGATTGTTGTCATATGTTTTTGGGTAGGCCTTGGCAATATGATAGACATGCTATACATGATGGAAGAGTGAATAAATATACTATTTCGGTTAATGGTAAGAAGAAAATCTTATTACCTTTAGTTGAAAAATATGTTGGTGGAATATGCACATCTGTGAAAGTTTATTTGATGGAAGGTAGATAGTTTGTTAAAGATCTGCAAGAAGAATGATGTTTGTTATGCTTTGATTCCTAACAAACCAAGTGAAAATTAAGATGATAAAGTTCCTAAGGAGGTTGAGAAGTTGCTCACCAAGTACAAATAAATAATTTTAGATAATGTACCTAATGACCATAGATGAGAGACATTAGTCATTATATGGATCTAATTCCTAGAGCTAGTTTGGCAAACAAGGCACCAAACCGACTGACACCAATCGAGGATGAGGAACTCAACCGACAAATTCATGAGTTGTTGAACAAGGGTTTGATGAAAGAAAGTTTGAGTCCATGTGAAATACCAATAGTATTGGAACCTAAGAAGAATGGATAATGGAAAATGTGTACTAATTCAAGAGCATTCAACAAGATCAAATTTAAGTACAAATTTCCTATACCAAGAATGGATGATATAATGGATTGTTTAAGTGGAGAAAAATATTTTACCAAGATTGATGTGAAGAGTGGATATCATTATATCATAATCAAAGAAGGTGATGAATGGAATATTTATTTCAAAACAAAAGAAGGTTTGTATGAGTGGTTGGTTATGCCCTTTGGTTTAACTAATGCACCAAGTACTTTTATGAGGCTAATGAATGAGGTTTTGAAGAATTTTTTGGGGAAATTTGTGATTGTGTATTTCGATGAAATTATGATATTGAGTAAGACCATAGAAGAACATTTGTTGCACATTAGATAGGCATTGTAGAGATTGAAAGAGGAAAAGTTGCTAATTAATTTGAAAAAGTGTGACTTGTGTATTTAGGTTTTGTGATTTCAACAGATAGTTTGAAAATGGATCTTGAAAAGGTTGAAGCTATACTTGATTGGCCTACACCTGGGAATGTGAGTGAGGTAAGATCATTTCATGGATTGGAAAGTTTTTACAAGAAGTTTATTAGAAATTTCAGTTCTATTTGTAATGCTATGACTAAGACCATGAGAGGAGATAAAAGAGAATTAAAATGGACATGTGGAGCTGATAAGGGTTTTGAGACATTGAAACAAAAGGTTGTTGAATTACCTGTGTTAGCCCTACCTGATTTCAATAAGGTATTCCAAGTTGAATGTGATGTAAGTGGTAGTACAATAGGATTTGTTTTGACTCAAGAAGGTAAACATGTTTCTTTCTTTAGTGAGAAATTGAACAATGCAAAGAGAAAATATTATGCCTATGATCAAGAATTCTATGCTATTGTTCAAGCTATGAAGTAATGGAGACATTATTTGATGCCGAGTGAATTTGTGTTGTATAGTGATCATAAGGCTTTAAAATATTTGGGTAGTCAGACTAAGTTGAATCAGACATATGAAATGGATAGAGTATTTGCATAATTTCACATTTGTGATAAAGCATAAGTGTGGACTATCCAACTAAGTTGTTGATGCATTGAGTAGAAGAAGATCTTTGTTGACTGAAATGAGAATTAAGGTTCTTGGTTTTGATGATATGAATAATTTGTATGAAATTGACCCTGATTTTTTTGAGCAGTGGAGAATATGCAGAGTACCTATTTTAGAAAAGATTAGTAGAATTGATGATCATTTCATTCAAGAAGATATGTTGTTTAAAGGTATCTAGTTGTGTATACCATGAGGATCAATGAGATTCAATTTGATAAAGGAAAAACATAGTAGTAGTTTGGCTGGACATTTTGGCATTGACAAGACATTGAGTGTACTTAAGGAAAGGTATTTTTGGCCTCAATAGTATAAAGATGTTTAGAAATTTGTGAAGAGTTAAAGATTTTGTCAAGTTGCAAAAGGAGTAAGTCAGAATACTAGTTTGTATACATCGATTTATATTCCTGAGAAACCTTGGAGTGATATCAGCATGGATTTTGTTCTTGGATTACTGAGGACAATAAGAGGTAATGATTCCATATTAGTTGTTGTGGATAGATTTTCCAAGATGACACATTTCATACCATGTAGGAAAATATCAAATGTAGTGAATATAACAGATCTTTTCTTTGAAGATATTTTCAGATTGAATGGATTACAAAGGAGTATCATCTCTGACTGAGACAGTAAGTTTGTTGGCTATTTTTGTAAGACTCTTTGGAATAAGTTGGACATTGAGTTTAAATATAGTTCTACATTTCTATTATACACTAAATTTTGCACCCTGCTAAGTGCTTTAGCCTAACAATCTAGTATAACATGGGAATCACTTCTAGGTTGTGGGACCTCTGCTAACTAAAGTGAAGCCTCCAGATTCTAGGTCAATTCCTCTTGGATATTCACCTTATTTTCTCTTTTAACATGAAAATTAAACTTGGAAGGAAAAGGGATAGAAGGGTAATTGAATGGAAATGACTAAAAAGAAAATTATCCTACTATGTTATGCACCTAAGGTAACATGAACAATAACATAGTGACCAAAACTAGCATGAAATCCTGAATCTATCACAACACAAATTTATGAATAGGCTTGCATAAGTATTTCATAGTGAGGTCTGAAATGGAAAGAGACTATTTGAGGAAAGAAAATATTTCACAAACAATAGCTTTCCCAAGGAAATAGACACAGACTATGACTTGAAAACAAATATTCACTCCAACAAATGGGCATAGGAATGAGACAAAATGATAAGGGATGAATTGAATCCACAAGATCATCTAAATCAGATCATCCGCACCAGTGCACAAAGATGCAGTAAGAAAGAAGGCTCAAGAACTCCAAGATTTCTCTAATATTAACCACTATATTATGCTTCAAATAAGATAAATACATACAAGAAAAAGCTTGAGGATAGAGTAACTGCCATAGAGAAACTTTGCATAATCTAGAATTCAATGAGAAATTACAACAAGATGAAAACCTGAGAGCAGAGAAGATACCACAGAAAGTCTTGCATAAGCTGAAGAACCTCTTGGCTACAAAAGCTTTTAAAACTACTTATATATAACCTCCCCTAGCACACAGGCTCAGGATTCAATCCATTGATTAGTTAGGGAAGAATTAGGGTTACAATAGATATTTAATAAATAATGCTGAAAAACCATAAAAAAATCAAGTCTACCATAAATGCATTTGGGAAAATATCTCAAATATCAGATATAGTTATGAATGCATCTCTAGCATGCCTGGTAGAGCTCAAGAAGTTTCATCTTTCAAAACTATGTCATCTCTGATATGTTGATTACATAGTACTGACCTAAAGAGGTTTCTCTTCAAAGAATAGCTGGCAACTCCATTGGTGGAAAGAACAAGAAGATCCAGTTCCATAAAATTTTATGAGAAGGATAGAAACAAGGAGTTCAAATCCTTCTAAGTTTTTGAAACTGCCTCCAACAAGAAGAAAAGGGAGACCATCTCAAAGGACATCCCCTACAAGGAGAGTACAATCTACACCACCTATTTTGGAGGAGAGGCCCTTTCTTTTCCATTTTAGAAGGAGAGGAAGATGTTTAAACAAAGAATTTCTAGAAGATTCAGCTCTACTCCTTGGTTCAAGTGCAACCCACACAGTTGTTGTTCAATATATCACAGCTCCTAAAATGGTGAGACAAATTTCATTTATACCCTTTAATCAGGGTAGCCCATTAAACTTTTCTCAACATCATGATGTGCCCTTAGCAGCACTAAAGAGTTTGCCTGATTTCATAGGTGAAATCTAGACAATGTCTTGTGAGCATGTTAGAGATATGGCTACCATCTATAGAATACACCATATAACTGAGGAAGGTGTGGCTACTAAATTATTGGCAGCCTCTTTTAAGGGTAAAGTCCTAGAATTTTTTAGAACTTTAGCAGCTGGTTCCATTAATTCATGGGATAGACTAGGAGACTCCCTCAATAAATACTTTGAAGATAAGTCAGATAATTTGTCCCTAGTTGAGAAACTAACTACTATACAAAGAGCCCCTCATTAACAAATGACAGACTTCAATAACAGATTTTTCAAGACATGGAATAGGATCCCTTTTTCTGTAAGGCCTTTGGAAAACCATGATGAACTATAAATGATTGAATGCTTGAATATGTTAAGTTGATGATCATCGAGATGCAGAAAGTTAATGCAAGACATTAAATCACTTAATGTATTGTATTTTCAATGATGTCAACTTGATATAATCTGATTGGTCATATTCATACTGTCAAAGACTTCAAAGAACTAAAAAGATAAAGGTTATTTTATCAGTAATGCATACACCAAGTGAAAACAAACACCAAGTTTAGTATAAAGAACTAAAGTGATAAAGTTTAGTATACACCAAGTGACAACAAACACCAATGAATAGTACACACCGATAGATAGAGAACCCCGAGAAGAGTCATAGTGATACCTGAGAAAGATACCCGAGTAAGAATTACCAAGAAGAACTAAAGTGATACCCGAGTAGAACTGAAAGTCATAGTGTTGCTTGATGGATAGACAACCTTGATGGACAGATATGCCCTAGGACAATTGAAATCAAGACCGAGCAAACAAGGAGTTAAACACTGATTAGAACTGAAGTTCAGAAATGAAAAAATACTTAGCTGGCAGGAGCTAAATATGGATTTAACTGATTGATTACATTGTTTTTATCAACCAGTTAAAAGCTAGAGATAATATAGAGATTTAAAGCTAGTTTTATTCCAGTTTTCAAGGAGAAATCTAGAGGATAAAACCAAAGCATGCTTTAAAGAAAGAATGGCGAGATTTGTGAATCACATAAATAATAAGAAAGACAAGGACTTAGTAAAAATGAAATCATGTCTATAAAAGAGACAAGATAATTCATTATGAATTTGGGGAGAAGAATAAGAGGATGCTGAAGAGAATTTTGGTGAAGTTAGAAGTCTTTATACAGACCTAATCATACAAGCTAAAGAAGAGAGCTAAAGTTTTCTGCAGACACCGAGCAACAGAGAAGCACAACATTCACCAAGAAGAAGAAGTGGAGAAAGGGAACATAAGGGAAACATTGATCAGAAAGGTATTATGATATTATAATAGATTTGAACACCTACAAATTTTAGTTGTATTCATGAATAGATCATATATTATTTCAGTTTAACCATTGGATCAGAAAGTCTCTTAACTGAGCAAGATTTAACCATCCTTTATATATTGAGATACATCCCAAGGAGTATCAAAAGGCTTATTCATGAAGATAGCATAGTGAATTCCAGATATCAAGTGATAAACTATTAAATTTAAATCCTCTAACAAGGTCACACCTAACAGTGTTTTTGTAACCTTTAACAGGGTTGGCTCTTCACCGAGCTCACTTCAGAAGAGTGAAAATTTTGGGTTACCTGTCCCAAGTTTTTTTTCCCTTAACAAGGTTTCGATGTTAAAAATCCATGTGTCAAATGTGTATATGGTTCATTGATTTAATTTTTTTCTTTACACATTACTAAAATAAGATTGATCGGTAAATACCAAATTATTTAATGTATTTTGGTAAAGGTTAAGACTGATATTTGGTAAAGCTTAAAAAAAAGGATTAACAATAAACTTTGAGCATTAGTTATTTGATAAGATTGTTTAAAGGCATACATCTTGTAGGAATGAAGATAACTAGAGGTTTATATATGTGGTATAAATTTTTGGATTGAATTATTGGATTAATTTTTGAGGTCATTGATTCACCCCCTCCCCTCTCAGTTATTCTAACAATTGGTCTCAGAGCTTTGAGTGCTTACAGGGAAGGTTTCAAGACCTAAGCTAAAGATCACAAGATGAGAAAAAGGGATGTGCCTAAGTTGAACAAGGACAACTTTGAATCATGGCAAAGCAGGATAAGACTCCACCTATAAGGTATTGGAAATGATGTTACTCAATACTTGGATACTAAATATGTGTTTCCTACTGGACCTCACACACTTGATAAATTGACAGAAAAGCATGAAAACAATTCTATGATGATAGAAATTGCTTCCTCACCCTCCGATGTTGAATTTGAAGATGTCAAAACATGCACCATAGCAAAGAAAATGTGGGACAAATTGAAGCTAGTACATGGAGGAGATGCAAATGTGCTAAGAGCTATGGTAGAAATCCTAAGAGGAAGGTTTGATGACCTAAGAATGAAAGAAGGAGAAAAAATCACTCAGTATAGATGCAAAATCAAAGAGGTAGTCAATGCTATTGGAGGAGTAGGATGTGTACTTGAAGAAGAAACAATGTTACATGTAAAATCCTAAGAACCTTACTGCCTGTTTATGCTATTAGAGTATCTGCTATACAAGAAATGAGAGCAGTAGCAAATAACAATGTCACTCTAGATAGTTTTGTTGGTATACTTATTTTGGTTGGTAGAATTATTTCATTTGAGATGAATAAATTTTACAATAGTGTCTTACCATCTATTAAGTCTGCATTTAAATATTCTTTAAAAATAAGTAGATCAAGTCATAAACAAACTACGAGAAATGATAGTGAAAGTGATAGTGATGACCAAGAACTTGATGAGATTGAAGCACTAATGGATAGAAGATTGTAGAGAGGCAAAGGTAGATACAAAGGTAAATTAGCACTTGTAAGTTTTAATTGTAAAGAGATTGGACACTTTGCTGCTAGATGTCCTAAAAAAAGAAAAGATGACAGATCATATGAAAAGAAGTTTGATAGAGATGATGATAGAGATTACTGAAGAAACTGACAATCTAAAAGAAGAGACAACCGAGACTACAAGGAAAAAGGAAAGAAATCATGTTACCTAGTTGAGAACAAAGCTGATAATACTAACACCAAATCTGATGAAGATATTAAGGTGGTATTATTTTCTATGAAGGATGATTCAGACGAAGAGGAAAGGTATGTTGAGACTGAACTCATATCTAAGGTTAGTAAAAATGATGTCTTGATTATTGATAGTGGTTGTACTCACCACATGACTAGAGATAAAGAAAATTTTGAAACTTTTGAGTATTATAATAGTGGATCAGTAAGAATGGATAATGACTCACCTTGTTTGGTTGAAGGTAAAGGAACCATAATGTTAAATAATTTGGTCAGATCTGAAAATGCATATTGGGTGAAAGGACTTAACTATAATCTATTAAGTGTTTCATAGCTGAATAAAATAGGTCACCGAGTTGTATTTTAGAACAAAAAGGAAAATAGCTTTAATGAGTTAGGAAGGTTGATCAGAACTAGTGAATAGACAAAAGATAACTTATTCTATCTTGATGATATAAACACTACTTGTTTAATGGATAGAAATGAAGACATGTGGTTGTGGCATAAAAGGTTATGTCATGTGAATTTTGACAAAATGGTTAGGAAAAACAACAAAAGGAAAGTAAGAGGCTTACCGAGCATGTCAAAACCTGACCATGTCATGTGTCAGAATTGTCAAAAAAGTAAAATGACAAACTCTAGTTTCAAAAGAAAAACCTACACATCTAATGCTATTCTAGAACTAGTCCATACTGACCTATGTGGACCCATGAGAATAAAGAGCTACTATAGAGATAGATACTTTATTCTATTTTTAGATTATTATTGTATAATGATGACATTGTTAGTAATAATTGAGAGGGGGTGAATCAGTGGCCTCAAAAATTAATCCTTAAATCAACCCTTCAAAATTAGTACCACAAATTATACCTCTAGTTATCTTCAATCCTACAAGATGAATGCCTTGAAATAATTATATCAAATTACTAATTTTCAGAATGCTTTGTAAAATATTCTTCTATATGTTTACCGATAAGAAGTCTTTCTATTTACTGAAACACAGTAAATAACTAGTGTATACCGATCAATCCAGATTTACTTAAGTGAAATGCAAAACAATAAAGTAATGAATCATAGACACATAACACATGGATTTTTAACATGAAAACCCTGTTAAGGGAAAAACCATTGGGACCGGCACCCCAAATTTTCACTCTTCTAAAGTGAGCTCAGTTAAGAGCCAACCTTGTTAAAGGTTACAAACACACTATTAGGCATGACCTTGTTAGAGGATTTAAAAGATAGTTTGTCACTTAGTATCTAGCATCTAATGCTACCATCCTTGATCAAACACTCACCTGGCCTGTCAATAGGTATCGAGCATATCCAATGCTACTTTCTATGATCAAACTTTTTGATACTCCTTGGGATGTATCTCAATTACAAAAGACTTTTAAGTCCTGCTCAGTTAAGAAACTTGATGCTTCAATGGTTAAACTGAAACATGAAATTGATTTGTTCACATATAAAACTTGAATTGCAGATTTTTAGATCTATTGTAAGTACATTACCTTTTTGATCAATATTTTCAATTCAATACCTTTTCTCCACACTATTCTGTTATGTGATGTTGTATCTTTATTCGTCGGTGTCTGTAGAATTTAGCTCTTTCCTCAGCTTGATTGCTCGAGTCTAAATGAAGAGTTTCTTCTCTTTCAGAATCTCTTCAGCATATATTCTCTTTTCACTCCCCTTCACCACCTTCGTAATGAATTAGGTTGTCTCTTTATAGACATGATTTCATTGTTTCTTGGCTTTCTTGATCTTGACGTGATCCATAATTCTCACGAATTAGATTTAAAGAAAAACTCCAGCTTTATCTCAAAGAGATCTTCTTTCCACTTGGACAAAGCAGCTTTAAATCCTTTACTTATCTCTGGATTTATCTTGTTGATTAAAATAATGATAAGTATCAGTTAAGTCTATTTTTATCTCTTTTACAGCTAAGAATTTTGTCATTTCTGAACTCTCTATTCTATCGATCAATACTTTAGTTTAGTCATCGGTGATAACTCACTGTTCCGTCGGTGTGACTTTAGTTGTCTTTGGGATCTCCGTCTGTCGGCAAACAATGTAATTTTGTCTGTCGGTTTACTCTGTGCTTTGATTATCGGGAAACACTATGACTTTTATCATTGATAATGCTGTGCATTTTCTCACTGGGTAACACTGTGACTTTTACTCCTTTACTCTATCCGTCGTTGTGCACTCTATCGATGTATATAGTCACTTTGTAAATACTTGACTTATATGCATTACTGATAGCATAGCCTTTGATTCATCAGTTCTTTGTAGTCTTTGGTAGTATTTCCATGACCATACAGATTATATCAAGTTGACATCAATGATAATACAATATATTAACTAATTTAATGTCTTTCATAAACTTTCTATGTCACTGTGATCATCAACTTAACATCTTAAAATATTCAATCAGTTATAGTTCATCAATCTCTCCCTTTGGCATTGATGGAAACACACTACATTATCACACTATGTTATTACTAATACAATATGAAATATAATAGTTGAAGTTCATCAAAGTACCAATCTTATGTACTATAATTGATACAAATATCTGGTTCTCGGTAAGTTCATATAACTTAGATTTGATTCTTACAACTTTCTCTCTGTCTTCAATCCCTTCACTGGATAGATGTAGAATATTTATTTCTCTAATGTGATGTGTTCTTATCTTGTGTAACTCTCTCCCTTTCACTGTTCTCTTTTCTTTTGACGTGTCTTGTCAGCAATTTTCTTTCCCTTTGTATGTACTCTCCCTTTCTGGTTACATCTCTCTCTCTATGGATAAATATGATGGATATAATCTCTCCCTGAGGTGAAAATGGATATAATCTCTCCCTTTGACAACAATGCCAAACAAATATTTTGACAGTAATGCCAAACAAATCATTTCTATCCATAATATACTCCTTGAATTTCCCAATCCATCAGCAATACAACTCTGGTGCTCAGAGTAGATAAATACCTTGTTGTGTATGGATTTATCTTTGAAGTTCATCTCTTTTCTTGCATCAATCATGAATGATATTATGATAATATGTAGGCTGATATGGCCTTTTAGTCATTTTACTGACCAGTAGACAAGGGTCTGATCCCTAGTCTCTTTCTCAAGTACTCAAATGCATCCTTGGGAAATGTCTTGGTGAAGATATCGGCTAATTGTTTCTTACATTGCACATACTCAAGTATCACCTCTTTTTCTTGAACCTGTTCTTTCAAATAATGATACTTGATGGCAATATGCTTTGTCTTAGCATGCATGACTGGATTCTTGGAAATGTTTATTGCACTTGTATTATCACAATAGATAATTACTGGTTAAAGAATTTTCATATGCATACCTTCCAGTAACTATTTGATCCATGCAATATTTGAAAAGTTTGTAGTAGAAGAATCATACTCTGCTTCTGCAGTAGATTGAGAGATGCATCCTTGCTTCTTGTTGATCCATGTGACAAGTCTGTCATACATAAAGAATGCTCCTCTAGTTGTGCTCTTTTGGTCATCAATATTTCCAGCTCAATCAACGTCGATAAAGACCTTAAGTTCAAATTTTCCTTCTCTTCTATACCATAAGCCATATTCCTCAATATTATTTAGATATTTTAGGATTATTTTCATAGTAGTCATATGTGATTCCCTGGGATTAGCAAAAAATCCTACAACTATTCCTACTACTTACAGTAGCCATCGGTGTTCCAACTGGCTTGGAATCCTCCATCTTGAATATTTTTAGCACTTCCTTGATCTATTCGGATTGTGTAATGAAAATACCTTCATCTTGTTGCATGATCTATAGACCAAGAAAGAAATTGATCTCTCCAAACATAGACATCTCAAACTCCTCACTCATTTAATTTGCAAATGATTTGCATAGCATATCATTTCCTCCAAATATGATGTCATCAACAAATATCTCGGCAATCAAAATGTTAGTATCAGTATCTTCCTTCAAATACAAATTACTGTTTTCACTAGTCCTTACAAATCTAATGCTTATAAGATAGGAATGAAGTCTTTCATACTAGGCTTGGGGTGCTTGTTTCAATCCATACAAGGCTTTTTGTAATCTACATACCAATTTCATCTTGTCTGGATCAGCAAACCCTTCTAGTTGCTCAATGTATACCTCTTCTTCAAGTATTCTATTTAGGAATGCAGACTTGACATCCATTTGGTATACCTTGAATCCTTTACATGTAGCATAAGCAAGTAATATTTTCACTCTTTCTAGCCTAGCAACGGGTGCAAAGGTCTCTACATAGTCAATCCCTTCTTCTTGTGCAAACCCCTTGCATACTAGTCTTGCTTTGTTTCTGGTGACTTCTCCATTCTCATTCATTTTATTCCTGAATATCCATTTTGTACTGATGACATTCTTGTCATTTGGTCTTGGTACAAGTGTCCATGTCTTGTTTTTCTCAATCTTCTCAATCTCCTCATTCATAGCACTAATCCATTCATTATTATCAAGTGCATCATTGACAAATTTTGGCACATAATCACAAATAAGACATCTTCTATTTAGAGACTTACTTCTGGTTCTCATACCAGCCTTCTTATCTCCTATGATCTAGTTTTTTGGATGGTTCCTTTTGATATATCTGGCAAGTAAAAGTTCAATTCTTTGTCTAGCAGCTTGATCATGATTATGTCCTTCATTCTGATCTCCATCATTTGGTACATCATCTTGAGCAATATCCTGATTGTCGATATTTACAACCTGATGCTCAGGTGCAATAATTTGTTGCTTGGAAGATATACATTGTTTCTTGAGTATAGTTTCAGGTTCCTCATTGTAGACAAACCTGTTGTAGTCCTCTGGTTCTTTTGTGCTTTCTTTTTCATTCTTCTCTGCAAATTCATCTATCTTTACATTTGCACTTTCAACAATTTTTTTAGAGGCTCTATCGAGACATTTATAAGCCTTTTTCTTGGTGGTACACCCTAGAAAGATTCCTTCATCACTTTTGGAGTCAATATTTCCATTTCTATCATCCTTTAAGATATAACTTTGACTACCAAAATTTTTGAAGTAACTTAGATTAGGTGTGTAACCATACCATAGCTCGTAAGGTGTCTTCTTGGTGTCTTTCTTCAATTTTACTATGTTTAATGTGTAAACAATAGTAATGACAACTTCCCTCTAGAAGATTTGGGTGATGCCTTTTTCTATCATCAGTGTCCTTGCACAATCAACTATGGATCTGTTCCTTCTTTTAGCAATTCCATTTTGTTGTGGTGTTCTTGGTGCAGAGACCTATCTTTTGATTCCATGCTCATTACAAAATTTAGTGAATTCATCTGAAATAAATTCCCCTCCTCTATCTGATGTTAGGCATTTCAATTCTTTACCACTTTGTTTTTCTACCATTGCTTTCTACCATTTAAACATCTTGAATGCTTCATATTTATCTTTTAGAAACATTACTATCATCATTCTAGAGTAATCATCAACAAAGAGAATAAAATATCTATCACCATAATAACTCTTTGTCCTCCTGGGTCCACATAGATCAATATGGACTAATTATAGAATGACATCAAATGTAAGGGTTTTTCTTTTGAAACTATACTTTGTCATCTTACCCTTTTGAAAATTTTGCACATGATATTGTCTGGCTTAATCATCATTGGTACACCTATTACATTTCTCTTTCTGCTTATTTTTATTATGTTGTCAAAGTTTACATGACACAATATTTTGTGCCACAACCATATGTCTTCATTTTTAGCCATTAAGCAACCGGTGTCGGTATCATTCAGATAGAATAAGTTACCTTTTGTTTGCTCACTGGTACTAATCAAACTTCTTGATTTATTGGAGATCTTTGCCTTCTTATTTTCAAATGCTACTCTATGACCTAAATTATTCAACCGAGAAACACTCAATAGATTATAATTCAATCCTTTCACCCAATAAGCATTTTCACATCTTATCAGGTTATTCAACATTATAGTTCCTTTACCTTCAACTGGACAAGGTGTTTCATTACCCATTCTTACTGAACCACCATTATAGTATTCAAAATTCTCAAAATTTTGCTTGTAACCGGTCATATGGTGATTGCAGCCACTATCTATGATCTAGACATCATTTTTACTAAATTTAGATATCAATGCAGTTTCTACATACCTTTCTTCATCATCATCTGAATCATCTTTTATTGCCACAAACACCATCTTGATGACTTCATCAGATTCAGTGTCAGTATCTTCATCTTTGCATTTTGCTAGGTAACTGGCCTTCTTTCCTTTGTCCTTGTAGTCTCAGGTGCCTATTATTTCTGATTGTCAGTTGCTTCTGTAATCACCTCTATCATATTTCTTTTCAAATGACCTATCATTACTTCTGTCATCTTTTCTTCTGTTAGGACATCTTGTAGAAAAGTGTCCAATCTCTTTACAATTAAAACAAACAAGTGGTAATTTACCTTTGCCTCTCTGCATTTTCCTAGCCATAGTGCTTCAATTTCATCAAGATCTTCTTCTTCACTTTTCGTATCACTATCTTTTCTCATAGTGTGTTTATGACTTGATTTACTTATTCTCAACGAAGAATTGAATGCAGACTCTATGTTTGGTAAGACACTATTATCAAATTTTTTCATCTCAAATGAAATTAGTATTCCAATCAAACTGTCTAGAGTAACATTGCTATTTTCTACTACTCTCATTTCTTTTATGGAAGATACTCTAATAGCATAAGTAGGCAGTAAGGTTCTTAGAATTTTACTTACCACTATATCTTTATCTAGTACACCTCCAAATCCTCAGATAGAATTGACTACCTCTTTGATTCTTGTGTTTTTCAGTGTGATGTTTTCACCTTCTTTCATTATGAGATTATCAAACTTTCCTCTAAGGCTTTTTTCCTTGGCTCTCAGAACATTATTATCACCACTATGTACAAGCTTCAATTTGTCCCACATTTGCTTTGCAGTTGTGCATGCTTTGACATCTTCAAATTCAGCATCAGAGAGTGAGGAAGAAATCTCTATCATCATGCAGTTGTGCTCATGCTTCTCTCTCATTTGTTCAACTATGGGTGCTCCTATGGGAAACACATATTCAATATTTAAGTATCGAGTAACATCATTTTCAATACCTGATAGGTGGATTCTTATTCTACTTTACCATGAAGCAAAGTTGTCTTTGTTCAACTTGGGCACATCTCATCTATTCATCTTGTGATCTTTAGCTTGAGTTTTTAAACTCCCTTTCTAAGAACAAAAGCTCTGATACCAATTGTTAGTAATAACTGAGAGGGGGGTGGTGAGTCAGTGGCTTCAAAAATTAATCCTTAAATAAACCCTTGAAAATTAGTACCAAAAATTATACCTCTAGTTATCTTCAGTCCTATAAGATGAATGCCTTAAAATTCTTATATCAAATTACTACTTTTCGGAATGCTTTGTAAAATATTCTTCTATATGTTTACTGATAAGCAGTCTTTCTATTTACCGAAACATAGTAAATAACTAGTGTATACCGATCAATCCATATTTACTTAAGTGAAATGAAAAACAATAAAGTAATGACACATAGACACATAACACATAGATTTTTAACGTAAAAACCTTGTTAAGGGAAAAACCACTGGGACCAATACCCCAAATTTTCACTCTTCTGAAGTGAGCTCAGTTAAGAGCCAACCCTACTAAAGGTTACAAACACACTGTTAGGTGTGACCTTGTTAAAGGATTTAAAAGATAGTTTGTCGCTTAGTATCTGGCATCTAATGCTACCATCATTGATCAAACACTCACTTGGCCTATCAATAGGTATCGGGCATATCCAATGCTACTTTCTATGATCAAAATTTTTTATACTCCTTGGGATGTATCTCAATTAAAAAATACTTTTAAGTCCTGCTCGGTTAAGAGACTTGATGCTTCAATGGTTAAACTAAAACAGTAAATTGATCTGTTCACATATACAACTTGAATTGTATATTTTCATATCTATTGTAAGTACATTACCTTTTTGATCAATATTTTCAATTCAATACCTTTTCTCCACACTTTTCTACTCTGTGATGTTGTATCTTTGTTCATCGGTGTCTGCAGAATTTAGCTCTTTCCTCAGCTTGATTGATCGATTCTGAATGAAGACTTTCTTCTCCTTCAGAATCTCTTCAACATCTATTCTCTTTTCACTCCCCTTCACCACCTTCATAATGAATTAGGTTGTCTCTTTGTAGACATGATTTCACTGTTTCTTGGCTTTCTTGATCTTGACGTGATCCATAATTCTTGCCAATTAGATTTAAATAAAAACTCCAGTTTTATCTCAAAGAGATCTTCTTGCCAACTGGACAAAGCAACTTTAAATCCTTTAGTTATCTCTGGATTTATCTATTAATCTCTAAGTTTTGTTGATAATTAGTGACCAAAACTTAGTCATTCACTTAGGAAGTTTTAGTTGGATATCACTGTGGCCGAGCTAAAACTATCCAAGGCCGAGCAACATTGCCGAGCAGTATTCAGGTTGCCGAGTTGTATCATGCCGAGCTGAGCAAGATACTTAGTGCTGAGCGACAGAGATGTTAAGTGCCAAGAAAAAAAGTTTTTGTATACATGTCTGGAATGATTCAAACTTTGAGGATAAGTGTTCAGGCCGACTTGTATAAGCTTTTTGGGCTGACTTATGTATGCATTTAATATTTTCCTATGAAGTTAGTTATGCATTTAATTGTTTTATCCTATGCATGATCTATTGTAATTATTAATTGTAATTCCTTGAAGACATAAGTATTTGATCTTGATCATTGATCTAGATCTCGCTACCAGACTTGAATAGATATATAAGATTGCTTCTAAACCCTATTTTGTAAGTGTGTGGAGAGAAGTGGTGACTGCATTTTCAAGTGAAATAAACATAGGGTTATTTTTTTAAGAAGCAGAGATCAAGCAGAGTGACAGCACAATGAACAACAAAGAAAAGACATATCAGATTGTGAGATCACATAAGGTACTGGAAAGAGGGGACCTGTCATCAACATCCGAGTGCATAATGAAGGATCATTACTTGAAACATTCTAATCATTGTATTAGGTGAAAATATCTTAACAGAGTGGTTCTAGTAGACCTTTCTAAATCTCCTAACAGAGTGCTTACTTTATTGTAAGTTGAAATCCTTTCATAGGGTAGATTGTAATGATATTTAGCTCTTAACCGGGAAGACCTTTAACCGGGTAGATTGCATTTTTTAATCAACTTTTGTAGCCCTAACATGCACACTTTATTGCTACAGTAGTGAAGAATTTTGTGGGTGTCATCCCCACCCCAGTTTTACCTATTTGGGTTTCTGGGTTACCAAGTTCTTGTGTTATGAGTTATTTTCTTCATTGTGTGGATGCTATTTGATATTACATTAGATTCATATATGTATGAATGTGGATCAGTTTGTTTTAAGTATTTAAATTTGAAGATCTGATTCACCCCCAACCCCTCAGTATCTTTCTTTCCCATTATTGTAGTTCTAAAAATTGGTATCAGAGCTTAGTTCTCTAGAAAGTCATAATCAGCTTGAGAATACAAATCTTGAGATGGAGATCTACAAGATGGGTAAAGTCATTGAGAATCAAAAGCTTGATATTTAGCTAGCACTACAACAGCTTGAGACAGCAAGATAGGAATTAAAGAAGTCCTTGACAACAAGGAAAGATATGGCCAAACAAATGAATGACACTCATTATCAGGAAGAGGACACCACAAATCTATTTTAGAATGGAGATTCTACTGAGAGTGATGCATCAATAGCAGATCTACTGGAAAAGAATAGTGCACTATGTGAAGAAGTCAGAAACTTAAAAAAGGAACAAGAAGCCCAATCAATAAGAATGTGTGAAGTTGTTGAACAGAAAAAGAAAGCTGAAGATGACAAGGCTATGACAGAAGAAGACAAAATAATGATGACTATCAAACTTGATGAAAGAACACATGATTTACAAACAATGATAGTCAATCAAGTTGACATGGAAAATCAACTGCTACTTGTGAATCAGGAGATTAGTAGGAAAGAATTGGAGATTGTAAATATTAGATCTGAGAATAGTCAGTTGAAAGATGAATTAATATCTGAGAAAGAAATTAACAATAGAGTGAATGATCCCAATACAACTTTGAGCTCCTTTGAACAATTAGTGGAAGCATCAAGAAGACCTAAATATTCTTTTGGATTAGGTCACACTGAACAACATACAACCACTGAAGAAGGAGAATCATCTAAGATAGGTGAAAGAAGGTATGCAAAACCAATAAAAAACAAACTTGTTTGCCACATCTATGGGAAACTAGGTCATACGGAAAACATTTGCTGAAGCAAAAATTGTAAGTCCAATCCTAAAACTAACTTTAACGGTTATTGCTTTAACTGTAATAAGTTTGGACATCAAGCACGTGAATGTAAGATAAAGGAAAGCAATGCACCTTCCACACCTAGACTCAATGGTAATTGTTATAATTGTCAGAAATATGGTCATAGAGTACAAGATTGCAGATCTAAAGGTAAACAACAATGGACATCAAAGGCACAAGAGAAATCACCAAGAAGAGGCAATACTTACAAATGGGATTACAACACATGGCATAGTTTTCATTACTATGGTGAGTATGGACATGTTCCAGAAAACTGCAAAAGGACACATTTCAGAGGAAAGTCTAAAAGTTGGATGAATGGAAGCCTAGTTTGTCATAGTTGTCTGAAAATTAGTCATACAAGGAAAGATTGTAAGAATAGGGTACCTGCTCCTACTGTTGATTAGATTAGAGCACAGATGAACCAGACATGGGTTAAGAAATCTGAACCATGTAGCAGTGAATCTAGTATAGCCAAGGTCACCCAATCCAATGGATCAGGTGATCACATCATCTCCAACTAAGCAAAAGAGGTATGTAAGGAACTGCATCTAAAATTCTTATCTTACATCAGTTCCTAATATAAAATGTACCAAAGTCCATATTTGCATATGTTAAGATGCACCAGGACACATTTTGAAGACAAAATGCTGAGAAGAGCCAATTGCACTATAGGTGCCGAGCATCAGTCATGGACACTAAGGTCGAGTTCTTTAGTGTGTGTCGAGTTTGTTGGCCGAGTAAGTTATGTGAAGGCTGAGTTTAGTGAGCTGAGTGGGATGCAAGTTAGAAAGATGAGGATAGCTGGTTTGAACTAACTCAATGGGAAGAACATTTATTGCTTACCTACCTTGACATTTTGAAGTCTATAAAGGATGAACAGTTTACTCTTCATTTTTACCTTGTGATTTTCACTATTTATGGAGCGATTGAAGAAGTTGCAGAATTGATCTTAACGGAATTAGCATCAAATATTTTGTCAGCATGCCGTCGGTAATCCTAAGGTGAATAGTACAAAGTGCTACTTGTCAAGGTACTTTGTTCTTCATTTTTCGTACCCTAATTTCAAGATTATGGCTGCAAGCTCTTCCACACCAGTCAAAAGTATGGAGGGAGAATAAGAGCAAATTCAGTTAGTATGGAATGATGAATGTGAACCTCTCAATTTTTGAGACATTCCTAAAAGTGTGATTCAGAGTGATCTGACTGGATCTCTCTCATCCATTCCACCCAAGGTACTTATGATCCATGATGTAAGATCTTGTTACATGCTTAAAATTGGTGAAGTAGGTGATAGTGAACTGAGAAAATCCTATAGCAAACTGTGTGTTAATGGAGTTCTAAAGGGAGAATTCAAAAATTTAGCCAACAAAGGGTTAACTCATGCCCTAGATTTCCCACAAGGTTTCAAAGATGAATGGATTAAGGTCATTCTTAGTTGAGTTCATGATATGTGTATGTGGTTGGACAATGGACCAGTCAAGATAACTAAAAACATGATTCATCGAGTGACTGGATATCCTATTGTTAACGGGAAATGGACAATGAGAGATAACTGTAAAGAGGAAATTACTCTGAACACTAGAGCTGTATGGAACAACACAGGTATGACTATCTCTATAATTAAAGACTTAGAACTTGACTTTGGAGTAAGAGTAATTGCACATAAGTTATATCAGTCGAGTCAACTGGATAGTGTTCCTTATACAGCCGTTAACCAGGCATGGAAGATTGTTAAGAAGAATCATACATATGATCTTGCTAAGCTACAACTAACACAACTAGCCAAGAACCTAGCATCAATCAGAAAAGCTAAGAGATCATCATGTAAGTTTGGTTCCTTACTAGTCTGCATATTTTTCTACATTCAAAATACATTTCCTACATTCGGAGATATAGTTTGGAAAAATGATAGACCCATTATAGTTCAGATAAGTGAATGCATCGAGAAATTAGGAAGTAATTTCAATAGCATTATGGGGAGCTATTTTGTGGAATTTAAAAAGAGAATGAGATTACTAGTGGAGAAGCACTATGAAGAAATTTGCTTTCTAGTTGATACAGATAACACATATATCCAGGCTGTGACACCTAGGGTAGCATGTTTAGAACCATTTCCCTATGAAATTAACATTGATGAAGAATCAACAACCATCATTGCACTCCTAGTCAAGGAAATTGATACTACAGTAGAAAGATTTGGTAATTTTGATGAAGCAAAAGTCAAAATTTCAAGAAGTTTAAAGGAGGGAACCATGGAGAGAAAAAGGAAGAAGATTGTGAAAATCCTAAAGAAAATGGTTGGTTTAGGAAGTGATGAAGAACCTGAGGATGTACCTATAGGCCTATCCACTAGACAAGGAGAAGATATATCTATAGAAGAGGAAGTCAGTGCATCTGAGGAGATCACTGAGAAAGCTAAGGGTAAGAAACTAGTAATTGTCATAGTAACCAAGTCGAGTAAAGCTAAACCTAAATTTACACCCCCTGCAAATAATCAGATGAGGACTAGATCATCTAATATTACTTCTCCAGCAGTACAAACAAAAGTATATGGAAAGAAGAAGGTTGGGGAAAGTAGTTCTGGAAAGAAAGCTAAAATTGCTCCTAAGGCTGAGCCGAGTAAACCAGTAAAGAGACCAAGGAGGAAACTACACTTGGAGATAGATAGTGATGATAAAAGACTGAGATTGATGAACCCAGCAACATACCTACAACACAATTCAAGAAACTAGCTAATATTGATGAGGTATGTGACAATTTGAGAAATTTAGCAGGGTTAGCTACTTTCAAATTCATTAAGTATGAGAAACTGATTATTGGAGACAAGCATAAAGTTCAGGAAGCACTTTTAGATATGATGAGTACTTTTAAGTTAACTCGTACAGAGATAGGAAACCATGTGTTGAATGAATTGTATGAGTTTTTGTCGAGAAAATGGGAATTTACACTTACTACAGAGAGACAAAACAGGGAAGGTACTTTAGCCAAAGTGATACCTGAGTTAACATCAAAACAGAGAGAAAAATTCATTGAAGAATATAAGAATAGGTTTGTTCCTAAGCTTAGAGGTTATACTATTTTGAAAAATGATATTGAAGGTTTAGTTCAATAGAGTACTAGGATTTGGAAAGAAATATTTGGACTAATAGTTCCAAAAGACAAGAAATCTGATGAAGGTATATCTGATCAAAAGGAAAAAGAAGTGGAGATTACCCCTGAGCCACATATGACACAAGATCAAATTGCTACTGAAAAGACTAAAGATGCATTAGACTCAACAAATTCTATTGGTCTGACTATAGATAGTCCAATTGAATTCATAATTGATAATTCCAGCAATTTGAATGCCGAGGGACAGGATATGCTGAGTGGTACAAACACTAAGTCACCTATTAAGGAAACTAAGACTGAAGGAGGAAAGACCACTGCATCTGAAGAGAAAATTGATGAGATAATTGAAGTAATCAATGATCAGATAGGTGAAGAGAAAAAGAGAATAGATGCACAAGAGGTAACTTCACAAAATCCACCTATTTTAGAGATTGTAAAAATAGTTTTAGATAGTGGTGTAGTGATGAAGGATAATGTTGACAAACATAAGGAACAAGAGGCACTGCAAGTGTTGGTTGATCTACCACACTCTGTATCATCCACTTCCATAGGTCATAAAACTGGAAGTATGCCTGATCCATAGACAATCTTGATAGAATTGAAAGAGGCAATGGATATTGATACTATCACAGGAAAAGGTATTGATAAGATGGAGCCGAGCATCAGCTCACCAGAATTAAAGAGGAGGAAAGTTATGAAGAAGAAGTATCAAATTCTCAATGTCACATTAGATGAGGTAATTGTGATTCCATAATGGGATCCCAATGAATTGTATTTTGAACAGATAGGGACTCTTCAGGAATTACTTAAGAGGAAGAAGAGACAAGAAGAAATGAAAATAGAACAGAAGCAAAAGCAAGTGTTGCATGACATCAAGGATATATTTGCAAAGAATTTTGACTTAGAAGATGAAATGCCTCAAGCTCCAATTATTGATCAGTTAGTTCACATTGTACAAAAGGTAACTAATGATGATATAAACAGAAATAAAAAACTTCTACAATGGTCCGAGAGGAGATTCGAGAGCAAAGTTCTGGAGAAAATCTCAGAAGAGATTGCAACGAAACAGGTTGAACTTTCTACTTTTGTAGAAATTTTGGAGAAAGTTACAAAAAACATTTATTCTTTGTACATGAAGCTATGTGATGTTGAATTCTTCACAAAGGATAATCTACAGCTTGTTGAGAAGCTACAGTTCAATTTGAAATCAACTGGCAATACTTTGGGTAAGGATGCTATGTCTAGCTCCTTACATTATACTAAGTTGATCAATGCACAACAAAGAATAGCCGAGCTTATGGCTGAAGATGGTCGGATTAGGGCCAAATTGATCACCATTCAGACAAGCCTGTTGCCTCACTCAGAGGTAATACAGAAGGAACTTTCAGTTGCAAAAGAATTATCACAGAGAAATGCAAATCTCTCAACTGCGGAAATTTTAGTGAGTCTAGCTACCGAGCTAGAGATAAAATTGGAAGTTATGAAGCTTGCTAAGGAAAGTTGGGACGCTACATTTGCATCCACCCTACAGCTTCATAAAATTTTTTTGGACAAGTATAACTTAACCCCACCTGCGATTAGTGACAAAAACAAGGGGGAAGTTGGTAAGGATACAAAAGTTGGTAAAGATACAGTGTGATAAATCCGTACAGAACAGGTATATTTGTATATATTTTGAAGGCATGTATTTTATGTAACTTTTTGTATGTATAATTTTGAGTATATTCCTAGGGGGAGTACTTCATATACTTAGGCAACATTTTGATGAAATGAAATGAAGAAATGATAAGTGTGTTTTTTCCACTAATATCAAAGGGGGAGATTGTTAATCTCTAAGTTCTGTTGATGATTAGTGACCAACACTTAGTCATTCACTTAGGCAGTTTTAGTTGGCTATCACTGTGGCCAAGCTAAAACTATCCAAGGCTGAGAAACATTGCTGAGCAGTATTTAGGTTGCCGAGTTGTATCATGCCAAGTCAAGAAGAATACTTAGTGTCAACCGATAGAGATGTTAAGCGTCGAGCAGAAATTTTTTTGTATACATGTCTAGAATGATTTAAACTTTGAGGATAAGTGTTCAGGCCAACTTGTATAAGATTTTTGGGCTGACTTATGTACACATTTAATACTTTCCTATGGAGTTAGTTATGCATTTAATTTTTTTATCCTATGCATGATCTATTGTAATCATTAATTGTAATGCCTGAAGATATAAGTATTTGATCTTGATCATTGATCTAGATCTCGCTACTAGACTTGAATAGATATATAAGATTGCTTCTAAACCCTATTTTGTAAGTGTGTGGAGAGAAGTGGTGACTGCATTTTCAAGTGAAATACATAGAGGGTTATTTTTTTAAGAAGCAGAGATCAAACATAGTGACAACATAGTGAACAAAAGAGAAAAGACATATCAGATTGTGAGATCACAGAAGGTACTGGAAAGAGGATATCCATCATCAGCATCTGAGTGCATAATGAAGGATCATTACTTGAAACATTCTAATGATTGTATCAGGTGAAAATATCTTAACAAGGTGGTTGTAGCAAACCTTTCTAAATCTCCTAACAGAGTGCTTACTTTATTGTAAGTTGAAATCCTTTCACAGGGTAGATTGTAATGATCTTTAGCTCTTAATTGGGCAGACCTTTAACTAGGTAAATTGCATTTTGTAATCAACTTTTGTAACCCTAACAGGCACACTTTATTGCTATAGTAGTGAAGAATTTTGTGGGTGTCATCCCCACCCCAATTTTACCTATTTGGGTTTCTGGGTTACAAAGTGTAGAGCCTCCTTCATTTCCTTTTTATGATTGAAATTCTAAGAGGTGTAAATTGAGTTATTATTGTAGTATGATGAGGTAGCAACCTTGTGAGATTGTACCTCAGGTTGATCTATGTCTACTTGAGTTAGGTGAACTGCCTTAGACTTGGGATGCATTGTGAAATCCTATTAATATAGGACTATTTGAGTTGAGTTTTTGATGTTGTTTAAATCTGGTGAAAGGCCTTTATGTGAATTCAGTATGATACATTATGGATTTATACTTTATCTGATCAGACTGGATTTGATCATTTAGAATCTAGATGTACAGTATCCTATGATGCTCATGATGATTAGTTTTATGATATAATTATTATTATTTTTCATTTAAAGTTATTTAGATTTAATGAATATGCAGTGGAATATATATGCTTAGGTGATTTATAAGGAAATTGTGATTTGATTTAGTTATGATGCAATGTGATTTCTATTGTGAAATGAAAGTTAAATTCTTAAATGATTTTATAAATGCATATGATCTTAGGAGTTAAATTGAGTTTGCATATGTTTCATAAAGGTTTTGAATAATATATATTTCATTAAGATTTATATTATATTTTCTTGGACTACTGATATTTGGATTTAGTGTGCAGGGAATAAGACCATGGTATTAAAATCTGGGAGCCAAACATAGGTATATGTGAACTCAGTTTAAACCAAGGTTGCGTCTAATGAGAGACAAGACCTCATTGTATCGTGATTTAATTTGTGAACGTAAATGTTTGATTGTTGGAATTTAGTTCTTAAATGTTATTTTGATATTTTATTTTCTTGTGTTTATGCCCAAGTGGATATGACATGGGTCTAGTTATGTGTAAATGTTTGTGTGTCACTTGACACTTGTGAATGTACTTAAGACCATGACATGTCCACAAGGGGATTGGGTGTCCATCTACCTAGTATAGTACCAAGTAGATCCCCGTGTATTTTTCCTTGATTAGAGAGCTGGAGGTGAGGTCACTTCAATGTAATTTCATGAGTATGCTTTTAGTAGACTTTTGGGGGGGTTAGAAAAGTGCCTAGGGGTGTGTTAGGGTCATTTTTAGGTATCCCACTTGTTATACCTATGGGTAAGAGTCATTTTAATCCTAGGATAACCTTTGGCTGACCAAGAGACCCTTCCAAAAGTTGGTTTCCCAAGTTGGACGAAAATCAACTCTTGGGAGGCTTGATCTTGGATAGACCACTCTTCTATTTTGATGCAAAGACCTTACTCACCTTTTTGAATTTTCCCTTTTTGGATCCAATTTTAGAAAGTTGTAAGAGACTTAGGGAAGAGAGACCAATGTGAGGCTTTCCCTTTTCCCATGAGTTTCTAGTGGCCTTTTTAGTGGTGACTCCATGTTGGAGAGTTTGAACACCCACTCTCTATCTTAGAGACATGGCTAGTTTTGGAGAAACTAGGATAAGGAGACTTAGAAAAGATTGAGCTCTTTATCAAATTTCTTTCTTAAACTTGGATCTAGGTTGGTGGCACTAACACTTTGTGCTTGTTGCATTCACTTGTTTTGCATATTGGTAGTAGCATTATGTTGGTTTGCAAATTACTTTTTGTAATCAATCCTTTCATGTTAGTATATGTGTTGTGATGGAGATTTTGAGTTTGGTTTCTTTCTTGTATTGTGATTTTTCTTTGTGTTGATATTGAATACTTTTTTGAATGGGAGTCTCAAGGTCCACTCACCCTTGGGAGGGAAGAGTAGCCCTGGGGGTGAAGGTATAGTGATAGCCCATGGGTGCAGAGTCTCTCCTCAAGGGGGAGAGGGATAAAACATAGAGTATGGGCTCCATGAAGTCAATCCACCTTTTTATTTTGGGGGTCATAAGGGATTTGTTTATGGCTTTAAGCCTTGGAGGGCATAAGGGAGTTGTTGTGCACTTGTAAGGAGATGAGAAGATGTTTTTGATGCCTTGTAAAGGATTTTTTATTTCTTTCTTTGGATGGCTTTCTCCCCTTGGGTACTTGGTCCACTTCACCCCATTGCAGGGTCAATATGTGACCCATTGTGATAGCCAAGGTTGGGAGATTTTGTGTTCTCTAGTTATTTATCTTTTGTTATTTGCATGTGTGTATCCTACCTTGGTTTGGTTCCCCAAGCTTGAGGGTAACCTCTTAGAGGCCTAAGATGGGAGGTAAGCATCCCATGGTCTCCTTGTTTTCCCTTTTTATTTGCAAATTTTGGTTTGCTTGGAGCTCTTGAAGATTATGCTTGGTAAAAGAGAGAAAGAATGTTGTTTTGCAAAGTGCTGATTTATAAAAGCCTAAATGGATAAGATTTGAAAACTTGTTTGACCTATTATATTTTTCTATGTAAAGCCACATGGCTGGAAACTTGTAACCTTGTCACAAAAAGGAGTGTTTGAATGTTTTTATTAAACTTAGATTTGATATATTTGTAAATGGATTTATGGAGAATATTCAACATGTGTTTGGGCAAGAAGTGAATGTAGTTTTCATACTAAAGCAAGAGAAAGTAAGCTATTGCTATTATGTAGTTGAAGGGGGAAAACTAATTGAATAGAAGTTATTTTGGCATTTTTTCATCTTTATGCAAATGATAGTTGAGCACCTCTATGTGTTTGTATATACTTCTTTGAAGTTGTTATAGAAAAATGTAATAACCCTTATTTTTTTTTCTTGCTTTCAAAGAAAATATATGTTATCAAAGTGAAAATGTAGAATGAAATTTTAGCAACTTGTATTAAAGTATTTGCACAAGGAAGTTTTATTTTTATCCCTATGTGTAAAAGTTCCACAAAAGAAACAAAAGAAAAAAAAATTTTATATGCATATTTTTGTCCTAAAATTTTGGATATAAAATGGATTAGATAGATTTTTCAATGGAAAACAAAGCAATGCTCAAAAATCATATTTTTATACTTGCAGATTGTTAAGTGCACTAAACTGAAGTAACAATTGGAAGTTCCTAAATATCTACATTGTTATTACTAATGTACTATTTATATTTGTTATTAAATGTTGTTAAGAGAAAATCTATGTATGCTTTCTTTAATGATTTTGTTTTGCTGATTTTTAATGACTTCCAATATTAAAACTTGTATATATATATATATATATATATATATGTATATATATATATATATATATATATAAGCTGTAGCTTTTAACATATATTTTTTAAGAAAAATCCAGTTTCGACCCTTTTTATAAAAAACATTATATGTAATAAAAACGCTGGTTTAAAAATAAAAATAAATAAAAAATAAAACCATTTCTCTGATGGCGGCATGGAGCCAACCACCAACACCACCTTCCTACCCTAATGTTGGTGGTGGGGTGAAAGGGTTGGGCCCTCGTGGCAGCCTCAGCCCCAACCACCACAGCCACGCCTATGAAGTCGTGGGTTGTGGGGTGTGACGACCATGACTAGCCACTACGGCTGAGCTCCAATTATCCCTCCCCACACCATCTTCAATAAACTAAAAAAAATAATTATGAACTCCGCCTTTGACCAAAAAAACAAAGAGATAATAAGATGCTTGCAAAATAAATATGTAGCAAAGAGATAATACTATTAGTAGGCATAAAGTAAATTGCAGCAAAAAAAAATACTATTGGCAGGCAGAATGTAAATCGCAGCTGTTAATATATACATTTCTTGTAGAAAAATATATATACAAAACTTGTATATATATTTATATATAAGGATGTATATATGATAATCTTCATGATCAACACTCCATTTCTCCTCCAAACCTGCAACATCTAAAGAAGAAAAAAAAAATGGAACTAGGGTTTGAGAGAAGAGGGAGAGAGAAGAAGAGAGGGAAGTGTGAAAATGAAACTTCTATTTGGAAGTTGAAATTTTCACCCCTAACCCTAATTTCAAATTAGGGTTAGGGTTGTGGGTTGACTTTGAATAGGGAAAATATTATTATAATGTTTTGTTTAAATTCTTGTTTTTGGTGGGAAATTCTTAAGTGAGATTTTAATTTATCTGGAGAACTCGATTATTTAAACAAATTAAATGGTTCCATATTAATGTTTTATATGCGAGGAATCTTGAGTAATTTAATGATTAAATTAATTTAACTAGACACATTTAAAATAGCTTTAATGATTAGTTATTGAATTTAAAAAGATATTGGTAAAGGAACTTATGTTATAAGATTAAATTAAATTATTTAATAAAACAATGGAAAATAAAGTCAAATGATTAATATTATATATAGATGATTATGTTAAACGGTTGTGGTAAATAAGTTTAGAGGGAGATTTAATTAAGTGAAATTTGATATGAGATAGTAAACATAGTTAAAAGATGAATTATACCATCGTATTAATTAACTCTTGGATTTAATGGATGATTTGAATAAATATTATAAATCTCATATAGTTGAATTTATCAATGATGTTTAGACTTTATTGCATTTTATTGGGGCAAGAAATCCATCTAGGTGCAACATTAATCGATTAAGTATAATATATATTAATTATTCTTTCACCTTAAATTTATTTATGAGTGATTTTTTTGAAGGTTTTAATATGTTGTAGATTAATGGGTGAACTTAGATTTAATAATTGAATAAATGGTTTAAATTCTAACCTTACATAATGAGGAGCTTAATAATCTAATAATTTGAGCTATTTTATCACACACTTGTAAATGTATTAAAATAATCGATCTAAATCTTGTCGAAATTCAAAGTAGTTTTAAAGGGGTCCTATAATGATAAGATTTAAGAATTGAAAAGTAATTAAGTTTATTAATTTATAATTTAGATAATCAGTTATATTATTATTATTAGTGACATTTATTAGTTATTTTTACTAAGGTTTATTAAATGATTTGATTTTAATTAAATCTAGCCTTTTAATAGGGTTTCTTTAAACGAGGGTTAGTGAAACACTTTTAAATGATGAGACCTACATTATTGTTTTAATAATATAGTAATCATTTTAGTTGAAATGTTAATCTAAAATATGTTAGGGATTGATGTAATTATTTTGTTAATTTAATTGCCTTCATTAAAATTTAATTAGGAACTTAAGAAAACAACTTTGTGATTAAACAAATTAAACCTTGATACTTAGGAATGGGATGAGGGATGTTGACATGTCATCATGATTCCCCCTTAACCCTAATAATGAATTTTGTAATTTACCTATGGAATTAATCCATTTCCTTAACAATGTAACCTAGTAGCTTGTTAGTAGACTTGAGAACCTTGTTGCAGCATTCATCACTACATTATTATGCTCTTCAAAAAAAAAATTGTTGTGTTTTGAACGTAATATTCGGGCATGACACCAAGTTCTTGTGTTATGAGTTATTTACTTCATTGTGTGGATACTATTTGATATTACATTAGATTCATTTATGTATGAATGTGGATCAGTTTGTTTTAAGTGTTTAAATTTGAAGATCTGATTCACCCCCCTCTCAGTATCTTGCTTTCCCATTATTGTATTTCCAACATTATCTTGTTGATTAAAATAATGATAAGTATTAGTTAAGTATATTTTTAGCTCTTTGACAGCTAAGAATTTTGTCATTTCTGAACTCTCTATTATGTCGGTCAATACCTTAGTTTAGTCATCGGTGATAACTGACTATTCCATCAGTGTGACTTCACTTGTCTTCAGGATCTCAATCCGTCGAGGAAACACTGTAATTCTATTTGTCGGGTTACTCTATGCTTTGCTCCTCAGGCAATACTCTGACTTTGCTTGTCAGTAATGTTGTGCATTTTCTCATCATGTAACATTGTGACTTTTACTCTTTTACTCTGTCCTTCGGTGTGCACTCCGTCGGAGTATATAGCCACTTTGTGAATACTTGACTTATATGCATTAATAATAGCATAGCCTTTGATTCATCGGTTCTTTAAAGTCTTTGGTAGTATTTCCATGACCATACATATTATATCAAGTTGACATCAATGACAATACAATACATTAACTGATTTAATGTCTTTATAGCTAGATTTCTGGTGTTGATGCTTAAAAACACACACAATCAACACCAGAAATCTAGTTATAAACTCAATGGATTGTGGAAATCTGATCGATTTAATTGATTTAATGTCTTTCATAAACTTTCTATGTCACTGTGAAAATCAACTTAACATCTTGAAACATTCAATCAGTTATAGTTCATCAAACAATTATGTTCTTAAAAGAGAAATCAGAAGCATTCAAGATGTTGAAATGGTATAAAGCTATAGTAGAAAAACAAAGTGGAAAGGAACTAAAATTTTTAAGATCAGATAGATGAGGAGAATTTATTTCTAATGAATTCACTAACTTTTGTAATGAGCATGGAATTCAAAGACAGGTTTCTGCACCAAGAACGCCACAACAGAATGGGATTGCTGAAAGAAGGAAGAGATCCATTATTAATTGTGCCAGAACACTGATGATTGAGAAAGTCATCACTCAAACATTATGGAGAGAATTTGTCACCACTGCTGTCTACACATTGAACAGAGTTAAATTGAAGAAGGACACCAATAAGACACCCTATGAGCTATGGTACGGACATACACCAAACGTAAGTTACATTAGGATTTTTGGAAGCCAATGTTATATTTTGAAAGATGATAGAAATAGAAAGATTGAATCCAAATGTGAAGAAGAAATATTTTTAGGGTATTCTAGCAAAAGCAAGGCTTATAAATGTCTTAACAAAATCTCTAACAAAATCATTGAAAGTGCAAATGTCAAAGTAGATGAATTTGCTAAGAAAAATGATGAGGAAAGACTAAAGGAATCAAAAGACTACAACATGTTTGTCTACAGTGAACAACCTAACACACTGCATGAGCAATAGTGTATCGCTCCTAAGTGATAGAACAATGCACCCAAGCATCAGACAACAAACATTGAAAATTAGGAAATTGCTCACAATGATATACTGAGAGATGGAGATTAGAATGAAGGTCAAGATGATGGTTAGAATTATGAAAAAAAGAGCTGAATCAATACTTTCCAAGTATGTCAGAAGACACTATCCACAAAACCATATCATAGGAGACAAGAAGGCTAGAATGAGAACAAGAAGTAAGTCACTGAACACTAGATGTTTAATTTGTGATTTTGAGCCTAAATCTATTAATACTACACTTAAAAATGAAGAATGGGTCAGTTCTATGAATGAGGAGATAGAACAGACTGAGAAGAAAAAAACATGGATATTAGTACCTAGAGAGGATAAAAAGAATGTTATTGATACCAAATGGATATTCAAAAACAAGTTGAATGAGAATGGAGAAGTCACAAGGAACAAAGAAAGATTAATATGCAAGGGGTATGCACAAGAAGAAGGTATTGATTATGGAGAAACCTTTGCGCCTATTGCTAGACTAGAAGGAGTCAGATTTCTACTTGCTTATGTTTCATTCAAAGGATTCAAGGTATACCAAATGGATGTGAAAACTGCATTCCTAAATGGAAAATGAGAAGAAGAGGTATACATTGAACAACCAAAAGGGTTTGTTGATCCTAACAAGAGAAACATGGTTTGTAGACTACACAAAGCCTTGTATAGATTGAAACAAGCACCAAGATCATGGTATGAAATACTTCACTCCTATCTCATAAGTATAGGATTTGTAAGAACAAGTGAGAACAAGAAGCTATATTTAAAAGAAGATACTGATGATAACATTTTGATTGCTGAAATATTTGTTGATGATATCATATTTGGAGGTAATGATATGTTATGCAAATCATTTTCTAATGAAATGAGAAAAGAGTTTGAGATGTCAATGTTTGGGGAGATCAAATTCTTTCTAAATCTATAGATTCTTCAACAGGATGTAGGCATCTATATCACACAATCCAAATACATCAAGGAAGTGTTGAAGATATTCAAGATGAAAGATTCCAAGCCATTTGGAACACCTATGGCAACAACATGCAAGCTGACAAAGGAAGAAAAGTCAACCGAGGTAAATTAGATTCTATATAGATCTATGATTGGCAAACTCATGTACGTTGTTCATACTAGACCAGATATAGCACATGCAGTTAGAATAGTTGAAAGATTCTCTGTTAATCCCAAGGAATCACACATGACTGATGTCAAAAGAATTATGAGATATCTAAAGAATACCAAGGACTATGGATTATGGTATAAAAGAGAAGGAAAATTTGAGCTTCAATTCTATATAGTTATTGATTGGGCTAGGAACTTAGATAACATGAAGAGCACAATAGGAGGAGAATTCTTCATGGGTGACAGACTTGTCACCTGGATAAGTAAGAAGCAAGGATGTATCTCACAATCTACTGTAGAAGCAAAATATGTGGCCATTGTTACAAATTTCTCAAACATTGCATGGATCAAACAATTACTGGAAGGTATGAATATGAAAATTCTTGAACCACTAATTATCTATTATGATAATACAAGTGCAACAAACATCTCAAAGAATCCAGTCATGCATGCTAAGACAAATCATATTGCTATAAAGTATTATTACTTAAGAGAACAAGTGAAAGAGAAAGAGGTGATACTGGAATATGTTCAATCCAAGGAACAATTAGCAGACATATTCACAAAGCCATTGCCTAAAGATACATTTGAGTACCTGAGAAAGATACTAGGGGTCTGACCCTTGTCTATTGGTCACTAAGTTGACTAGGAGGCTGCATCAGCCTACACATAATTAGAAGATCATTCATGTTGATGCAAGAAAAGAGATGGAGTGCAAAGATATATCAGTACACAAAAAGGTACTTATCTGCACTGAACACCGGATTTGTTGTATTATTGATGGAAAGGAAATTCAAGGAATATATTATGAAAAAAAGAGATAGATTTAGTTTTTCATTAATGTCAAAGGGAGAGAACTATCCAAAGGGAGAGATGACTTAAAGGGAGATATGACTTAAATATGAAATATCTATCAGAAGTATTCAAAAGGAGAGATGTTCTTAATGAATATGAAGAGAAATATATTGTTGTTAAAGGAAAAAGAGATATCCATCAAGGAGAGGAATAGTCAAAGGGAGAGAAAACATCAGAGAAGAGATTCTACAACTAAGGGAGAGACATAATCAGAAGGTTCTACATCTATCAAGTGAAGGGAATGAAGATTGAAGAAAGTACTCTGCAAGAGTCAAATCTAAGCTAAAAGAGCTTACCAAAATTCAAACATTTGTATTGGTTATAGAAAAATTAGATTGGTAGAGATTGATGAACTACAACTGGTATATTTCATATTGTATTAGTATTATGTAGTATGTTTCCATCAATGGAAAAGGGAGATATTGATGAAATATAACTGATTGAATTCTTGAAGATGTTAAGTTGATGATTATTGAGCTGTAGAAAGTTAATGCAAGACATTAAATCAGTTAATGTATTGTATTTTCATTCATGTCAACTTGAAATAATCTGATTGGTCATATTCATATTATCAAAGACTTCAAATAACTAAAGAGATAAAGGTTATGTTATCAGTAATGCATAAAATTTTAGTATACACCAAGTGACAACAAACACTGACAGACAGTGCACACCAATGGATAGAGATCCCCGAGAAGAGACACAGTGATACCTGAGCAAGCATTACTGAGAAGAACTAAAGTGATACCTAAGCAGAACTAAAATTCACAGTGTTGCCCAATGGATAGACAACCCCGATGGAAAGAGATGCCCAGGGACAATTGAAGTCAAGACTGAGCAAACAAGGAGTTAAACATCAATAAGAATTGAAGTTCAAAAATGAAAAATGACTTAGCTGGCAAGAGATAAATATGGAGTTAACTAATTGATTACATTTTTTTCATCGACCAGTTAAAAGCTAGAGATAAGCTAGAGATTTAAAGCTAGTTTTTTCTAGTTGTCAAGTAGAAATCTATAGGATAAAACTAAAGCATGATTTAAAGAAAGAATGGAAAGATTTGTGGATCATGTTAAGAAAAAGAAAGAAAAGGACTTAGTAACAATGAAATCATTTCTATAAATGAGACAAGCTAATTCATTGTGAATTGGGGGAGAAGAATAAGAGGATGGTAAAGAGAATTCTAGTGAAGATAGAATTTTTCATACAGACTTGATCATACAAGCTAAAGAAGAGAGCTAAAGTTTTCTGCAAACATTGAGCAATAGAGAAGCACAAAATTCACCAAGAAGAAAGAAGTGGAGAAAAGAAACAGAAGGGAAACATTTATTAGATAGGTATTATGAGCTTACAATAGATCTGAACATCTACAAATTTTAGTTGTATTCATGAACAGATCATATACTATTTCAGTTTAACCATTGGATCAGAAAGTCTCTTAACAGAGCAGGATTTAACCATCCTTTATATATTGAGATACATCCAAGGGAGTATCAAAATTTTTATTCATAAAGATAGCATAGTGAATGTCAGATATCAAGTGATAAACTATTAAATTTAAATCCTCTAACAAGGTTGCACTTAACAGTGTGTTTGTAACCTTTAATAGGGTTGGCTCTTCACCAAGCTCACTTCAGAAGAGTGAAAATTTTAGGTTACCAGTCCCAAGTGGTTTTTCCCTTAACATGGTTTCCACATTAAAAATCCATGTGTCAAATGTGTATATGGTTCATTTCTTTAATGTTTTTTCTTTTCACATTACTAAAACAGGATTGATCAGTAAACACTAAGTTATTTACTGTATTTCGGTAAAGGTTAAGACTGATATTTGGTATAGATTAAGAAAAAGGATTAACAGTAAACTTTGAGAAGTAGTTATTTGATAAGATTATTTAAAGACATACATCTTGGAGGACTGAAGATAACTAGAGGTTTATATATGTGGCATAAAGTTTTGGATTGAATTATTGGATTAATTTTTTAGGCCACTGATTCACCCCCCCTCTTAGTTATTCTTATAGACCATGCCTTTCTATACTTCTTGCAAAGTTTGAATAGAAACATATCTATCATGATTCAATCCATGGGAGGCACCTCATTACCTATGGATTTTGACATAGTTGTTAAGGAAGAGAATAGATTAATTCAATCTAGTATGATAGCCAGAAGGCCACCTATGCCTCTCTACCCTATTATTCAACCCAACATATCCTTGAACATTCCTCCATTCACTCACATACCCACTATGATACCACCTCAAGCTAGTACAAGTAGTGATGAGTCAAAAGAAGGTTCTTCCCAAGAGCTACAAGAAATGAAGAAGTTATTACAGACCATGAGTAATGATTTGAATAGTATTAAAAATCATAACCAAGGAGGTAGGCCACCCTTTAAACAAAAAAATCAAGGTCCTAACCAACAATATCAAAATTAGGGACAATCCTATCAGTGGAGTAGACCACCATATCAAGGGAATTATTAGGGTCAAAGGCAGAACTTCAATCAAAGGTCATTCCAACCTTATAATCCAACACCTCTTAATTCTAAAAATCCAGTCAGAGATATGGTTCCAAGTCAGAATAATCTTGCATCAGAAATGAATGGTGTTTCCCCTACAATCAATCCCATAATCACGCTACATGCTTGAACATATTGGTGAATCAAGCACTCATGGTACAAAATGCCTTAAAAACCCAACCAAAGCATCTTCTAGTGGTTCAATACCCCAAAAATATATATAATCCAATGAGACAACTCTCTTTAGTTGGGAAGAGAAAGATTTTAATAGAGTAAATAGTGAGTCTTCTTTTGCAGCCAACACTCGGTCTAAGAGAAGAGCTCAAGACATGGAGCGAGAAGAAGATGGGGCAAAAGACATTACAATTGTAGAGTCATCACACCCATCTATTCTTTCCATACTAAGGAGACCTCATGCCATTCTAGTCAGGGAAAGCCAATCTCCCAAGGAGGTTGAGCCCATGATAGTTGTGAGCTATGGAAATTAGCGTGTTAAAAAGTGTAACATAAGAAATAGATGTTACCTTAATGTAAGATATAAAATGGATGTTATTTAAAATGTAAGGTATCAAAATGTGTGGGAAAGATAAGATAATACTTTTAACCTCAAATACACAAAGGAAGGATCCAAATTGATTAACCCCAAAGGAAGGATCAATGCATAAATGAATCAATCGATTGGAAATGACAATAAAGAGGAAGACCTTAGATTCCGTTTTACAGAAAAGAATGTGTGAAATAGAATTAGGAAGATTAAAAATTTTAATTGAAATGAATTGCATAAAAGTACTAACCTTCAAATTTCATAGATATGAAGAATGTAGTTTCCAGGTGTGTGCACTGAGTTTCTAGAAAATTTGCAACCGGATCTGGAATAGAAACACAGAGACAGACAAAACCCAGAAATCTTTTTCCGATCTGGCTAAGTTCTAATTTTGACCCAAAAGTCAATGTCACCTTTGACCCAAAATTTCTGATTCTGACCCAAAAATTATGAGTCTGACCTTGAACAAAATTTTGATTCTTACCCAAAATTTTTGATTCTAACCTGCATAGTTCGATAGAAATTGTGTTTCTAGATCCTGATAGTTTGTCAAAAAGGGTATCTGAAACTACACTCCAACTCATTGTTCTGGAACTGTCCCTGCAAGAAAAATGGTTTTTTTATTAGGGGAGGGGTTTTCCTTAGTCAAACTTTGATTTAGGAATTAACCTTAAAATCAATAATTGAAATAAATAATGCTAGCAAGTAGTAGAAATAGATCTAATAATGAAGCTATGATAATAGATATGCAATTATATTTCGAATGTAAACAAGTATGTAAATATGAAATCTTGGACTCAATATTAGAAACCATAAACCTCCATGATTGTATGCTTGGAATGCACCTTGAAGAGAGAAAGAAAGAATCTTGAGGATGCACAAAGGATCTTGAAGGAAGATCACACCACCATGATGGATAGATCTAGGGCTTGAATGCTTGAACCAAATCCATTCAAAGGCTTGAATGCTTGAATCCTTGATCATCAATGGAGAACCTTAATGCTTGGAAAGAAGACTTGAAAACCATGGTTGAACTTTGAAATCTTGAGAACATGTAGATAAATTTGGTGCTTAGATTTCACTTATATTCCACTTAGAGAAAATGAGAGGAGAAGGCTTCCTTATATATGAATCTAGGGCACAATCTTCTAGAGAGGCATAAATAGGAGAATTAAATTCCAATTAGACCTATATCCCTAGAAGAGGATCTATATTAAAATATAATTTAAGAGTCATCTCTTTGGAACCCAAAATAGCCAACCCAGAAGCGGGAAATGAACTTTTAATGACCTCCGATAGCCGAGAAAATTTCAAACTAGAAAGGTGGACCTAGGTCAAAATTGAGGTCGACCTTGATCTAGGTCAAGGTCAAGGTCAAGGTCGACCTTGACCTTGACCCAGGGAGTCAAAACCCCTAGAAAATGTGCCAGATGGGATGGATAGTGTCCAGAGAGGCCCAATCAGGGTCCTAAATAGGCACAAAAGTAGGAGAGGATGCAGAAATGAGGGGAAAATATGATGATGGTAAAAAAAAACCCCTAAGGATAGGTAAACATTCTTAACATGGAAGTGCTTCCATTTTAAGATGATACATTAAGCCCCCACTTTAGCGGGTGTATGGAAATCGAACATGCTCGCGGTAAAGTTAGAAGAAAGACTCTAGTGGATCGAAATGAGGTAGAGAATCACTTAGTAAAGGACATGAGACCCCAAACTAAGGATTCTAACTAAAAATACATGCACAAAGATATGAAAGCAAAGAGCAATAAATCTTAGAAAACATACATGACTACATAAGCAAGGTAGGAGTAACATTATAAATAACATAGCTTCATGATCTAATCCTACTAACATGAAAGAAAAAGAGAGGAAAGAGAAAGTGATTACCTCACCTAGTAAGATTCCCACCTTACCATGAATCACCAAGGAGGGAGATCCCAACGGGTTCACCCATAAACTGTGCTTTGTAATTGTAATATGTCTTCTAACGGCTTTTGGAATATCCATAGATCCACATTCTTGTATCACTATGGAATATAAAATATATGTCTTTTCAGGATTTAGAAACTTATGTGTGTAACCTTCCAAGGATTTAGCATATTGGAAAATGCATATCTCTTCAGGATTTAGCAACTTATGTGCATTACCTTCTGAGGATTTAGCAAAAATAAAAATAAAAATGTGTCTCTTCAGGATTTAGCAACTTATGTGTGTTACCTTCTGAGGATTTAGCATGTTGTAAAATGTAAACTATAGTATAAGGGAGACCCTATATATTCTCCCCTCCTTATCATGACTACCCACTAGGCAGGATAAGGAAGAGAAAGATGATACCTACTTCACAGGGTAAGGACACTAATACATTTGATAGCTATTTTCTACCTTTAATTTTGACCAAGGCCTTTTTTGGCTTGTTAGATTATTATTTTTTGTTTATGACCCTGAGTTTGTTGAAATTTTGACGAGCCTGAGTTTGTCAAAAGTTTGACGAATATAGGATATAAACAAAAAAAAAAATTGAAAAGTGAAACTCATTTTTCAGTTCACTCACAGGCGGGAGGAAGGAATTTATGAGAATCCAACGAAACCTCTAGGTTAGGGCTTCCCCCCATTTTTTTTATTTTATTATCCATTACTTTCTTATTGTCTTCCTTTTCCCATGAAATAGTGAGTGCTTTAATGCATATTCTGATTAAAGAGTAGATTGAAGATTTTTGCTGGCCCAAAACTAAACATTTTGGATATTGTTTTTTATTTTGGGGTGGATTGGGAGGACTTTTTTTGTTATTTGGGATGTTAAAGTTGAGACGTAGTTAATTATTTGGGGTTTTCATGCCATACTCTGGGTCATGCTCAATTTTATGCATTCTGATTACCATAAACATTTTCCCTGAGATAGTTTTATTTCCTGCTTCAATATTTTTTCACTATTGCAAATGGCTGACTCTCCACTTCCTTATTTATGTTCCTTTCTTCTATGTCTGTAGGCTCTTTAGAGCACCAAGAAATAAATTAGTGGATTTGTCACAATGAAAAAGTTTAGCACATGCACTACTGATGGTTCAGGGATGGATGACAAGCTTTAGATCACAATGCTGCACAAATTATAAACTGCATGAACAGACATAAGTAATTTACAGAGGGGACTTCATACCTCACGAGTGATCATAACTTCATATTCACAGTTAATTTTTTAAGAGAAATGCAAAAACTTATATTCAGGAAAACTTGATTCCACCTCCATGGAGTAATTTGTCATTGAAGAAAATCATGTAAACTAACGCCAGAATATGACAAGACCAAAACAAATTTTACATGCTGTCTCCAAAATAAAGATTGATCATGCAAAATACTTGCACTAAAAATGAGTTTAGTGCACTGAAAAATGAGTTTCACTTTCTAATAAAAACTAATACAAACTACCTGCAAGATTGATAGTGAACTGAAAAATGAGTTTCACTTTCTAATAAAAACTAATACAAACTAGACTGAAATCCCCGCTTCATTAATATTAAACTCCCTAAACCTTTATCTTCAATCCCATAATCTTTATAAAATTACCTTTTTCAATTCCCATTTCCTTTGATATTAAAACTTTCTATCTAAACTTTTATCTTCAATCCAATAATATTTACAATAACTACTACTTCCAATTTCAATCACCTTTGATATTACCATCACCATAGATTTCAAAGTGTTCTTGGGGAGGAGGAATTTTACAGGGATGGGTGTGATAGAAGTAAGGCCACCCAACAATGGAGTTGCAACAGATGTAAGTGTAGGGAATATTAGCAGCCTCCACTGCCTACTTGACAACACTCTTCTCTTTGTAAAAGGTGAGCCCTGGCTCCACTGGATTAGCTCTGTCTATATCATGCCCAAACTCTGAAGGAAGAATCCTATGCATCACCTAATTTTTAAAGTCTCAAGAATCAATTACCATTAACATAACAAGCAATATTTATACATGGGCAAGTTCTTGTCTTCACCTTAACTGTGCCAATTTCCTTAATGACCTCTAATATCTTGAGCTAATTTATTATCTAAGCATAACCTACAACTGAAATAACAACATCAATCCCATGCATGGCCTTCACCATGGACTTGTGGTCACTAATATCTCCCCGCGAGCCACAAATTAAAACAATTTAAGATTAACTCTTGAATCAAAACAATATATATTCAATGTTCTATGTGGGTGGATTGATGATCTTTTGAAGATTGACAAACTTAGTTCAACGCTGCAAACATCTACAGCTGACCTGCAATTACTTTCCATCCTAGTTAAGGTACTTCTCAATGATTACACTTGTTAAACTACTCTATGTAATGAAGGCTGCATTGTTAAGTATTTACCCTCTAATTAAATTTTGCATAGTGATGTTTGGCCAAAAAAAATGTTTTATTAGAACTTTGTGACAACATTAGTCCTTCAAGTATATTCAATTGGCTTGATTCATGTTGTGTTTAGCTTTGGCACATTTCAAAAAAAAAAATAGTGTGGTTGTTATAGTGTATTTGATGCTTATTTGGCCAAATCACACAATTGGCACGTGAGAAACTGATTATTATAATATGTCTTCCTACCTATATTAACATAGAAACCCTATACATCTTTACATGTCTTGGAAGCTTTTCGAACCAGCTCATCCAGT
>MU223727.1:548317-601710 GCA_018584345.1 Thuja plicata | reverse complement strand
CATCATCATTAGTTAGAGTAGTTAAAAAGAAAAGAGAAATCCAAGACACTATATTTGGTAATAATTTATAAAGAGCTTTGTTTGTATTAAGATTCAATCTTGTGAAGCAATGAATTCTTTTCTTCAATTTTGTGTTTCTCTAATAAACTTGCACAATACTTTCCAATATGGAAAGTTTATGAATTTTAAGTTTTTATGTATTTCGGCAATGTTATGTAAATTCCTTTCACTCATGCCTACAATCTAAGGTGTTTGTGTTAGTATATTCCCTTCTCTACTAAATTCTCTGAGTTCCTTACAGGAAATAGCCCCACGAGACTTGCCATTGTAGACCAGGCTAAGAAAGAACATATCACAGTTACAGAGCTTGGACAATGAAAGAGTAAGTGGTTATGGCTGGGTTGGAGGTCTGCTCAATAAAGAATCATGAAATTTTTACTTTCTTGTTAACATTGATGAATTTGTTCATGATGAGTACATACATGCTGCTTGGTTTTGTCATTTTCATTAGTATATTATATTTTTAAGGTAAATGGCTAGGTCGTGGTGTGCCAAATACATTTAGTGAATAAACCAGTGAAGCAAATTAATTGATCTATCATTATACACATAGATTGAACTCAACATTTCATTGGGGTATATGTGGTTTATCTTAAGAATGAATTGTGGTGTGATGCCATGGAAATTGAACTTTTGTTTGGAGAGTTTATTTGTATGCATACATTGTAACAAAATTTGTCTCCTTCCTAACACGTTCATGATGACATTCAAGAAAATTGCAAAATGGGCTTGAAAAGTGGGGGATTGTCTTCCTTAATGTTGAAGAAAGCAAACATTGAATCTTAGCATGGGTAAAATGGCTCTATTGACAAAATAAGATGTGGATGAGCATTCAATGATGTTTTTAAGTGTTTGAACATGTGACCCCACCTCTTATTTATTTGGGATTCCTCTTTGATACCCTCCCAATTAGGTGGCACAAAAACCTACTTTAAGGCCCTTGTCCGTATCTACTTTCCATAGGCCTTCCAAAGAGTATACTAAAAAAATATTGTTTTCTCTACTTTTCTAGTCTAGAATTAATTTTTTTCATACATGGTTGTGATAATGTTATGTTACATCCTTACCAAAGTTCCTTGGAGGTATTGGTTGGGGATAGGTATAGCCTTGACTTTGGACATGTGGATGGTTGTTTGTTTAAATTTATTAATAAAACAATATTAGAATAGCTTTGACCCCTCTCCCTCCAAATGGAGAGAGAAAGGACCTCAAGAGTAAGGAGAGACCAGGTATGCCCCCCACAAGATGAAGCCTCCCACACCCCCAAAAAAGTTAACAAATAAGAATACTTTCTTTACGTGAAGGTTTTGGTAAAAATATTGGCAACTTGCTTGGATGTTGGGCAATAGTAGAATGATGACTTTTCCATGAATGAGATCCCCAATGTAGTGTATCTAGATGTCAATATGCTTGGTCCTTTAATGATGGATTGGGATACATGAGATTTGAGTAGCACATTGATTGTCTCAAAATATAATTTATGGTTGTTTAGATTGAATACCAAACTCAATGAGAAAATTCTGAAACCAAATAGCCTCAGTTTTGGTACTCGACTTCAATAGAAGATAGACCAATAACAAATTTCTTGTTAGAGATCAAGAAGCAATTTATTATTTGTCCATCTTCTATTGAAGCCAAGTACCAAAACTGAGGCTATTTGGTTTCATAATTTGTTTTTTTTTTTAAATTCAATATTGGTAAAAATTTCAACATACATTGGTCGAAACATTTTGACCAATCTGTGTTGAAATTTTGCGTCGTGGGTTTGGCATCCTGGTTAGATGGGCCAAACATTTCGGCCACATTTGGTCAAAACATTTCGACAAATGTTTGTGGAAGTTTTGACAAATAATATGGATGTTTGTAGATGATAATTTCGACCAAGTTTGCGTAGAAATTTTGACATGAACAATGATGTGTCAAACGTTCAATGACAAAAATACTGACAAAGCAATTTGTGGGTCTTTCAACCAAACTGGGTAGATAATTTGACCAATTTTCATCAAAAATAGGGGTCAATTCTACTAGTGGGAGATATCTAGTTTAACAAAAATATATACTATATCCTTAGCAAAGTGTATTGAACCTTACCTATAAGAGCATAGATAATCATGAAATGGATATGTCACATATGGAAAAAGGATCCTCAAAGAGGAAGAGATCTTATCAGAAAGACCCCCACCATGGAGGAGTGCTTAGGATAAAGTGTCATCTTCCAAATTAAAAAAAAGAGGGACCAAAGATTCGATCATCAAACCCCCTTGCGATAAAGAGGAAGAGGAATCTCGGAATGAAGGAATCAAACTCTAACCCAAAGCAAGGGAAAGAGTTTATAAAGAACATAATTTGAAAAATAAAGAAGAAGTGATGACCTAGGACAATCACCTCTCATATAAGAGGGTATCGATAGCCCAAAACATGGATCTTTATAAGGAAATAATGTTGTAGAATAAACAAATGCCACTAAGCTAAGGAAAGTAGATCTTTAGATAGAGGAAGAAGGAAAATATCTTGCCCCCCCAGGGATGAAAGCAAGGGATATATCAAGAGATTCTATAGAAAAGAGATATCTTTACAAAAAAAATGTCATAGAAAAGATATCATGAATGATTATGAGCGAAGGGAGTATGTACCATAATAGAAAATTATAGGGATAGACTATAGAAAGAATAACCGATTAAACTCAAAAAAAAAACATGCTAAGAGAATAATGGATCCTAGAAGATTGGAAGGAAATACCTATTTCCCCACAGTTAAGAGACAAGATGAGAAAAAAATATTATCTAATTTATAAAAGAATGAAGGGAATGCTCTATATCAAAATTATGAAGAAAGTGCAATACTACACAGGAATGAGATATAATTCCTAAAGAAACACTTTCTCTAACATACATCTTGAAATATACACTATGTTAGGATTAGGTAATACTAAGAGGGGGGTGAATCAGTATTACATCACTTACTAAAACTTTTCAACCAATTAATCATTAACCATATACTTGCATAAATGAAAAGAAGATAAGAAAATAACACAGTACTCATAACACCATAATTTTGTTGTGAAGGAAACCCTGGCCAAGGGAAAACCCTGGTGGGGATGGTACCCACAAGCATGCACTAAAGTATAGTGTCCCTGTTAGGAGACCTAGCCCTATTAGGAGCTGAATATTACATAGTAAATTTCCTTGTTAAAGGAATTACAACCCTTTTAAAGGTATACAACACCCTATTAGGGGCCAACTGAGCTTACTTCTCTTACAATGTAATTCGGTTACAAAATGTTCTCAGTAATGAACAAAACAAGCATCTCTAATGCTTAGATAGTTCTTGTCATATCTCATCAATTATCTATGTCATCCTCTACTCTGTAATTCATCTTTCATATCATACATCTGATCATCTCTCATCCACAATATCTTCGCTCAACAAAAAATTCTCCATATATATATCTTATCTCTTAACTAAGTTGGCTCTCTCAACCAAATATTACATAATCGGCTCTCAATACAAAATACATTTAATAAAAAAAATATTAAATGCAAAGTTGATGTTCTTACATAATCAAAGTATAGGTTATCAAAAACCATAATCTAACTCTAATTGCCAAGAGTCCATTTCATACTCTTTGAATCATTGCTATTGTCCAACTACTCTGTATCATTGTTGTGCTACTATCTATCTGTCTTCAAATATCTCTAACTTTATATAACCATTACAAATTTTTTTTTTATCTTAGGTGGAGGTCACATATACCTCATACTATCTTCCTCTAATCTCTCTTTCCATAATTCATCGATCTCAATCTTTGATACCCAAAATACCTCTGTAACTCTACTTTTGTACTTAGTCAATTTCAGAGTCATCAAAACTCAACTTCATAGGAATCTATCTGTAACCTAGATTTATTTCCATAAATGAAAACCAAAAAGTGAATCTCATCATGCAAAATAGATCACTTTCCAACAATCTCTCCCTTTGGCATTGATGGCAACACTTAACAAAAAAATGACTAAGTGTTCCAACAAAACAAAACTGTCTCTCTCTTTTTTTTTTTTTTGTTTTTCTCTTTTCTTCTCTTATGCATTTTCTCCTTCTCTTTATTCATTTTACTCTTCTTTATTCTCCGATTCATTTTTCTTCTCTTCTCCCCCTTTGACAACGATGATGAAGGTGCATAAAAAGTAATAAAATTTGTGCTTGCTTACCAGTTTCAGAACAACTTGAAAGGAATCTTCCAAGATCTTCACTTCTGTACCCCATGAATTCAGTAATAGTTGACTAACATGAATTTGTCCACTCAATGAAAATGATTTAGTCTCTGCTTCTTTCAACTTTATAGGCATAGATTTAGTCAAAGAATCTGCAGTCTTCTCCAAATCTGATAAGTGTTCTTCAATTATGGATAGCTTAGGAGTGATTAAACTCTTCAAAAAATTGAATATATTCAGTACTCTCCCTTTCTCATTATCCAATACATCTAATTTTTCCAAAATTCTTGTTACTTCCTTGTCTAATTATGATATAGATTGTGAAGAGGTTTCACAACTGTCCATCATACTATTCGAAGATGCCCTATCCTTGGCAATGATGTCTTCAATGTTCTGAACATGCCTGATAGGATTCATGTAGTAACTAAATAGTTTCCTTCTATGTCCAATGCAACTCTTAGCATTTGCAGTAGTAGTTTTCAAAATTCTCAAGTCCCATGAGATGGACTTGAAAATTTCAGATAACTTCTTCTTTGAGTCATTCTTTTCTTCCTTCTCCTCTACAATCTTTATCAAAATCTCATAATAACCATAAAATTCATCAAGTGTTATCTTCAGATTTTCAATGTCATATATGTGTCGAAAAACAATAGGTACTAGAAGAAATTTGTTCATAGTATCAATTTCTCTAGTTATTACCTTAGCTTTTTTGTCACCTTTTCGTTCTGATCTCTCCTTGGCTTTAGTAAGTGCAGTAAAAGCCAATTTCACTAGCTCATCCTCATCCATACAATCAAAATCAACATATATTGTATTTTCTTTCCTTGCCAACAATGAAATAGAAGATGTGATTACCTCATTTTTAATTCTTCCTATTCTTTCTGTCCTTCATCTTGTATTGTTTCACTCTATTCTTTCTTCTGCTCCTCTTCCTCTTTCTACTCTTCTTCCTCAACAATTGTGTTGTCCATATTTTCTACAAATGGATCACTCTCATCATTAGAGGTGTCAAGTGTTATAGGTACACCAGAAACATAGAAATCTGGTTGTGTATTAACTTCTCTCTTCTCATCACTTTCCTCAGCTCGCTTCAAAATCTCTCCCATTCCTAATTTTGTAGCCAAAGTAGTTTTAGGAAGTGGAGTCTCCTCAGGAGTAGGATTCATCAATATTTTCCCCAGTGATTTGTGAGTCTCCTCATTGATTTCATCATATCTTCTTGCCATGATTTTGAGTAGTCTGATCTTATTTCTCAGAAAAGGCTTCAATTCTTTGAGTATTCTATCCCTTTCTTGTAAAGATATCACAGGTGCATGTTGTCAATTTCCTGATTTCTAATTGTTTCATCTTCAATTTGTGCTAACTATTTTCTTGTCTCCAATCTCCCATATAGTTTTTCAAGACACTTCCCTCAATTTCCAATAGATTCTTCTTGAAAACAAGTAAGTGATTAACAATAATATCTTCAATCTTAAGTTTGTCTGCTTCCCCATACCCATCATAGTATCTATTTATTATAACTATCTTATACTACTTAATAGATCTCTTCTCAATCATCTTCATGTAAGGCTTCCATATGTGCTTCTCAGTTTCAATTTTCTTCTCTTCTCTTACAATGGTTGGTTCCATTGGTGATGTCTGCCTACTAGATCTGGTGTTTAATCTAGGATTAATCTTCTCATCTTGTGATGTCTACTGTGACGGAGGAGGTGGACTATCTACCATTAATACTTCAGAACTGGGAAGGGCTATAGTACTAGCACTTTCCAATCCAAAAGATCGCTCATCCATTTTCCTTTTCACTTCTTTCAATTCTTCCTCTGTCAATCCTACCTTTACACCACATTCATGCATAAGGTTATCAATTTTCCTTTTCCTCAGACCTCTAGTCTGTTTTTCTCTTACCTTAGCAGATTTCTCTTCATAGGTGCCCCATCTTTCTTCCGATGTGTCAATCTCAGATGCAAGAACATGTTGAACTTGCATAGTAAGTACTTCTTTCATGTTGAATTCTGAGTTTATGCTTCAATCGATCATGCAAGGAAAATGTAGGATAGACTAGATCTCTTTTCTCTCTAATCTCCTTAGGTCTCTCTTCATCAAATGGTGAAGAAATAGATCTTCATATGGTGCATTATACAATTTTTAAGTTATAAAAGTTCACTTTACCCAATACTGTCCAGTCGGTTGTAGATCTCGCAATCAAAATATATGTTTTAGTTGATGTTGCGCTGTTAACTGTATACTTCATGATGTCGGCCTTGTTCATACCTAAGCTTGCATGAGATCAATCCACAAGTTTTGGGGTAGGATATATTTTGATTTCTTTATCTAATGCTCCCCCTAAGGCCATGATCAACCAATTAGGTTGATTCTTCTTTACTACCATCAGGAAAAGATCTAGTAGCATTTATTGTCTCTCCCTAAACCAATGTCTCACCTATTTCTTTGATATTCCATATCTTACCACTACAGTTATCTTCTTCTTTAATAAAACAACTGTCAAAATCATTCTTCAAATCTGCAACACTCTTACCAATATCATTTCCATTCTTCTATGTATTTATAGGAGGTGGTACTCTTCTATTGTTTTCTCCATTATACCTACAAAAATTTGCTATATGACCTAGATTATTACATTTGTAACATATAGGAGGTCTTCTTTCCTAATTTACTTGGAGCTAACAATACTTCACAATGTTTCCAATGTTACTACATTTGTAGCATGTAGGTTTCATTGTAGGTTCTCTTCCATTGTCTTGTCTATATCTAGATTGATTAGGTTTCCAACATTCTACTTTCTTGTGCCTGTATCCATTACAATTAAAACAATAACCAGAAAATGTCTTAAAAGGGCATTACACCTGCAGTCTCTTTTCATGTGTCCAAACTTGTTATATCTAAAGCATCTACCTCTGAAAGGTCTAATCTTCTCTCTAGGTTCTTCAATAGTAGGCTTTTCAGCATCAATCTTTGCATCAAATTCCTCTTCTTGATTCTTTGAGCATTCAGCTTCATTGAATCCAATACCATTCATATAACCTTTAGGTTTCTACCTGTCTCTTTATTCATTGATCAAATCACTACTGGTGTGAAGTTTCTCAATGTGTTTCTTTGCCTCACCAAGTTCATCTTTTATTATCTGATTGTATTTCTCTATTTCTAGATACTTGTTCTTCTAGTTGTCAGCCTCATTCTTCATTTGTTCTAATGCACTATTCAACGTTTCTTCAGTCTTCTTCTTAGCATCCTTTTGTAAATGTATCTCTTTAGTCATAGCTTCATTCTCAAGTTTCAGAGTTTCATTTTCTTCTTCAAGCTGCTTCGTTTGCTCTTAATTGTCTTTGTCTAAATCTTCTTTTATCTTAACCATAAGATCATGTCTCTGACTTCTAGAAAGTTCAAGCTGGTCTCTAAGTTTCCTTATAAATTTCTTAGCTCTTTGCATGTTGAATCTCAATTCTCCATTCTCTACTTTTCCTTTATCAAGATCTTCAACAACATCAAAGTTTTCTTGCAAACTGTCCAAATCCATTCTGATCTCCCTTAAGTACTTAGACTTTCTCTCCAAGGGCCAAAATCTCTAATACCAATTGTTAGGATTAGGTAATACTAAGAGGGGGATGAGTTAGTATTACAACACTTATTAAAACTTTTCAACCAATTAAACATTAACCATATTCTTGCAGAAATGAAAAGAACATAAGAAAATAACACAGTAGTCATAACACCATAATTTTGTTATCGAGGAAACCCTAGCCAAGGGAAAACCTCGATGGGGATGGTACCCAGCACTAAAGTATAGTGTCCCTATTAGGATCTGAATATTACATAGTACATTTCCTTGTTAAAGGAATTACAACCCTATTAAAGGTATACCACACCTTGTTAGGGGCCAACTAAGCTTACAACTCTTACAATGTAATTCTGTTACAAAATGTTCTTAGTGATGAACAAAACAAGCATCTCTAATGCTTAGATAGTTCCTGTCATAGCTCATCAATGATCTTTGTCATCCTCTACTCTGCAATTCTCATGTCATATCATCCACCTGATCAGCTCTTATCCACAATATCTTCGCTCAACAAAAATTTCTCCATATATATATATATATATATATATATATATATATATATCTTATCTCTTAACTAAGTCGGCTCTCTTAACCAAATATTACATAGTCGGCTCTTAGTACAAAATACACTTAATAAAAAAAATATCAAATGAAAAGTTGGTGCTATTACATAATCAAAGTATAGGTTATCAACAACTATTATCCAACTTTGATTTCCAGGAGTCCATGTCATACTCTCTGAATCATCGCTTTTGTCCAACTGCTCTGTATCATTGTTATGTTGATGTTTGTTTGTCTTCAACTCTCTCTAACTTTCTATAACCATTACAAAAACAAAATCAACCTTAGGTGGAGGTCACATATACCTCATACTATCTTCCTCTAAGGTCTCTTTCCATAATTCATTGATCTCAATCTTTGATACCCAAAATACCTCTGTAACTCTACTTCTGTACTTAGTCAATTTTAGAGTCATCAAAACTCAACTTCATAGGAATTGATCTGTAACCAAGATGTGTAGCCATAAATGAAAACCAAAAAGTGAATCTCATCATGAAAAATAGATCACTTTCCAACACACAATTAGCAAGTAAATGTGTATTACTATAATGAAAAGGACATTTGTATTTAGAGAGAGCATTTTTCAACATAGGTTTAAAGATTTCTTTCTTATAATTCATTAACTGGACATACACCTTCTTAGCCACATCTTGAGGATTATCAGGGTGATCTAAGGAAGGTGTTGGAAGAAGAACATGAAGAGGAGGGTGATAGTTAAGATCAACTACCTTGATTTGAGAAGGCAGGAAACATATACCATGCATATCTTGCTTAGGGGATGAATTAATCAGGGTTTTAATGACATGTTCATTAGCAGAAAGCCCTAAACCTTTATAGCGTTGTTTATCCACCATAGTGTATCTAGTAGTGTACATATCTTGCAAAGATTCTACATGAGGTGATTGATTATGGTGTTCATGAGAAAATGTTGTGTATGGTGGCATAATAGGTTTAGAAGTGGTTTATATGTTCTTCCCTTTAATATCATCATGGATCGTATAAGAAGGTTAAGGTAAATGAAATAATTCTTGAACATCTGCATCATGAACCCTAGCTTGAGCCCCATCATAAGTGTGAGAAGAACTAGGAATTAAAGATGGAGGAATAGGAATAGTAATATTAGGAATTGGATTAGGAAGGATAGGATGAGGATTACAAGGATTAGGAACTAGATTAGGAATGATAGGATTAGGATTAGGAAGATTAGTAAATAGAGTATCATCTACCCAATTCTTCACATAATCCAAAAGAGCAATAAGTCCACTACACAAATCTTTGGTCAAAGCTTTGAAAGTGGGAAGAATAGTATTATTTAATCTCATAATATCATGAGCAAGTGAAACATGAAGAGTAAAAAACATGTTGAAATGAATGATACTTTCATAAACATCATATGTACTATAAAGAGATGCTAAAAGAAGAATAATGAGGAAAATAACCATACCCCAAAGCATCTTAAAGATTCTCATAGTGAATTAAAAGAAAGAAATATTTTTATATTGTTATGAGTATGTATAATTTTTTGTACTTTAAAATGCAAGAGAATAAAGGAAAACTAATTTAGTATGTATGCAAAAGCTAGACTCTAAGGAAAAGAGGCAAAGAATCTAACACCAAAAAGAAAGAGTTGTCTATCACGCGTTCACCAGAATGTAACATAAGAAATAGATGTTAACTTAATGTAAGATATAAAATGGATGTTATTTAAAATGCAAGGTATAAAAATGTGTGGGGAAGATAAAATGTTCCTTGTAACCTAAAATACATAAAGGAAGGATCCAAATTGATTAACCCCAAAGGAAGGATCAATGTATAAATGAATCAATCGATTGGGAATGAGAATAAAGAGAAAGACCTTAGATTCTATTTTATAGAAAAGAATGTGTGAAATAGAATTAAGAAGATTAAAAACTTTAATTGAAATGAATTGCAGAAAAGTAATAACCTCAAAATGTTACAGATCTGAAGAATGTTGTTTTCGGGTGCCTGCACTAAGTTTCTAGAAAATTTGCAACCGGATGTGGAACATAAATGCCAAAATGAACAAAACACAGAAATCCTTTTCCGATCTGGCTTAGTTCCAATTTTGAACCAAAAGTCAATGTCACCTTTGACATAGAATTTCCGATTTTGACCCAGAAATGAATGTCAATTTTGACCCAAAATTTCCAATTCTGACTTGCACAGTCTGACAGAAATTTTATTTTCAGATCCTGATAGTTTGTCGAAAAGGGTATCCAAATCTGCACTGCAACTCATTATTCTGAACCTGTCCCTACAAGAAAAATGGTTTGTTTGTTGGGGGGAGGGGTTTTCTTTATTCAAACCCCGATTTATGAATTAACCTTGAAATCAAAAATTGAAATAAAGAATGCTAGCAAGTAATAGAAGTAGATCTAATAATGAAGCTATGATAATAGATATGAAATTATATTTTGAATGTAAACAAGTATGTAAATATGAAATCTTGGACTCAATATTAGAAACCATAAATGATGCAGAGTGCACTGCAAGATAGCCTTGATGGGCTCTAACCCCTTATCACCTTTCCAAGATCCTAACATGGTCAATAAAACTCCACATAAGTCTTCTTAGGATGCCTATTGAATTTTCCAAGGGTTCAATATGCTTCTCTTGTCATGTGTTGACTCTCCAAACCAGCCTATGAAACAATGCAATTTCTCTTTTAGGGACACTTTCCCTAAACCATACATCAAAGTGTAAAACTTCACTAGAGGATTCAAAATCCTATTCTAAGTGATTGAAGACTCCTAACAGACCCCAAGGATCAAGAATCCACCACTATATTTGGTCTTGTAGACCCAAAGGTAGTCAAATCCCAAATGGTCTAGGATTCCTTGTAGCCCTAACCAAGAGGTATTTTTGGCTTAAATTTTAGTGAAAATGGGATCTAATGAATCTAATTGGGTTTCTAGACACCATTTATGGATTTTTTAAAACCCCTAAAGCCTTGGCACCTCACTCCACTCGTGCACCCCTGAACTCTCACAAAACACATAGGCCTAATTAGCTAGTTTAGGCTTGGTTTGTTAAGTAAGAGGTAGAAGGTGGGTTCATGGATGAAATTTAGGGAATTAGATGGTTTCCCCTACCCTAAAATAGTATAGAACCACTCTTTTTTTGATCCCCCAAGACACATATAACTCATGCATGTGACTGCACCAAAAAGCTAGGCTAATAACATAGAGATAATTAGCCTAGGGCTTGATCTCATAAATAGTGGGACTAACAATGAGGGTCTGAGATTTTGGATTCTTAAAGACCATGATCCTAACTATAATTTTACAAGTGGCCGAGAAGATCCACTAGATAAATCTCAAGTTAGGATCACATCTTTGTGACTGACCCAATAAACCTTGGTTTCTCGGACAGTGACCAAATAAAATCTATAACTTTTCAAGGACTTAACAAAAAAACTTCAAACCAACTAAAATATTCAATAAAATAAAATCATTACAAAATTCTGCAATTGGATCCTCAAGATGAATCCATACCAAGCCGTACAACATCAAAAATGCTCAAAAAACTCTTTTATTCCCTTCTCTAAATATGAAACTTTGTACAGAGTCAAATCTCTCCTTCATAGAAGGCATGATCTCACCTAATAGCATCTTCTAGGAATTTTAGATGCTTCAGTAAGTTGGTGAGGTTGGTTACAATGGAGTTTTCATTCATCAAGCAACATTTTACAAAATTTGCTCATGCAAAAAGACAACTTTTTGTCAATATGTGAGAAAGTTGCTAAATTGGGAAAATGCTAACCTTACCGACCTCCCAAGGTGTGGGAGAGGTTCAAAAAATGAAAGGAACCTAATCTAAGGCCTTGAAACATAAACATCTAACCAAACACTAAACTTACCAAGCTAACAAGGTCTAACCATGGTTTTAGGAACCTAGGTTTATAACTCACCTTAGGTCCATCACCTTACATCATAAACCTATAAAACAAACACACACAAGGGTGATCTCAAGGATGCACCTTATTACAAACATAAAAGAAAGAAAGGTAAGATCTTCAAGAGGTTCCCTGCACCATACTCCTCATGAAAAAATGAACTCAAGTCTCTTGAGTTGTGAATTCTTCAAGTGGGTAATATGTCTTCAGAATGTCTTCAAGGTTAATCCAGGTAGCATCTTCAATTGGTTGGTGTTTCCATTTGATTAAGTACTCATAGTAAGTTCCCCTCCTATTTTTCTTGTTCACTCTCTTTTCTAGAATGCTTTCAATCTTAGGAGGAGTTTTTTTTGGCATTTCCTTGAGTGGTTGGAGTGTAGGAGGCTCATGAGTAGCTGCAAGCTCATTAGTGTTGACTTTACCTTTATAAGCATAGATATCTGCAACATTGAAAATAGGTGATAAGCCAATGTGAGAAGGTAGATCAATTCTATAGGAATTGTTTCCACATATATTTAGAATCTTGAAAGGGCCAAGATTTTTCATCATAATCTTTTTGTATTTTTCTTTAGGTATCCTTTCCTTCTTAAGGTGGATCATTACTAAATCTCCCAACCTGAATTGGAGATCTCTCCTCTTTTTTCAGCATGGGCTTTATATTTCTCAATGGTACACTTCAATTTTATCTTCACCTGATCATGTATATTCTTCATTACCTTAGCAAAGTCTTCAGCTAGTGCACTTCTTTTGTCCATTTCTTTGATATCCCCGAGTTCCAATACTCCTCTAGGGTGAGTGCCATAGACAATCTGGAATGGAGTTAAACCAGTACTTTGATTTACTATTTCATTAAATGAAAATTCTTCTTGTGCTATAATGGTATCCCAAGTGGATCCATGTTCCTATGTGAGGCATCTCAGAAGGTTTCCAAGGGATCTATTCATGACTTATGTCTGACCATCAGACTGTGGATGATATGCAGATGACAGAGAAACATTTGTTCCTAGTTTTCTCCATAATGTCCTCCAAAAGTGGCCTAAGAACTTAGGATCCCTATCTGATATGATGGAAAATGGGAGTCCATGGAGTCTTACAACTTTTCTAAAGAAAAACACTACTATATGAGATACATCATGAGTTTTCCTACAAGGAATAAAGTGTACCATCTTTGAAAATCTGTCAACTACAACATAAATACTATCAAATCGACTTGGTCTTTGGAAGACCTAGGACAAATTCCATACTTACTAAATCCCAAGGTTTTGAAGGGATGGGTAAAGGAGTGTATAATCCTTCATTGGAGGTGTGTCCTTTGGCTTTTTGGTAGACTGAACAACTCTCTACAAAACTCCTAACATCTATCTGCAATTTGGGACAGTGGTAGAACCTTCTAACCAGTTCCAATGTTTTGTCCACCCCCAAAGTGACCAGCTAGGCTTCCACAGTGTTTCTCCTTGATAATGTTTTCTCTCATGGATCCTTTTGGGACACACATTGAGCTTCCCTTGAAAAGAAGACCATCTTGTATAGTAAACTCTGAGAAATCAGTCTGGTATGTTCTGTCATCTCATTAAAAATTGGATAAGCCTCTTTGAAATCTTCATCCTAAACATATATGTCCTTCATGGCATGAACCCCAATACTCTCCAACTAAATGGCTTGGGTAGTTAGGTGTCTCCTACTAAGAGCATCAGCAAATTTTTTCACAATCCCTTTTTTCTGCTTGATGGAAAATGTATAGGACCGTAAGAAATCCATCCACTTCACATGTCTGTGATCAATTTTCTCCTAATTGTTTAGAAAACTAAGTGCATGGTTATCAGTAAAAACAAAAAAATCCTTGGAAAATAAATAATACCTCCATTTCCTAAGTGACCGAACCATTGCATACATTTCAAGGTCATAAGTAGAGTATTTTTGTTTAGCTTCATTGAGCTTCTCACTAAAAAAATCAACTAGCCAGCCTTCTTGGCTCAAGACTCCCCCAATGGCTTTATTTCTTGCATCACATTCTACTATAAATACTTTGTGGATGTCTGGTAGAACTAGGATAGGCTGCTCTGCAATATTTTTCTTTAACAACTCAAAGGACTCATTAGCTTCACTAGTCCATGAAAATATGCATTTCCTTCCACCTTTTATGGTATTGATAATGGGAGCACATATGCCACTAAAATTTCTAAAGAAATTTTCTATAAAAACTAGATAAACCATGAAAAATCTTTACCTTTGAAGGAGTGGTAGGAGGTGGCCAATTGAGGATGGCTTCAATTTTGGTAAGATCCATCTTGAGACTGTTCTTGGAGATCACAAAGCCTAAGACCACAAGTTATTCTTGAAGAAACACACACTTATCTATATTTATTTTCAACTTCTCCTCATGGAGTTTTCTCATCACCATGTCCAAATGCTTGAGATGTTATTTTCTGCTCCTGCTAAAGATCAAAATGTCATCAAGGTATACAACAACAAATTTGTTAAGAAAAGGTTTCAATACCTCATTCATCAATCTCATAAATGTGCTTGGGGCATTGGAAAGGCCAAAAGGCATCACAAGCCACTCATAGAGGCCTTATGTAGTCTTAAATGTTGTCTTCCATTCATCTCCCCCTCTAATTCTTATCTGATGGTAGCCACTCTTGAGATCTATCTTGGAGTAGTAACTTGCACCCCCCAAACAGTCCATCATATCCTCTATTCTAGGTATAGGAAACCTATATCTGATGGTTATCCTATTGATTTCCCTAGAATCCATACATAACCTCCATGTGCCTTCTTTCTTGGGTTCTAGGACTGTAGGGATAGCACAAGGACTCACACTCTTCCTAATGAGCCCTTTTGAAAAAAAATCTTCAATTTTCCTTGCTATTTCTTGGTTTTGTTTAGGGTTCATCTTATAGGCTGCCTTGTTTGGGAGAGTGGCCCCTAGTATGAAATCTATGCAGTAACTTACTTCCCTTTTAGGTGGCAAAGACTCTGGTGTGCTCTCAGCTATAATACCTTTATACTGGTTTAACAGTGCCTTGACTTCTTTGGGGCCTACATCCTTATCAGGAACTTGAACCTTTGACTCTTTCACTTGTGTCTTTTTGGGCCTCACTAGTAGGGAATAACAAGGTGTATCCATTTATTTTATTAATTTCAAGAATTCCTTCTCTCCTATATGCAAGACAATACTAGTAGTATGTTTTTCTTTCTCACAACCAGGGAGTGGGTTCATTACATATTCAACACCATCCTTAGTTATAGTATAGACATTTGACTTTCCATCATATCTATCATCTACATCATATTTCCAAGGCCTGCCTAATAACATATTACATGCATCCAATTCTGTAATATCACATAGAGCCCTGTCTATATACTCCCCTATCTTGAAATCTACCCAAATTTTCTCTGTGATAATGGTTTGCTTTTCTTTTGTCAACCAAGAAGCCTTATAAGGAAAAGGATGAGGGATTACATGCAACTTTAGCTTAGTGACTAACTCCCTAGATGTAATATTATCAGTGGATCCAGAATCAACTATAACTTTGCATACCTTATTTTTCACTTTGCAGCTTGTCTTGAATAGTGAATTTCTTTGAGGTGGCTCTACAGTAGTAGGTATCCTTAGGAGTTTCCTTTGCATCATTATACATTCTCCTGATTCTAGATTTGAAGGTCTTGAAATTGCAGAATGGTAGGAGGATACACTTTGGTTATCATCTTCTTGGGTGAGTTGTACTCTTATGTCTCCTCCTTGTCTAATGGTGCCACTCTTTTTAGGACATCTAAAGGACTTGTGCCCAGCTTTATTACAAGTAAAAAACTTCCCTATGAAGATACTAGGTCCTCTTCCACCAAATCTTCCCCTATTGTTTGGTCTCCTGCCTCTGAAACTGCCTCTATTACTGTGTTCTCCTTCTGATTCATGACTATTAAACTATCCTTGACTCCTTTCTAATGGAACCCTACCATTGAATCTACCTCTACCTCTAAAGTTATTCCCTCTACCTCTATTATTTTTTTCTCCTCTCCTCTTCTACTTTTCTTCAATTTTCAGTGCCATTTGGAAACATTTGTGTACTGATTTAGTGTTAAAAAAGCTCATTTCATCTTGAATACTATATTTTAGTCCATTGATATACCTTTCAAGTTTGTTCTTATCACTCTTAGGAACTCTTGCCTTCAAGGTCATTTTGTGAAAATCTTCAGTATACCCACTCACATCAAGGTCCTTCTGCCTTAGGTTTTGTAGCTTCTTGTGGAGGGTGATTTTGTAATATTCTAGTACAAACTATTTCTTGACTTCAAATAACATCTTCTTCCATGTTGAGATAGGGTTCCTCCCATCCTCCATCCTTTCACTTTGCAGAAAGTTCCACCAACTCAAGGTAGGACCTCTCAATCTAGATTTTTCAACCTTAACCTTCTGATTCTTAGAAATGTTGTCATACTCAAATTAGTTCTCTAAAGCTTCCACCCAATCCATGTATTCTTTAGGATCCATTTTTCCACAAAACATGGGCATGTTTGATTTCTGATCTCTTCTTCCAACTCTCTCAAGAGCTTCAAGAAGTTTCAATTGCTCTGTAGGCATGTTCTTTATTTCATCTTTCTTTGTATCTTCTTCTTCTCCTTCATAATATTCTCCTTCCTCCTTCTCTATTTGGAGGTCCTTCAACTTCCTTATCTCCTCTTCCATTTTATTATTCTTGTCTACTTGTTCTCTAAAAATTTTGGCTAACTCCACATTTGTGATTCTAGTGGGGACTTCCTCCTCTTAAGAGCCTTTTGTTCTATCATCCAATCTTCACTCCTTCCAAGATCTTGGCAGGCTCTGATACCACCTGATGCAGAGTGGACTACAAGATAGCCTTGATGGGCTCTAACCCCTTATCACCTTTCCAAGTTTCTAACTTGGTCAATCCAATCCCACACAAGTCTTCTTAGGATGCCTACTGACTTTTCCAAGGGTTCAATATGCTTCCCTTGTCATGTGTCTTTTAGGGACACTTTCCCTAAACCATACATCAAAGTGTAAAACTTTTTTTGAGGGTTCAAACTCCCATTCTAAGTGATTGAAGACTCCTAACAGACCCTAAGGATAAGAAAAAACCACTAGATTTGGTCTTGTAGACCCAAAGGTAGTCAAATCCCAAATGGTCTAGGATTCCTTATAGCCCTAACCAGGAGGTATTTTGGGATTAAATTTTAGTGAAAATGGGATCTAATGAATCTAATTAGGTTTCTAGACACCATTTATGGAGTTTGTAAAACCCCTAAAGCCTTGGCATCTCACTCCACTCCTACACCCTTGAACTCTCACAAAACACATAGGCCTAATTAGCTAGTTTAGGATTGGTTTTTTAAGTAAGTGGTAGAAGGTGGGTTCATGGATGAAATGTAGGAACTTAGATGGTTTCCCCTACCCAAAAATAGTCTAGAACCACTCTTGGTTTGATCCCCCAAGACACATATAACTCATGCATGTGACTGCACCAAAAAGCTAGGCTAATTACATAGAGTAATTAGCCTAGGGATTGATCTCATAAATAGTGGGACTAATAATGAGGGTATCATCTTTTGGATTCTTAAATACCATGATCCTAACTAGAATTTTCCAAGTGTCTGAGAAGATCCACTAGATAAATCTCAAGTTAGGATCACATCTTTGTGACTGACCCAGTAAACCTTGGTTTCTCAGACAGTGACAAAGTAAAATATATAAATTTTCAAGGACTTAACAAAAATACTTCAAACTAGCTGGAATGTTCAATAAAATAAAATAATTACAAACTTCTATAGCTAGATCCTCAAGATGAATTGGTACCATGTCGTACAACAATATAAATGCTCAAAACACTCTTTTATTCCCTTCTCTAAACATGAAACTCCATACACAGTCAAATATATCATTCATGGAAGGCATCCTCTCACCTAATAGCATCTTCTAGGAGTTTTAGATGCTTTATTAAGTTGGCAAGGTCAGTTACAATGGTTTTTTCATTCATCGAGCAACATTTTGCAAAAGTTGCTCATGCAAAAAGACAACTTTTTGTCAATATGTGAGAAAGTTTCTAAATTGGGAAAATGCTAACCTTACCGACCTCCCAAGGTGTGGGAGAGGTTCAAAACATGATAGGAACCTAATATAAGGCCTTGAATCATAAACATCTAACCAAACACTAAACTTTCCAAACTAACAAGGTCTAACCATGGTTTCAGGAACCTAGGTTTATAACTCACCTTAGGTCCATCACCTTACATCATAGACCTATAAAAAAAACACACACAAGGGTTATCTAAAGGATGCACCTTATTAAAAACATAAAAGAAAGAAAGGTAAGATCTTCTAGAGGTGACTTACACCAATAAATCTTGATGATTGTATGATTTGAATCCACCTTGAAGAGAGAATGAATGACTCTTGAGGATGCACAAAGGATCTCGAAGGAAGATCACACCACAATGATGGATAGATCTAGGGCTTGAATGATTGAATCTTGAATGCTTGAACCAAATCCCTTTAAAGGCTTGAATCCTTGATCATCAATAGAGAACTTTAATTCTTTGGAATAAGACCTGAAAACCTTGGTTTAACTTTGAAATCTTGAGAACATGTAGATAACTTTCGTGCTTAGATTTCACTTATATTCCACTTAGAGAAAATGAGAGGAGAAGGCTTCCTTATATATGAATCTAGGGCATAATCTTCTAGAGAGGCCTACTTAGGAGAATTAAATTCCAATTAGACCTATATCTCTAGAAGAGGACCTATATTAAATATAATTTAAGAGTCATCACTTTTGAACCCAAAACAGTCGACCTGGAAGCGGAAAATGAACTTTTAATGACCCCCGACAGCAGACAAAATTTCAAACTAGAAAGGGGGACCTGGGTCAAAATTGAAGTCAACCTTGACCTAGGTCAAGGTCAAGATTGACCTTGACCCAGGGAGTTAGAACCCATGGAAAATGTGCCAGATGGGATGGATAGTGTCCAGAGAGGCCCAATCAGGGTCCTAAACAGGCACATAAGTAGGAGAATATGCATAAATAAGGGGAAAATATGATCATGGTCAAAAACACCCCCTAAAGAGGGATAAACATTCTTAACATGGAAGTGCTTCCATTTTAAGATGATACAAAAAATAAATATAATAATGAAATAAAGCATTCAACACCTAATAAATCAAAACCACACTCATTCTTGGAGTAAAAAGGAAATCTTAAAAACCATAAAATACTAAGGAATGCAAACCTCCCTAAAAAATTATCCAATCTCTCTTTTGATGTTTAGATTTTTCCATTATTGTGGACGTATGCTCAACATATTTTCTTCAAGCTTCAAGGTTGGGTGTATTTGGTTCTTCAAAACTGCATTATAACTCTGCTTTAAAAGATGGGATCATTTGTGAAGGAATGAGGCTCCTTATATAGGAAAATGGAGAGAAAATGGAGGGTTCAGATGCAAACCTGAAGAGTGGCTAAGATGCATTTGGGAGAGAGCACAAGGATTGTGCTTCTCCAAATGCCTCTCAATGTGACAAATGTCACAAGGAGAGAGGGTGTGAGAGGATGAGGAATATGACCATTTAGGGAAATGTGCAAAGGGGATGAGGGAAGAATTTAGTGATAGAGTGTGCAAGAAGAATGTAAGAAGCCTTAAAGGGATGTGTAAGAGCATTAAATGGAAATTAAGATGGCATTAATGAGGCATGGGTGGAAATTTATGAGAGGGATTGAGAATTTTGAATTTGGGATTGGGGTTGAATTCCTAATCCTTGGATTAGGAATATGACAAGCCTAGGAGGATATTAGGATTAGGGTTAGAGGTTAAGAGGGGTGATTAGAGAGATGGTGATAAGAGGAGAGAGAATGAGTTAAGGGGATACTTAGCTGATTAGGATCAATTAGCTAATGAGGAAGGGTTAGCATGTGTGAAGGGGTTGGGTTGAGTTATAACTCAGGGTTAGGTGGTTGGGATTGGTTAGGTTAGGGTCTAAATTGATTAAAGTTGAATATTCAATTCAAAAGTGGAGGGAAAATAGATAATATGAATTAAGTTAAATGAATATATATTATTCATTCAACATAATAGAAGAATAGGGATAACATAAATCAATTAGGTAATGGGTAATTACTTAATCAATGGTGTTCTAGGAGGGGACTAAATATGATTAACATATTTTAATCAAATTTAGGTGTCTACAATAGTGAAATCACACCAAAGAGTACACACATCAGTGCCTTTCAATATTGTGGACAATATGAAGAAGATGAATGTGAATATGTCTATGTGGGACTCTTTGGCTATTCCAGGGCAGCTTGAGATCTTGAAGAAAGCTATGGGTGAAGTGGAAATGCCTCAATAGCCCACAAATGATGTTGCTAGGATGGTGTTGGTCAACATTGACCAGGAGAAGAAAACACAAAGTAGCAACACCAAAGTAGATGTCATTCAAGGGAGGAACTTAAAACCACCTCCCTTTTATGTATCATTAATTATTGGAAATTATTTAGTACATAATTGTATGGTAGATAGTGAGGCTACTAGTTCAGTCATGCCCAAGAAGGTAGCTGACCAATTGGGGCTTAAATATGAACCATTCCAAAATAAGGTAACACAACTTGATGGTTCCTCAGTAAACACAGTAGGTGTGACCAAGGATACAAGCTTGATCCTTCATGCAAGCCCCAATTTCTCTATCTTACTTGACATCTATATCATAGATCACCCTGCTCTCTTTGTCATATGTCTATCAATATAATTCATAGTCAAGATAGGAGGCTATCTTTCTTTTGACTGGTCTCATATTCTTTTCCATACTAGGTATGGAACCAAGGTTACTATCAAGCTTGAATAATTGGCGGTTAATCATATAGAACCTTATGTGTCCAATGTATTCAATGCAAGTTGTCTTGCACTTGACAGTAATGACTTTCCAATCATCAGAGAAACAAACACTAAGATAGAAAATATCCTAGATATCTATCTAGATGAATTGGAATCAGAAAGAGCTTCAAAAACCCAAGCCAATGTTATTTGGGATGCTAGTTTAGGTAAATATTTGATACAAGAGGATGGATTCATAGAGCCAAACCTTTCAAAATAGACACCGAGGAATCATAAGAACAAAGCAATAAAGTGTAGGAACTATTCTTTGATGGTGCTAGAAGTAGACATGGCTCTAGTGGTGGTGCAATGTTAGTCTCCAAAAAAGGTGAGAAATATTATACAAATTTTAGATTCAATTTTTCTTGCACTAGAAATACTATTGAATATGAGAGTTTAGTAAATGGATTGGAGTGGGCCAGAAAGAGAGGGCTTAAAACCCTAAAGGTATATGGTGATAGTGAGCTGGTGGTTAGATAGGTAAGAGGGATAAGTGCTACCAAGAATGATATAATGAAATATTACAAGCATCAAGTTTGGGATGTTATTGAGGATTTCTATGCTTTCAACATCATTTCTATCCTTAGAAAACTAAATCAGAATGCAGATAGATTAGCTATTGATGGATCCCAACTTAATATTCCTAACAATGTTTTAGTAAGGAAGGATCAACAACATGTTAAGATTATTGTCATGCCTTCCATCCCTAATAATAATGTTAAGTGGGAAGAGTCTAATAATGATGAGCAAATTGTACAATTCTTGTTTGAAGAAGATGTCTTTTCAGAGCAAAATCAAGATAGACTGATGCAGAACTATGGTGACCAAGTAGAACAACTTAAATCAAATAATATGCCTAAAGGCCTTGTCACCATAGAGTCAATTTTCAACAAAGATGACCAAGATAAAAGGAATAAGACTATCTTGGTAGTTCAATAGGAACACTATGCTAATTTAGAGCTAGAGCCAGGTAAAAGCCTAAAGTTTGGAAAAATGAACATTGATTTAGAGAGACAATATTGCACTCAATTATTTTAGGAATTCAGTGATGTCTTTTCTTGGCAATATGAAGACCTCAAGGGATTCAATCCAACACTTTCTCAACATACCATTGAATTAGAGTCAAATTCCAATCCAGTCAGACAGAAGCAAAGGCCTTTCAACCCCAAGCTTGAGCTACTCATGCACAAGGAGGTGCTCAAACTAATAGAGAGTGACATCATTTACCCCATAAAGCATACTAGTTGGGTATCCAACCTTGTTCCTATTAGGAAAAATAATGGGGAGCTTAGACTGTGTGTTGACTTTAGGGACCATAATAGGGAATCCCTTAAAGATCGCCATCCATTGCAATCTATGGAACATATTTTGCAGTGTGTCTCTAGATCAGAACACTTCTCATTACTGGATGGCTACTTAGGATACAATCAGATCCAAGTTAATGAAGAGGATCAATATAAGACTACATTTACAACCAAGTGGGGAACCATGGCTTATCAGAAGATGCCTTTTTGTTTTTCAAATGCAGGTGTCACTTTCCAAAAGGCTATGGATATGGCCTTCAAAAGCCTCATGTGCAAGTTTGTACTGGTCTAATTAGATGATATCACTATCTATTCTAAACATGTAGTAGACCACATCAAACATATAAGGAAAATATTTGAAAGATGTAGGGAGTTTGGGATCTCCCTCAATCCCAATAAATGTTTTTTTGCAATCCATGAAGGGAAATTGCTGGTATATATTATGTCCAAGAAAGGAATTATAGTGGACCCTGAGAGGATTGTAGCTATTCTAGAGCTACCCCTACCACCTCACAAGAAGAGTCTTCAATCCTTCATAGGAAGGATTAACTTTGTCAAGTGTTTCTTTCCTAATATTGCAGATCTTTTAAAACCTTTAACAACAATGTTGAAGAAGAATGTATTCTTCTATTGGAGAAAAGAAAGAAAGAGCAGTTTCCAAGCCATTAAAGAGGCTCTGCAGAGGCTCCTACCTTGCTGAATCCTGATTTTAGCAAAGACTTCATTATATATGCTTATGGAGGCTTTAATGCCATACCTACAATGTTAACTCAATAGAACTCTGAAGGATTGGAGTTGTGTGTATTATTTTGTGTACCTATTTTCTGCAACACACCACCTTAATAAGTCATTATATTAGTGAAAAACAAGAGTTAGCAAGCAAATCAATCGCTAAAATCGACCTATTGCTTCCTATCTAAGAAGAGTGTGAAGAATGCTATAATTTCCCTTAGATTATGAATTAATCAGTGACATATACACCTTGGAATGGAAGATTTGAATTCTTTTAATCTAAATGCTCAAGAAATGTTCATTTTAATAGCTCCAAAATGAAAGATTATAACAATGTTATGAAAATGAGAGCTAAAATGCATGAATATCTATGAAAATAAGAGCAGCATAAGTTTGCAATTAACAATTAATAATTAAAGGCCCATTACGCTTAAAATTCAGTCTATTTATAAAAGAATTTGGTGGATGAGAGGTTAGGATTGAAAGTGGAAGAGAGGTGGAGATTGAATCTTTGGTGATCCATGTGAGGTGATCCAAATGATTTAACTCCCATTGGTTAGGGATTTGACTTTCCCTTTTTGCAAATTGAGTTGTAATTAGGATTTATTTAATTCCTTTTATTAATTAGTTTAGCCATGTTTTTGATTTTTTTTGATTGAATTGAATTGATTTGATTTAATTGGCTAAGGCAATTAATGTAATTTAGTGATTAAATCACTTAGGAGATTAAATTTGATTTAAATGAATTATGCCAATAAATTGAAGAATTATCTTGACATAATTAGGGGTATGATCACACTTAGGGAAAATAGGGTCTATGGTTAGAGTAGACCAAATTAGGGTGGTTACATTTTCCCCTCTTTGAATTGATGTACGAGCAACTCATTGATTCAAATAAAGTTTTGATGTTGACTTCAGAAAGTCCAAGAATATCGCACTTGATCAAATGAAATGTCTGATGAGACCAGCCTCACACTTGATTGAAATAAGAATGATAGAATTGAGTTTGAACTTGATCGAACAAAGGTCAATAAACAAATATCTTAAAGATACCAGTTCTGAACTTGGTTGTTGTTTGAGAATTGATAATACCGACTCTGAACTTGATCAAAAAAAGGTTAGTACAAAGTTTCCAAGAGCTTAATAAGAATTTGAGAAAAGTAGACATAATATATCCATCTTGTGAGAACTGAAGCCTTCAATCCAATAGTCCCGACTTAGCCAAGGAACTGTCATGCCTTTAGTCTTTTGATGATGAAGTCATTTTAATGTTGTTTTGAGAAAGAATTTGATTGATTTAAGTGTGATCATGCCCCCTCAAGAATGAAATCAAAGGAAAAATAATAAATCCCTCTATAGAATGAAATATCACTTGAATTTATTAATTAAATCGATAAAGAATCAACTTAGAAGAAGAGGAGAAACGGAGGTGTGTTAAGAGAAAACACAATTTTACCAAGTTAATAACATTTTAAAATATGAGTTTTGAGTCTGATAAAATGATGTCAGACCAAGATTTGGATGAATAATATGCAATTTGGTGATATAGAACTCAGAAAATTGATTGCGTAAAGCCTGTTAATCATTTTTGGAACATATAGAGCAATTCTACATTTTTGGTGCTTGTCGTAAAAAATTTAGTGTGCAGTGTAAAACATTGTGTGCACATTCAATTTTGTTCCCAATTGATCAAAAAGAGAATTAAATTGAGTTTCAGTTGTCTGGGAGGTGTTTCGAAGCTCCTAAATAGCTCAAAAAGTCAAACATATATCTCAAAATTCACTTTTTACCCATTCATTTTCACTTTTATCCTTGGTAATTCTGAGAGCTCTACATAGAAGATGGTGGTCCCCATGGAGAAGCATCAATTTGAGCTTGCCCGATAACATCAGCATCCATTTGACTACCCACCACTGGTAAGTACCTGAAAACCTACCTTGTCATATTCTATGTGTCTATTTTTATGCATTTTGGTAGTAGTTATAGCAAATTTAATTTACATCATTTCCTAAATTTGGGATCGCGTCTAGTTAATCCTGTGTCGCATCCCATTTTTCATTGAATTCCCATGTCATATCCTTTAGTTTTAGGTTCATTTCCCATTTTTGTAATTTCATCGCATTTGGTAGAGGAAGATAGGATTTTCAAGGTTATCATGTCCCGTGAAAATAGGGTCGCACACCGCGTCCCGCGTCACATCCTCTTAAAATAGGATCACTTCTTGGATGCCCCATCGCATCCCAGAATTCATGGATCACATCCCATAAAAGAGATCACACCCCGTAGGAACATAGTAATTTTTGGGTTTTGAGTCATTTTTCATCCAAATTTGACTATTTTTCTTTTGTTGACCATCAAAAACACTTAGCTGATTACTTTTCTGTGTAGTTGCCTTAGTTAGAGTGCTGATTTGAACTTGTAATGGATATCTTTTTAACAAATTCCTTTTTTAGGTTGTATCATTCCAATGACTATACCCAGGTCGTGTCCCTGCTTTGTCTAGATCTTTGACTAGTGACAAAGTAGAGCTAGTCACTCGAGTAGGATTATTATCACTGAGAGATTTACCCAACATTAGGGTAAATCGGGGGTTGTTGACTTCTCTGGCTGAGAGATGGAAATCAGAGCACAACACCTTCCATCTCCTGACTGACAAGATGACCATCACACCTGAGGATGTGTGGCACATTCTACGAGTTCCTGTGATGGGTTGAGAGGTGTAGTTTGATTCAACTTCTGTTACAGCTATTGCCACGGTGTGGTGATTCTTTGGAGATGATACTATAGCTCATCGATACCTTACTTGGGACTATATGTGTGATCATTACGATTGTCTTCTAGTATACTTGGCCGGATTGATCAGAGGCATTTTGATGCCTGATAGAGGATAACACAATTTTATGGTTGGCTGGGTTGAAATGCTAGAGAAGATGGTAGTATCATCTCGGAGCTTTGCATGGGATAGCTACATTCTGGCCCACATTTATAAGGAGTTACACAATATTATATATATGTATTCATGTAGTATGACTATTGGGATCCTTGCATTATAGATCTAGGCCTAGGAGCATATCCTTGTTACACAGCTAATAGTGGATAGGCAACATTTAGATCAGGAAACGTATGTATATATGTACTCAAGTTGGATTGAGCAGCCCCATCTGGGAAAGGTAGAGTATTGACACCATCTTTTTGATGTTATGATAGTAGTTGTGTGGAAACCATACCTTGACTACAAGGAGTGGGATTCAGATAGGTGACAAATGCCTTATTTTCTATAGAGAAAGTACTTGATCGGATGCACCAGGTACATAGTACAGCATTTCTTGGTTACCTAGGTTTTGAGACAATACATTCGTGTACAGGGCAGGTGTCAGGATTTATTAGTATATGCACAAATCCGTGATGAGGAGCCATTATGGGGTGCTCGATTGGTATATGAGACTGCTCAGCATGCTATTAGAGATATGGTTACAGTTGGTTGGGACCTCCTTGTAGATGTTGCACATGTAGGGTGCTCAGACAGTTATCTTGCATAGATGCTCCAGTATCTATTTCCATGTTTTATAGCTCTCAATGAGGCATTTCTTCAGATAGAGGGCCCTTTAGAATATGATCCTACTAATGATTGACCTGTTAGAGGTAGAGGGGGAGCATAGAGGGAGAGACAAGATGGAGGGAGGGATGGTGGGAGAGATGGGAGGTAGCCTCCTCTAGACAGAGGACAGGGTCTAGATGATGGTGATGATGGGGGAGATGATAGGGGTGGGAGTGAAGTGGGAGGTGGAGAGTGTGCCAGTGGTAGATAGACTTGGCTCAAATTCATTAATCCCTAGAGAGATCCAGGTCCACTGTTGACTAGAGAGTAGCAGAGACAACGACAGTGATAGCAGGACACGCAGCAAGATAGGCCACATGATAGGCCTACAGGTCAGGATATAGGCAGAGGTTCAGGTAGAGATGGTGATGCCTTGAAATAGTGTGAGCATCTCAGAGCTAGGATCATGACTTTGGAGGCCTTACTTGTAGACATGGATGCATAGTTTGAGCATCTTAGAGAAGAGAGAGATAGGCAGGGTGACATGCTTAGAGCAGAGAGAGATACCTAGGCACAGATTGCTACACACTAGGCATAGAGAGTGGCTTATTACTTTGGTTTATATCATGCTGTGGTTCCATAGGTTCAAGAGCACCTTCCTATTCATGCATCTCTCAGCAGTCTGAGGGGGCTATGCCTCCACTAGCTCTGTTTGTACCACCTCCTCCTCCAGATTAGGGAGAGGGTGCTAGTTAAACCTGATTCTGCATTTTTCATATTTTGAGACATATTGTATATTGTGATCGTTCTAAAATCATTCATTGTTTTTGTATACTCTTGATACATGTATATCTATTTCACACTGGTACTCTGATACTCTCTTGTAGACAGTTCCACATTTTTATCTGTTCCATTTCTGTTATATCTAAGATAGTTGTTTATGAGCTTGATATGTTCATGGGTTCTCTTACCTTGATAGATGTTTAGATTGATGCACATGTGATTAGGATCTTGCTCTCTTGATGAGTTAGATTATATTATGTGATGACATCATTTATGCTTTTTGATTTATTACTGATATAGAAATGTGTTTTAAATGATGCTAAGTAAATATGCAAATGTATGTTTTTGAGTTTTTCTTTATGCAAATAAATGTATGGATGCACTTAGGATGTAGAAATAAATGTAATGCTTGAATGCTTTTTTTTTTTTTTCTTTCTCATTTATGAATGCAGAATGTATGTCATGGATATGCAACGACATTAATATTAGTAACATTGATTATGTAATTAAGTTAGATTTCAGATGAATCAAGAAATCATTTTAAGCTCAAGTCCTTTATGCTTTTCTTTTCAAAAATGAATTAGGAAATCTCTAAACGCATCTACATGCAGACTCTTAGGAGTGTCACTAGTTTGTATACATTGTAGCATTTTATCATCATTGGGTGTTTTTGTAACGTACATCACCTTATAGTACAACTATCACTAATACCCACTGGTATCATGAAAGTATGAATACTATGTGTATTGGATGCAATGTTGGAAATAAACTTAAGCATCAAGGCATAAAAGCCAGGATGACAAGCTAGTTATCTCCTTTTACTATTAAGAATCAGTTTCTATTCAAGGGTAATGTACGATATATGACCCGTAGTGTATGATATATGACCCGTAATGACCTTGAAAATTCACATCCTTGGGTACATCATGTTTCGTATACCTTAGTAAGAATCTGATTTAGAAAATAGAAAAAGAAATTATTTCAATCTCCCCGTAGTTTACACATAACTAGGATCGATATATATGTGGCTATCCACTCATGTTGGCAGTCCTTACCATAAACATCCAAGTTAGGTGAAATTTGTAGGATCACTGAAATAATCACCATACACAGAAAACCAAGAAAACATTATGCCCCCTGTCCTTGTAGCTCTTTGTCTTTGAATATACATCATGGAGTAGCTCAGAAGACATAATAATCACCAATTGATAATCAATCAAAGAAAATTCATAACAACTTAGATGCCCCTAGTATGAAACATCATGGGAACATAAAAGAGTCATAATCAAACCAAGATCAGACTGTGTATTTAAGTATTATTGAGAAATACTGTAGATTCATTTGTCAAGTGCAATAGAGATTCATCAATCAGAATTTGGAATTAAGAAAAATGTTTTCATGTCTAAGTATATGAGATTTAACTTTGCCAGCAATTGCAATCCAATGTAGTGTTTAGGAACACTGGTTGATTAAAGTATTGAGAAACACTAGTTCATCTTTGATTAAAGTGTTGAGAAAAACTAAGTCATTGAAAGTGTTTGATTAAAGTGTTGAGAAACACTAGTTCATTTAAAGTTCATGATTAAAGTGTTGAGAAACACTAGGTCCATTTAAAAGCATGTTTAAAGTGTTGAGAAACACTAGAGTGTTTAAAGTTCTTGATTAAATTGTTTGAAAAACACTAGTGTGATGTCTGTTATAGGTAGGTGGTGTTGAAGAAAAACCTTTGTTTGTGATGGTGATGTTTTGATGCAAGTATTGAGAAATACTATTTTGAGAGCTAAACCATCCTAGACAAGAACCTAGAACCACCTAGCAGACACAAATTGACCATGCTAGCAAAGATTTCACCAGTGCAGAATGACTATTCCTAAGATGCAAATTCAGACGGATCCCAAGCAAGGATAGGACATTTGTAAGGAATTAGAGTCAACCAATAGAACAAGTATGATTATGAAGGTTTAGTATCATCAATGCATTGATAAATAGAGCACATAGTTTTAGTGATGCATGCTTTCCAGGTTTTCACCACTTGGAAAAGATTTTTATATTTGCTACCAAGACGCATGTTTGCCAGGTTTTCATCAAGGCACTTTTCTCTTTTTCAATTTTTTTGTTCTTTTTTTTGTAGTATCAAGGCACCTGTTTGCTAGGTTTTCACCAAGGATACCTTTTTTAGGACTTTTTCCACTGTTTTTGTATTTCTTCAGGATTACTTTTCCGATTTTTTTTTTTGTATTTTCTAAGAATTTTCACTACACAGGCTCTGCTATCCAGATATCAAGCGTAGAACCACTTCAAATGTAGAGTATTAATGGGATCAAGAAGAACATCTCCCTCAAGTGTAGCTAACTAATAAGCTCCATTCCCAAAAGTTGCAGTAATGACATAAGGTCCCAGCCAATTGGGTTCAAACATTCCTTTTTGTTCTCTGTTTGGCTGGTTCTTAGGATTCTATTTTAGATTGAGATCCCCCACTTGAAATTGTCATGGTTTGACCTTTTTATTGTACCCTTTTGACATGTGTTTTTGGTACACTTACAGATGATCGAATACTTGTTGCCTGTGCTCATCAAGTAATTCAAATGCATTCACCCTATCAATGTGCTATTGTTCATTAGTAACAAGACCAGGGAGAGATACCCACAATGATGGAATTTCTACCTCAATAGGTAATACTACGTCAGCACCATAGAATAGAGAAAATGGCGTGGCTCCAGTTGGTGTTCTAATAGTTTTTATGTAGGCTTAAAGTGCCAGATTTAGTTGTAAATGCCAGTCTCTGCCAAACTTACTCACAGTTGAATATTCTTGTTAGATGCCTCATCTTGTCCATTACCTTAAGGATAATAGATTGAAGAACAATGTTGATTAATTTGAAACTGTGTGCAAAGGTCTTCGATGTCTTAGTTTTTAAATTGACTGTCGTCGTCTATTACAATAGAAGAGGGTATCCCATACCTACAAATAATGTAGTTCAAAATAAATATAGCCACCTATTTTCCAGTGGCTTTGATTAGTGGCATGGCTTCGACCCACTTAGTGAAATACTCAATGGTCGTAATGATGTATTTGTGTCCACTTGAATAATTAAGATATATTTTTCCAACCAAATCAAAGGCCCATTAATGAAATGGCCAATATATTATAAATGGTATGAGTTCTCTAGTAGGAGCATGGATAAGATTTCCATGTGTTTGGCATTTGTGATATGTTTTTAAAAATAGAACAACATCTTTTTCCATCATGGGCCAATAATAGCCAACTCTTAGTAGTTTCTTAGCTAACAAAAATCCATTTGAGTGCAATCCAGATACACCTTTGTGGACTTCTTTTAATGCATGATCCAACTCTTCTTGTTCTAAACACCTAAAAAGTGTACCATTGAGACTTCATCTATATAAGTTATTAGCAATGAGGACATAACATGATGTTTTCCTAATTAAGGCTCATTTTTCATTCCTTGATAAACCATCAGGTAGAGTTTGATCAGTTAGATAGGTAATGAGTTTGGTGTACCAAGATTGGTCTTGGGCATTCAAAGCACAAATTACTTGGTACTCAGGGGTATCAAAAGCTGGATAGGATAATTCTTCCACCAATAATTCATAGCGGAACTGATGTTCTTCTAGTTGTAACATGGATGCTAGTGTAGCCATAGAATATGCAACTTTGTTTTCTATCCTTGGAATTTTTTGTAATGTGATGAAGACAAAGTACTTTTTCAAGTCTTCAACCAATTTTTTATAAGGCATCATCTTCTCATCTTTAGTCTAAGAGTCTCCATTTACTTGATTAATAATAAGTTGAGAGTCACCATACACATGTAACTCTATGATCTTCCATTCCATAGCCAATTTAAGACCATTCAGTAATGCTTCATATTCATAAATGTTATTGGTGCATGGAAAAATTAATTTGTATGCTTTGGGTATATTTTATCCTTGAGGAGTGATGGAGAAAAATCTTGCTCTAGAGCCTTGCTACGTGAAAGAACCATCAAAGTGTTGGAGATTTGCTTTTGTGCAAATAATTGATTGTATATTTGTCATTGATGACAACATATAATATGCAATAGTTTTCTATATGCAATTACCAGTATAGATGTTTAAGAGCTATGCATGTTCATTTACATGGTGTATAGATGTTTAGGAGCTATGAATGTTCATTTCAATGGTGTATACATGTTCTAGATGCTATGTTAATTCATGTCGAGTCAGATATGAAGTTTCAGTTGAGTTATCCTAATCAGTTATGACAGTTACAGAGACTGAAGACTATCTGTGAAGAGATGATGTAATTACATTATTTCTTGATTTGTGCCTATCTTTGGGATATGCATGTTTGTATTCATGTTTAGTTATGAGTTAAAGATAATTATCTAAAGACACCAAACATGTTCTATCAGAATCATGAAGTTGGAGTTAATTTGGTGGAGCCAACTTTGTGAAGCGTCGTGTCTATTCAGTCTGAGTTGTGTGTTTCTAATCAGATTGCATGGTTGATGTGGCCAACTAAAGAAGTATTGAAGGGACTCCTAGAGCTGACGAAGATCAAATCCTTTGGAGAAGATACTTATAGTAGTTCATTTGATGAATGCAAAGTGTGAATGAGAAGAATAAATACATAAAAAGTACAAAATAGAATGTTCATTGTTTTGGGATAGTAGAGACATTTCGTTCATCAAGAAAAGATCTATGTGAAGGAGAAGTGGAAGTATACAATACACTAGAACTAATCAAGACAACAGGTCTACTCAAATAGTTCATCTATTAGATATAGTGTATATCTATTCTACTGAAGGTTGCAGCCTTCATCATTTTAGCAGTGAGCTTTTGGACAGTGAGTCCTCACCCCTAGTAGGGTTACTTGTAAAAGACTCCTAATAGGGTCCAACCTTTAACCAGGTCTCTATACTTATTTCACTATAAAGAACAACTCCTAACATGGTTTCAAGATCTCTTAATAGGGATAATTATACTCAAGTACAGTTCTTTGTGGGTGCTAATTCCCACTGAGGTTTTTACCTATTTGGTTTCCCCGTAACCAAAATTGTTGTGTTCTCTATTGTGTTATTTGAATGTGCATTTGCTTTATGTTAATTGATATCTAATTAAATAAAAGAATTAAAGTAGCTGATAACTAATTCACCCCCCTCTCAGTTATCCTTTGGGACTATTCTAACACAAAGTACATCTTCCATGGATGTTTAGTTAAATGCATTATTGTTTCATTAGGTAATTCAATTATCAAAGGTGCATCATCTTCCAAGGGTGAATTAGCTAATTGATCTATGAGGACTTGTCATTTAATATCCCTTATATCCACATACTCAATATCAAATTTGCTTAGAATCATGACCCACTTTTCTAGCCTTCCTGTTAATGTTGTCTTGCTTAATAGGTATTGCAGAGGATCTATCTTTGCAATAAGATTTATTGTATGTGACAGTATACAATGTCTCAATTTTTGTGATGCAAAGACAAATGCCAAGTAAATTTTTTTTAATTATACTATAATTGAGTTCATAAGAAACTAGGGTCCTACTGATATAGTAGATTACTCTTTCCTTTTTAGTTTCATCTTCTTGAGCCAGAAATACTCCCAGTGATGTAGCCGTAGCTAAGATATATAGGAGGAATGGTTTTCCATGAATGGGAACCATGAGAACAAGAGGAGTAGCCAAGTACTCTTTTAACTCTTTGAAGTTATTTTCACAATGTTCATCCCATTTGAATGTAACACCCTTATGTAGTAGTTTAGTAAAAGGTTGTGTTGTGTCTTCAAGTTGTGACATACATCTCTTGATTGACTGGAGTCTTCCTTGTAGCATCCTCATTTGACTAATGTTGCATGGAGGTGACATTTCTAGTATTTCTATAAATTTTTTAGGGTCCACCTCAATTCTTTTCACTGATACAATAAACCCTAGTACCTTCCCTGATTGAACTCCAAAGGAACACTTCTTTGGATTAAGCCTGAGTTGAAATTGCTCCATGCAATCTAATATCTTCTACAAGTTTTTAATATGAGTAGATCTTGTTTTTTACTTTGCTAAGGTATCATCCACGTAGTCCTCCATGTTTTTTTGTACCATATCATGGAATATGGTTTTCATATCTCTTTAGTATGTAGCACCAACATTCTTTAATCCAAACGGCATAGCGTTCTAGCAAAAAGTTCCCCATGCGCATGTGAATGTTGTCTTCTCTTGGTTTTTAGAAGCAATCTTAATTTGGTTGTAGCCCGAGAAACTATCCATGAGTTAGTACATCTGATAGTCTGATGTAAGATCTATGATCATATTAATGTTTGGCAGTGGAAAATCATCCTTAGTACATTCTTTGTTTAAGTCTCTAAAGTCTGTGCAGATCTTGATAGATTTATCTATTTTACATACTAGTACCACATTACAAAATCCATCCTGTGTAAGTGATGACTCTTATGAATTGAACTTTCAGTAATTTTTCTAGCTCTTCTTTCACTAGTAATGCAACATGAGGATACATCTTTCTTAATTTTTGTTTCACAGGTTTGATCCCAGGAGCTCTAGATAAATAATGCATTATTAATTCAGGATCAAGTCTAGGCATATCACTGTAGGACCATGCAAAGTTGATCTTTTTCTCTTTCACAAACTCAGTTAATTGTATCTTCTCCTCTTCTGATAAGGATTGTGCTAGGTGAAAAATTGAGGAGGTTCAGCTTTTCGCAAGTTAACTAGTTGTATAGGTTCTATCAAAACTGAATATCTTTCTTGAAAGTGCTTAGGGAGGATATAAAGAATCTCATCTTTTGGCACCTCTAAGAGATTTTCACCATCAGATACATCTTTTATTTTTACTTTTTTAGAATCTGATACTGCCACAACGTGGTTTTCACCATCAATTCTTTTCTTCTTTATATTTTTCAATTTGTGACTAAGAAACATGATATCCCCCTCTAACATGTTCACACTCTTTACATTGGTGGAAGAAGGATAAGGTTCACAAGCATTTAGATAATAGGCCAAAGTGTGGTCATTAGGGAAGTTCATGATATGATTAGGATCTAAATTTGTCCAATCAATTAGGTCAGGGTTTATCAAGGATAATGAATTGGAGTTTTGTATAGACATCATCACGTTAATGTCAAAACTATTAACTGACAACACATGTTCTGTTAAGTCAACTTCTACAGTGTTTAGATCATCAAGAGTTAAATCATCATTAATAGGGTCATTGCTAGTAATATGTAGACCTAACTCTAGCGACTCATCAATTGAGCTTTCTTCTTATTCTTCTCTCAACAAAATGGAACTCATTGCTTGTAGTCTTAGAATGTCCTCTAGACCTAGTAAAACACCAGTTTCCTCATAAAAAATCCTAGGTAATGTTATCTCATCTAATTCTAGAACAATAATAGTATTAGGGGAAGTATTAGAACTCTCTCCTCTGTCCAATAGAGATGCAAATTTATGAATCACATCTACTTCAATGTCCATAGTAGCATTAGATAAGTGATCCCATTCATATTCATGTGAGTATGTTAATTCATCATATGATCTGTTTAGAAACTCAGCAATAGTTACTTGATGTACCCTATTAGCCACTTGTAGATCAAAGTGAGGTAAATCTAGGACATGTGAAATTGTGACCAACTTCCCCCAGTTAGGATGTAAATCTTGTTGTTTGGGTATTTCTTCAGTAATTTCTTCTATCAATGGGACTTCTGGATAGTCTTCTATTGTTTTCTCTACTTCTTGAATAGTAGCTTGTGTCAATAAAGGAACATGAGTGTCTTGTTGTGTTACAAAAGTAGGTACATATTTTTCTCCTTGATATTTAGGATAATCTATACCAATATGCAATAATCTCTCATAGTTCTATGGTTCAAGTTTTGTTTCTTCTTCATCATCACTTCCTACATCAAAGATTGGACTATCTCTTGAAGTAGGGTTTTTAGATTTGTTATTGAAACCTAAACCTGTTTTGTCTTTGGTAGGTATTTATGAATTCCATGTGTATAGGTTCAACAAGTCATTTTCCTTTATCTCCTAAAGGTCCCTTCCCTTTATATCCCATTTGTTTGAGAAGCTCATATCCTTTACCATGATTTTCTAGTGATATCTCCACGTGTTTTACCTCATTTTCTTTTCATTCTCCTTTATAAAGCCAAGCCAAGAATGCTTTGTCTTCTTTTTCATCCTCTTGAGAAGTAGAGGCTCTAACCATACCAGTTTCTTTGTGAATCTTTAGTTCTTTAGATGTAGTAGGTGTGAAAGATGAGGAAGGTTTTCCATAAGATCTTGGAGACACAAGAAGTTCTATACATGATGGGGTCATGTCTAGCTTGTATTCTCCCATACTAGTTTCTTCAAGTTTTATGTCTTTCCAAAGATTCTCATTACCATGTCTTTAGTAGTTTCAAGTACAATTTCTTTTGGAACTTCCTTATTATGAGGAACCATACTATCTACTTTAACATTGTTGCAAGTATAACTGGCATCTGCCAGAATTTTTACTTCCACCCCATTATGTGGGAATTTGATACATTGGTGGTAAGTAGATGGTACTAATTATATTTTTTGGATCCAAGGTCTCCCTAATAGTATGTTGTAAGCCAAGGGTAGATCTAGAACTTGACAGATCACATTTCTTTCAATTGGTCCTATTCTGATTGGTAGAATAATGAGGCATTTAGATGATATTTATTCTTCATCGTAAGCTTTGATAGTTATCTTACTTCTTGAATAAATGGTTTTTTTTGAAAGACCCAACTTCTTTATCAGATTGAGAGTGCAAATGTTCAACCATGTGTCTCCATCTATCAAAACACATCTGACACATGATTTTTGAATTAGGACTTCAATGTGTAGGGGTTATTTATGCGGATGAGTCAATGAGTTGTCATCTTATTCTAAAAAAGAGAGATAGTGTGGTGCTGAGATATGATTAATCATTTCTTGGAACTTGTCTACATCAATGTATTTTGGAACATTTTTAGAATGCTGGGCTTGTTCAAGAACTTCCCTATGTACTGAGGAGATTTTGAGTAACTCAAATATCTAAATTTGAGTAGAGGTTCTTTGCAATTGATCCACCAAGTTATAGTTTGTTGAAGGAATGGTAACTGTTTGTCTTGTCACTACTAGTTTGGGAATAGTGAAAAAAGGTACTTTGGAAGATGTCGGTTGTTTTGATGAGTTATCTCCTTTGATTGTAACTTTTTCTTGAATTCGAGTCACTACATTTGATTGTATGGATGTGTCTTTAGCACATTTAATAGTGATCACATTGATTGATTTGTATTTAATGTCCAACATGTTTATCACATCATCATTATTGGAGTAGGTATAATTCACTTCACTTCTTTTTCCTTTAGAAGCTTCCCCTTTTTTTGTAATTAGGAAATGGTTTGTTAAATGTCATATGGTCTTCATTAGTGGTATTTACTTCCACTTTGATCTTTCCTCCTTCAATAAGGTCTTGGATAGTGTGTTTAAGATTAACACAATTATTACTCTTATGTCCCTTGTTTTTGTGAAAGACACAATAGGAATTATCATCCCACCATTTTGGTTTGACTTTTGGTTCCCATGGTTTTGAATTGAGAATTGTAAGAACTTTTTTGTCCTAGAGTGTCTTCAAAACTGTCTCAAGAGGTTCCCCCAAAGGAGTGAATATCCATTGAGGTCTAGAAGTCCATGGTCTACTCTTGTTATTCTCATTATTTTCTTTAGGTATTGTGGTTGTTACCTTGGCTTCTTTGTTTCCTTGCAAGTTGTTCATTAAATTGAACACTGCTGGTTTGGGATTAGCATTGGATGCATCTACCACTCCATCATTAACAACATTCTTGTTTTGTTTCCACCATTTAGGCTTGCTATTATAGTTGGTAGATTTAATATCAATTTGAAGTGTGATTTCTCCTTTCTTAACCATGACCTCTTTAATACAGATGGAATTTTTGATCATCCTATCAAAGCTAGGTGAATCTTGCATTTCCAAAGCAAAGTTTAATTCAGGTATCAAATTGTTAATAAAGATTTCCATCTTTTTTGATTCAGGAATAACTCTTGAATACCTCGCAAAGATTTTCCTCCACCTTTGTAAAAAGTGTGTAAATGATTCTCCGGTTCTTTGTTTTGTGTTACATAAGTCCATCATGGTTACATCATGTTGTATATTTTAGGTTTAATGTTGGACAAAACATTGTATTAACTCCTCAAAATATTTCACCTTAGGTGTGAGTTTGGAGAACCACTCCATTGCATTTCCACCTAGACTTCCCAGAAATAGCCTCATTAGGTATGTTGGTTCATGCATGTACTCTATTCTTAGAGCACAAAGATCTCTCACATGGTCATGTGGATCAGTCTCTCCCTTATACTTGTCATATTTAGGCCTTGACATGTTGGGAGGAAATAGAATCATGTTAATACTCTTGTCAAAAGGAAATGGACAAATGTGGTCCAAAGAGTATTTTTCCATTGGTTTGACCGTCTCTTGTTTGAGTGTTGAAAGTTTGGCTTGCATCAAGGTCAATTGTTTGGTGAGAATAGAGATAGGGGTTGGTATCTATTTTTCCTTTAGTCTTTCAACATCATAATCTTTAGGTAGTTTTACTCCAATGGATGCTAGATGTAGAAAGTATTTTTCCTTGTCTTCACAAATGATCTTTTCCAATATTCTTTGGAATTTTCTACTTTGTTTGAGTCTATTATACTCTTCCTCAAGTACGTCTCCATCACTACCCAAGTCAAAAAAAGGATGGGTAATGTGAATTTCTTCTTCACTACTACTGTCTTCTTGTCTTCGATTTTTGTCATTGTTGTATTCTTCAAAAGTTGTACTCCATTCATTTCTAGGAGCTTCCATTGTGGGTGATTCTGTGTCAAATAAGGGATTGTGAGATGTTTCTCCTTGTTGAAAATTTAGCAATCTAGGAGGTACTTACAATTTGTCAGCAAGATACTTGTTGCATCTTGTGTTAACGATGAAGTTGAATCTCAACTATGTCAAAAGATATCCAATAGTGTCAAGTGAAGTCTCAAATTGTCCAAGTAAGTGTGTCCAATTTGTAAAGGATTGTTTGTGTTTGATGGAAGTAAATGAATCCAGCGTCAGAGGGTTAGAATGCCCTGATAGTGATCTAGGAATCAAGTTTTTTTGAAAAGTGAATATACCACATGTTTTGAGACCAATTGTGAGAACCCAAAAGGACATGCAAGGTTGACTTCTGAAAAAGTTTTGAAACAGAAATAGGTAGACGAGAAAAATAAATAGGATCAGACTAAAGAGCCAAAAGGGTACCCAGATATACTAAATATCTCTAAGAGACAACTATGCAAGTGCCCATTGTCCTAAATGTGACACAGTGAATGTGAGGTTTTGCTTAACCAGATGCAATCTTTGATATGCAGGATGCGAGATTTGATATGAAATATGCAATCTTTCTCCCTAGATGCGATGCAAAAATGACCAAATGTGATTTTTCTCCCTAGATGCAAGCTAATGCAACTAGAATCGACCTAAGATAAACCATAACAAGCCTCTGATGTTTTGTCATGTTTTATCAGATTTGTCTTGAAATATGTGCAATTTTGTCTGACAGTAAGGTTTTCCTGAGACTTTCCAGTGAGTAGGAAATAACTTGTATGTTAGGGAATGAATGTTATTGCTTTTTTTTGGAATTATCTTTTTAGTGAACTTTAAAGCACATCAAGCAAAGTTTCTTTGTTAAGGGTGTCAAAAACACTTTCCATATTCCTTAGTTTCTAAGCATAGAATGAAAATATTTGCTCGTAGACTTAGGTACACACTCAAATGCTAATCAAAATATGGCCATCACCAAGCATGCAATGGCTCCAGTCATGATTTCATATTAGCCGAATCCAAACGCAAGTGAGGGCACAAAATGATGAGTATCTTGGGGCAATTACTATTTTCCTTGCACAAAGATTATCACCCTTTCAGAGGTGAATCAAGTAGTTTTGACTACAAGTGTTTATTATGATGGGTCATTTTTTCACAAGCGTCTCCCATAGAATTGCACAAGGAAAAATTGAGGTGTATATCTCTATGAGTACTCAAATGTGTGTAGTCTCGCAAGAAAGATTCAAGTGGCTCCGCTCTACATACACCCAAGCATGTTCAAGAAATGATGTCAAAATTCCAAGAACAAAACCGATTACATATTCAAAGGCTTTAGCCTACAAGGAATCAATTATTCATAGTGAGTTGGAAGGGTTGGCATAAACATGTCCTCACTTGGGTTGTCCCAGGAAATTTTTTCCTCAGCCAACAAGCCCTCTAATGTTTTGAAAGAATACAAAGGATTGGCGAGCTTAGGAGTTCTAGATTTCTGATTCTTCAAAAGAAGAAGAGCATACTCTCCTAGTCCATGTCATTTTCTCCCACAAACACTTCAATCAAGTTCTTTCCCTCAAATGAATTCACTCATAACTCAATCCCCCATGACAAGTTTTTGATTCCTCCACTTGGAAGGAAGATAAAATCCTCTAGTGAGATCAAGAAATAAGCTTAAGTTTGATTTGAAAATTCCTAACTTATGAAAAAACAAAGTACTTAAAAAGAAAAGTTTGATTGTTCAATTTCCCCAAGATTAAATGACTTTATCGTTCAATTACTATCTCCAAAATTGGACAATGAGTGTTCAATTATCCCACAATTTTTAGTGCTTTGTGTTGTTCAATTTCTATCCAAATGAATTATACAATGAAGCTTGTTTAATTAACCACAAGATTAAATCATTTGTGTTTTTTCAATTACTCTCTAAAAAGAAATTACACAATGAGGTTTACCTTGTTCATTTATACCCAAATTCTTCTCAAGTCCTAAATCAATTTTTGAGTTTCTAATTTTCCTTGAAGGAAAAGAGAATAATCCTCTAATTGATTTAGTAAATGATAGGAAAATGTCTTAAGTTTCAAGACTTTGAAAAAATAAAATCAAATTAATCTATTCAAACACCTGTAAACCACAAGTTAGTAATTTCCTTCCACTTGTTTAAGAAAAAAGGCTCCTAATAGCAATCTACAATAAAAAATTAGGTTATTCAAAAGACTGAATCAAGTCAGATTAGAAGAGTAGTGGTTAGAAAATTTAGATTTCAAATCAAATAATGAGATGCGATTGCCTTTCCCAAAAATGATCCTAGAAACCCAGGATATGAACCAATTTCCCAGATGCAATACTTTGCACTAAAGGTGACATAAGATATACTAGATGCGAGCCTTTATTGAAAATGACTTAGGATTCCCTGGATGCAATCTCTGAAATCTGGGATGTGATCCAATTTCCTCGATGTGATCCAATTTCTTGGATCCGAGCCTTGGTGATTATAGGAAAATCTGTACCGGAAAATAGAGAAGACAAATCAGCCAAAAATGAATTAAAATTGAGGTAAAATCTGAGATTCAATCCCACGATGGGCGCTAGAAATGTGTGTTATTTTGTGTACCTATTGTCTGTAGCACAACACTTCAATAAGTCATTATATTAGTGATAAACAAGAGTTAGAAATCAAATCAATCACTAAAATCAAGCTATTTCTTCCTATCTATGAAGAGTGTGAAGAATGCTATAATTGCCCTCAGATTATGCATTAATCAGTGACATATACAACTTAGAATGGAAGATTTAAACACTTTTGATCTTAATGCTCAAGAATTTTTCATTCTAATAGCTCCAAAATGAAAGATTATAACAATGCTATGAAAATGAGGGCTAAAATGCATGCATATCTATGAAAATAAGAGCAGCATAAGTTTGCAATTAACAATTAAGAATTAGGGGCCTGTTGAGCTTAAAATTCATTCTATTTATAGAAGAATTTGGTGAATGAGAGGTTAGGATTGAAAGTGGAAGAGAGGTGGAGATTGAGTCTTTGGTGATGCATGTGAGGTGATCCAAGTGATTTAACTCCCATTGGTTAGGGATTTGACTTTCCCTTTTTACAAATGGATTTGTAATTAGGATTTATTTAATTCCTTTTATTAATTACTTTAGCCATGTTTTTTATTTGTTTTGATTAAATTGATTTTATTTGATTTAATTGGCTAAGGCAATTAATGTAATTTAGAGATTAAATCGCTTAGGAGATTAAATTTGATTTAAATGAATTATTCCAATAAATTAAAGAATTGTCTTGAAATAATTAGGGGTATAATCGCACTTAGGGAAAATAGGGTCTATGGTTAGAGCAGACCAAATTAGGGTGGTTACAGGAGCAACCTATATCTTTTTGTAGCAAAGGTTTGGAATAGTATGAGAAGAGGTACTCTTTTGTAGAGAAACATGTACTTTTTATGGTAAAGAGCCTTAATAAATTTAGACATTTACTAACCCACAGCAAGGTACAATTGAGAGTCACTCATCCGATTGTCAAGGAGTTTCTACTTTCTAAGGACCTTAAATGAGAAGAGAGTTGGTTGGATCACTAGAGTCATGAAATATTACATTGTTATCTAAGTTACCAAGCTGGTTAGAGGAAGAGGTCTTTGTGAACAATTTATCGAGGATGAAATTCCAAAAGACCAAGAGAAAATGAATGCATCCTTAGTTGTGCATTCAACAGAAGAACATGTCAAGGCAGCGGGTTGGTTTCCTAACACGATTCATTTTTTAAAGACAGGAGAGTGCCATGAAAATTTGGATTCAACAAAGAGAAGGTATTATAGACTGCAATCTATCCCCTTTGTGTTGATTGATGAGATCCTTTTTAAAAAGGATTATAATGGTGGTCTTTTAAGATTCATTGATTTAGAAAAAGTAGCAGGTGTCCTACATAAATTTTATGATGGACCTTCTGGAGGCCATTTCTCTCCTAGCACTACTCCTTTTAAGATCATGAGGGTTGGGTACTATTGGCCATCTATCTTTAAGGATAGTCATGATCATGTAAGAAAATGCATTAAATGTGCCATGTTTGCAGGTAAGGAAAGGCTTGTAGCTCTTCCCCTCAAACCAATCAGGATAGACCAACACTTTTTAAAGTGAGGCATTGACTTAATAGGCCTAATTAACACCCCGTCTAGTGTAGGCCATAGGTGGATAATCATTGCAATCGATTATTTCACCAGGTGGATTGAGGCTATTGCATTAAAAGAAGAAAATGAGAGTGTTGTCTTGGATTTTTATGATGACATAATTCATAGGTTTGGGATCCCAGACTCTATTATATCAGATAATGCACTTTATTTTATAGGCTTAAAAGTCACTGAATAGGAAATTAAACATGGTGTTTACCTAAACACAAGCTCCAATTATTACCCCCAAGATAATGGTTTAGCAGAGTCTACAAACAAGAACCTGATCAAGATAATCAAGAAGACTCTGCAAGAAAATCAAAGAGATTGGCACTCTAAACTAAATTATGCCTTATGGTTAGACATGATCACTCCCAAGAAGATCATTGGGAACTCTCCATACATGCTAGTCTATGGAAGGGAGGCTAGATTGTCAATTTTAGCTGAATTTATAGCTTTGGACCTTGCTACCCAACTGGTCCACTTTGAAGAAGGATACCCATTGCAAGTAAGATATGCTCAGCTCATGGAGTTGGAAGAAAATAGATGCAAATTTATGCATACCATGGAGTTCTAATAGCTACAAATGAAGAAGAGCTTTGACAAGAGAGCCAGATCAAGAAGCTTCAGTGTTGGGGATATAGTCCTCAAATGGGATGATTTCAAATCTAAACCTAGCATACATACAAAGTTTGAGTCCTTTTGGGGAGCTCCATTTGTGATCACTGAGTGCAAGGATCATAATGCTTTTCAGCTATCAAGTCTTGAAGGAGAATCCTTCCTAATTTATGTAAATGGATTTCATCTAAAACCTTGTTTTGAGGTTTGCCTAGCTTTGTAATTAAGTTTTCCTGATTTCTATTCTGCTTTCTAGATTAGCTTTTCCTACTTTCCTCAAAGTGCTTGTGCACAATTATTTGTTTCTACTTGTACAATCATTTTCCCCATTTTTGTTTGGTGTCCCTCCTCCTAGTGTTAATCCTCCTACCTTCTAGAGTTTTTGTGTGCTCGATGTAGATTCCTATTCCCATTGGAATGTCAATAGGCCACTAGTTTTATATGTCTAGAAGGCTGACATTCAACAAAAAATGCCAAAATGTTATCCAAATTTTCCCCATACTGTCAAATTTAGCTACAAGTGGAGTAAATGAGGCTCTCACAAGGGTAGATCCCAACTTGTATGAATTCTGCATGATTCCTTGTCTTTACCTTTCTCTCTGCATTTTTCTAGGTCTATTTTTAAACCTTTGTTCAAGTCTTGAAAACCCTTTATGGCTTTGAAACCCTAGGTCTTTGAGAATTAATGTTAAAACCCTAAGTTCTGGGTGACCCAATCTAATTCTTAATTAATTTTCCATGACACTTAAGTTCTTATTTTTTCATGTGCACATTAACATTTCCTTGGTTATCTCTTAGTTGCGCAACCCAGGAGCAATATTCCATATCATTCAGTGACTTAGCGTAGTCCTTAGTCATGTGATCTCGAAAGGAAATGAAATATGCTTATTTGGTCTAGACATTAAGCACAATCATTGATCAAAATAAGATCATGTGGATGGCGCCAAATCTCAGAAAGGACCCCAGGGTTAAGTTTTCATCCAAAGATTCAGCGGCTCAGTATATCTTGTGATCTCCAGATAAACTTAGAGTTAAAGTCTGGTTTTTTGCCTCCTTTCTATCGTGTGATCTCTAGATGGGCTTGAAGTTAAGTTATTTGATCTAAGATTACATGCAGATTATTGATCTTGTTCTGATACTATGGATCACACTAGATCTTGTGATAAACCAAGGGTCAAGGAATTCATTTTGTGACTTTGAGATTGCTTTAGTCATGTGATCTCATAATCTAACTCAAATTTAAAGCATGGTTTTCTTTTTTCCTTAGTCACGTGACCGCTAGATGAACTTGGGGTTAAGATAAAGACTCAGAGATCATGTGTAGATCCTCAATCTGATCCAAGATGTGCGGCTTGCGCTGAATTGCCAAATGAATTGGTCAAGTCAAAAAATATCAGGAGATTACACATGAGCTATTGATTCAATTTTGATATTGTGGCTGGCGCTAAGTCTCACAATAAACTCAGAGTTAGAGAGATGATCTAGTGACTTAGAGACAAAGAATTTCAGTTACCCAAGTTAAAGATGAGTCAAAGCTGAGTTAGGGCTAAGGTCAGAGATAAAGACAAAGATTGAAAAGGTCCCAAAAAATCAAGTGGCAGGCGTAAAGCCTCAATGCAAAAGTGATCAACATCTAATTATCAAGGCATTACACTAAGATGACATGTGGCACTATTGACATCAAGGGTCTCGGGTCAAAAAGACAAGGGAAAGACATAGAAAGTAAGAAAAAATCTGATGGTGGGCATAATCCCTCGATGGCCAAGATGAAGATGTTTAATGTTTAAGGCATTACGCCAATATGCTACATGTCTATGATCATATCTAAGCTCGAAGACATAATAATGATAGAGATAAAGATCAATGGTTGGGTTTTAAAAGGAAAGCAAGTCTTATTCTAGACCATTGATATAAACACCTGCGCCACCTGTGGCTGTTTATGTTTAAAAATTCAAATATGATTTTAGGGTTTCATGGTGGTGGCATGCTCTTTCAAGTTGCAGATAAGAGAGATGGGTCGAGCTGACTTCTCTACTTTAATTTATGATGATGGGAGATGGATTCATAACTATATTTGATAACTGAGATATTTTACCAATTGCATTTATGGCAAACTTGACTATTTTAGCATTTTTGACATTATTTATTAAATATCTATTGTAACCCCAATTCTACCCTAACTGATCAGTGGATTGACTACCGAGCCTTTGTGCTATGGGAGGTTGTATATAAGTAGTTTTAGAAGCTTTTGTAGCTTAGAGGTTCTTCATCTTATGCAAGACTTTCTATGGTATCTTCTCTGCCCTTAGGTTTTCATCTTGTTGTAATTTCTCATTGAATTCTTGATTATGCAAAGGTTTTCTGTGACATTTTCTCTATCCTCAAGCTTTTTCTTGTCTTTATTTCTCTTATTTGAAGCATAATATAGTGGTTAATATTAGAGAAATCTTGGAGTTCTTGAGCCTTCTTTCTTTCTGCATCTTTGTGCACTATTGCAGATGATCTAATTTAGATGATCTTGTGGATTATGTTCATCCCTCATCATTTTGTCTCACTCCTGTGCCTATTTGCTGGAGTGAATGTTTTTTTGTAGGCCACAATCTGTGTCTATTTCCTTAGGAAAGCTATTGTCTATGAAATCTTTTCTTTCCTTGAATAGCCTCTTTCCATTTTAGACCTCTCTGTGAAATACTTATGCAAGCCCATTCAGAAAGTTGTGTTTTATTAGATTTAGGATTTCATGCTAGTTTTGGTCACTGTGTTATGATTCATGTTATCTTTGGTGCATCACCTAGTAGGATAATTTTCTTTTCATCCATTTCCCTTCAGTTATCCTTTTATCCCTTTTCCTTCCAAGTTTTATTTTCATGTTAAAAGAACAAATAAGTGTTAGAATGAATTTAGAATAACTGAGAGGGGGGGTGAATCAGTTATCCACAGGTCTAGATGTTCCCATTAAAACTTTATACCAAATTAAACAACTCAGATCTACTCGGCAGTGATAGCATAAGTCAACAATATAAGTATGCAGTTTACTGTTCAGATGAAATAAGCTTGCTAAAACTTAATAGTAAAACACAATATAAACATTCACACAAGTTGACACCAGTAATTAATGCGGAAACCCAATTTGGGAAAAACCACCAATAACATGCTATCAAGTTTTCACTCTTCTAAAGTGATGCCCTGTTAAGAGCCAACCCTGTTAAAGGTTACAAAACACATTGCTAAATGTGACCTAGTTAAAGGATTTAAACACCCTGTCGGGAGTGGCCTTGTTAGAGGAATTAGAACATTCCAATTTGATTGTCACCTTAATTAAAGGATTTATACAATGACTGTTAGGTCAACCTAGTTAAAGGATTTCAACTGATATAATGGTTAGAAATTAATCAGCAAGTTTTGATCTAATTCATACAACTTACTTTGCAATCCAGATCCCATTAATCTCTAATACTAATTCACTGAGTGGCCTCCATTCTCATCTCAAACTCTAGATCTGCTTGGGAACTTTTCAAGCAATCTCTCTCTGCTTCTCTGCTCAGCCTTCTTTGCTTAGATCTTGCCAATCATTCAATTAACCATGCAATCCAATTACATACTCTACATACACAGCTATCTTCACTCTCCTCATGAAAAACCCCTTGAGGTTATCATATACCTCTCCAACTAGGTCAGATACATCTTTTGCCACTTAATCAAGATCATAGATCTTAGGTTAGGTCAGATCCAATGGATCTTTCCATCATTACATTTAATTTATTTCTCCAATACAATCACCAACTAAATCTTTGATCCATGCATTAATTATAGTTACCCATGCATTTACATAGTGTAGATCAAATGTGCTTATCCTTAATTAACTTTACATATCCCAATAAAATCAAGTATGTCGGCCAGAGAACTTATATCTCACCAATCATCAAAATACTACTGCTCGGCCAACAAAAAACTTTCTTGGAAATTTACTGACACTCGACACATATAGGAAAATATGCTCAGCACACACTGGTGCTCGGCTGACACAAAAACTTGCTTGGCATAAACTGTTCTCAGTAAAATATCAGTGAAAGATAAACAACATATCACTTTGCCAGTGTGCCAACTGATAAAGTACCCTTTGTAATTCCTCATAACTCAACCATTCTTCTTGGTCTTCTTGTTGAATCTCCTCCATCAATCAATAGATATGGTACTCAAATAGATAGCAATAGTCTCACTAGTTAAGGTTTGACACCAATGAAAAAACAATAATTTTTTTCATTGTAGCTTTCCAAACAATATTTCCAACAATCTCCCTCTTTGGCATTGATGGCAACACAAAACTATAAAACAATAATATTGCAAACATAGTTACCATACAATCCAAAATGTGCTTGTGTTCCTTGTATGAACAAATTTTCATTAATGTCTTTAGCTTCATTCTGATTCTCATCTTGTAAAACATTTCTCCCTTTGTGTCTGTAATCACACTGATATCTTTCTATTTTTGTTCATCAATCTCTTTTTAACTCTCTTTGTATCTTTCTTAGTATAATTCTCCCTCTTTCAGTATAATTCTCCCTCTTTGACAACAATGCCAAAGGCATTGCCATCTTCATCATGTAGATTCTTTTATTCTAAATGTTGTGTCATGTTGTTCCTGTCATCTTTCTTATGACTTATACTCTTTTACTGTCCTCGTCTATCTTTTCACAACATTAGGTAGCATCCTAAAGTGTGACTTTCTATGCATCAATGTGAAAAATATTCTAAATATAACATTTGATGCAACAGTACCATTCTAAATTAATTAGATTTAGTTAGGGGAATTACCCCCAATTTACCTCATAGATACTCATGAGCATCCTTGGGTAGTGCCTTTTTAAATATGTCTGCTAACTATTCCTTAGTGTTCACATACTCCAGTCTCACTTCCTTCTTCTGGACTAGCTCCCTCAAGTAATGATACTTGATAGCTATATGCTTTGTCTTAGAGTGAATTACAGGGTTCTTCAAAATATTAATGGCACTTGTGTTATCACAATATATGACAACTAGTTCTGTGATCTCTTCTTTCATACCTTTAAGTAGTATCTTCAACCACACAATATTAGAGAAATTAACTGCTGCTACCACATACTCAGCTTCAGCTGTAGATTGTGAGGTGCAGTTCTATTTCTTTCTTGTCCATGAAACTAATCTTTTTCCCAAAATAAATTCTCCTCCTGTGGTTCTTTTTCTGTCATCTACATTTCCAGCCCAGTTAGAATCAGTATAAACTCTAAGTTCAAATTTCTCATTCTTTCTATAATACAGACCATAGTCACCTTTTCCTTTCAAATATCTCAGAATCCTTTTTACTCCCATCATATGAGTTTCTTTGGGATTGGCAGAAAGTCTAGAAACAATACCAATAGCTAATGCAATATCAGGTCTACTGTGTACAACATATTGCATCTTTTCAATCATTGATCTGTACAGTGTTTGATTTATTTCTTTTGTCTCATCATTTTTGGTTAACTTCTGTCCAGTAGCCATGGGTATACTCACTAGTTTTGAATCTTCCATTCCAAAATTTTTTAGTATCTCTTTGACATATTTTGATTGAGTAATATAGATACCATTCTTAATCTAATATATTTGTAAGCCAACAAAATTTTTTATCTCACCAAACATAGACATCTAAAATTCAGTTTTCATCTCCTTTAATTTTCTCTGTCTTCAAATATGCTCAGCATACACTAGTGCTCGGACAACACAAAAATTTGCTTGGCATAAAATGTTCTTAGTAAACTGTCAGTGAAAGATAAACAACATATCACTTTTCCAATTTGCCAACTAATAAAGTACCCTTTGTAATTCCTCATAACTCAACCATTCTTCTTGGTCTTCTTTTTAAATCTCCTCCATCAATCAATAGATATGGTACTCAAACAGATAGAAATAGTCTCACTAGTTAATATTTGACATCAATGACAAAACAATAACTATTTCCATTGTAGCTTTCCAAAAAATATTTCCAACAATAAGGTGATTATCCAAGAGGAACTGGTCTAGAATTCTGAGGCTTCACTTCAATTAACAGAGGTCCCACAACCTAGAAGTGATTCCCATGTTATACTAGATTGTTAGGCTCAAGGGCTTAGCAGGGTGCAAAATTTAGTGTATAATAATTTCATCCATAGACTGATGGAAAAATAGAAGTTGTAAATAGAAGTCTGGGTAATTTGTTGAGATGCTTAGTTGGAGATAAATTGAGTAATTGGGATTTGATTCTAGCACAAGCAGAGTTTGCATATAATAATTTAGTAAATAGAAGTACTGGAAAGACACCCTTTCAGATTGTTACTGGCATACAACCAAGATGCATATCAGACGAGATATATTGCTAGAGAAGAGAAGAGAAGTGTTGAAGGAGAAGAGTTTGCTGAGTTTATGAAGTCATTGCATGAAGAAGTGAAACATAAGTTGATGAGCTATAACTGATTGAATGTTTAAAGATGTTAAGTTGATGATCACCAAGCTACATAAAGTTAATGCCAAACACTAAATCAGTTAATGTATTGTATTGTATTGTCATTGATGTCAACTTGATATAATCTAATTGCTTATATACAAAGTGTCAAAGACTTCAGAGAATCAGAGAGATAAAGGTTATGCTTTCAGTAATGCATAAAATATCAGTATTCACTAAGTGACTACAAACACCGATGGGCAGTGCACCCCGACGGATAGAGAAACCCAAGAGGAAAGTCACAGTGATGCCCAATAAAGAAACCTGACAAGAATTACCAACAAGAAAAATCACAAGCATTACTGACGAGAAAAATCACAAGCATTACCAACGAGAAAAACTTCACAGTGATGCCCAATGGACAGACTAATGACATGCAACTGATTGAATGTTTGAAGATGTTAAGTTGATGATCATGCAAGGCATTAAATCAGCTAATGTATTATATTGTCATTGATGTCAACTTAATATAATGTGTATGGTCATGGAGATACTTCCAAAGACTTCAAAGAACTCATGAATCAAAGGCTATGCTATTGGTGATGCATATAAGTCAAGTATTCACTAAGTTAATGCATACACTGACAGAGTGCACCCAATGGTCAGAGTAAAATAACAGAGTCACAGTGTTTCCGGATGAGGAAATGAACAACATTATCGACGAGCAAAGTTACAGTGTTTCCCAATAAGCAAAAAATAGAGTAACACGACGGAAGGAAATACAGTGTTGCCCGACAGAGAAGACAAGGATGGAGATCCCGATGATAACTGAAGTCACACCGACAGAACAGTCAGTTATCACCGATGACTAACCGAAGTGTGATGACATGTAACTAATTAAATATTTGTTAATGTTAAGTTGAAGATAATGCAAGGCATTAAATTAGTTAATGGTTTGTATTGTCATTGATGTCAACTTGATATCATCTGTACGGTCATATATATAAAGACAAAGACTTCAGAGAACCAAAGGAACCAAGGTTGTGCTTTTAGCAATACATAAAATTCATGTATTCACTAGGTGACATACAACACCGACAGAGTGCACACCATCAGTAAAAGAAAAGAAGAATAGTCATAGTGTTACCCAATGATAGGAAGCACAGTGTTTCCCAAAAAAGCTAAACCACAGAATGCCCGACAAGAAAAGCAATGAGTAACCCGATGGAACAAAATATAGTGTTTCTTGATGGACGAAGATCGTGAATCTAACTGGAGTCTCACCGACAGAAGTGTCAGTTGTTACCAGCAACTAACTGCAAAGGTGATCGATAGAACAGAAAGTTTAGAAAATGACAAAATATCTAGCTGGCAGAGCTAAATAAGGACTTAACTAGTTGTCTACTTTGTTTTATTCGACTAGAGATAAGTGATCGATTTAAAGCTAATTTGTACAGTCAAAAAGAAGATATCTATGAGACAAATCAGGAGTCATGCTTTAAATCTAATTGGCTAGATTATTTTTCACGCCAAGAATCAAGAATCAAGAAACAATGAATATTATGTCTATATAAGAGACAAGCTTAATTCATTTTTAATATACATAAAAAGGGCATTAAGGGGAGTGAATAAAAAGAGGATGATGAATAGAAACTAATGAAGAACTACTTCATGTAGTGCTGATCAATCAAGTTGAAGGAGAGCTAAGGAATTCTGTAGACACCGATGAACAGTGAGCACAACATCACAGAGCAGAAAATATGGAGCACAAAGGATTGAATTGACATATTGGTCAGAAAGGTAATGTACTTAAATAGATCTAAAAATATGCAATTCAAAGTTGCAATATGAACATGTCATAATGTTTCAATTTAACCATTGAAGCATCAAGTCTCTTAACCGAGTAGGACTTAATAGTCTTCTATATATTGAGGAACATCTCAAGGAGTGCCAAAAAGGTTGATTCATGAAAGTAGAATTGGATATACCCAATGCCTATTGATAGTCTAAGAGAGAGGCTGATTCAAGGATGGTAGCATTAGATGTCCAATACTAAGTGACAACCTCTATGTATAAAATCCTCTAACAAGGTCACATGTAACAGTGTGTTTGTAACCTTTAACAGGGTTGGCTCTTAACAGGGCTCACTTCAGAAGAGTGAAAATTTAGGGTACCAGTCCCAGTGGTTTTTCCCTTAATAGGGTTTCCACGTTAAAATCCATGTGTTATATGTGTATGATTCATTTCTTTACTATTTTGTATCTTACATAATTCATCCTGGATATATCGGTATACTCTACTTATTTACTATATTTTGGTAAATAGATATATTGCCTATCGGTAATCAAGAAAGAATAAGGATTGACAGAACAAACCAATAGATAGTTAATCATTATTAATATTTCATGGCATACATCTTGTAGGGATAGAATAATCTGAGGTTTATTGATTAGTGGTTAAAGTTTGAAGGATAAATTTTTGAGGCCACTGATTCACCCCCCCCCCTCTCAGTTATTACTAACAATTGGTATCAAAGCTTCTGTGCTTAGAAGGAAGGTTTCAAGACCTAAGCCAAAGATCACAAGATGAACAGACGAGATGTGCCCAAGTTGAACAAAGATAATTTTGCTTCATGGAAGAGTAGGATAAGACTCCACTTATCAGGTATTGGTAATGTGATGACATATAACTGATTAAATGATTGACTATATTAAGTTGAAGATGATGCAAGACATTAAATTAGTTAATGGTTTGTATTATCATTGATGTCAACTTGATATCATCTGTATGATCATGCCAAAGACTTTAGAGAACCAATGGAATAAAGGTTATGCTTCCAAAAATGCATAAAAGTCTAGTATTCACTAAGTGACAGACTACACTGGTGGAGTGCACACCATCGGTAAAGACAGAGATTAAAGTCACAATGATACTTGATGAGCAAAAGATAGTGTTTCCCAACGAAGCAGAATCACATGATACCTGACGAGGTAAAAATAGTGTTTCCCGACGAACAAAGATCTAGTGTTTCCCAATGAAGCAGAATCACATGATACCCAACGAGGTAAAAATAGTGTTTCCCGATGAACAAAGATCCAATGATGCCTGATGGACGGAGATCCTGAAGCTAACTGAAGCGACACTGACGGAACTGGCAGTTGTCACCGACGATGAAGTACAGAATTGACCGACGAAATAGAGAGATCAGAAAATGACAAAATATCTAGCTGGCAGAGCTAAAGGATAGACTTAATTGGTTGTTATATTTGTTTTATTCGACCATAGTTAAGTAAGTGATTTGTATAGTTGGCAAGAAGATAACTACAAGATAAATCAGGAGTTAAAGCCATAAATCAATTTGGCTGGATTTTTTTTTATGCCAAGAATCAAGAATCAAAGAACCTAGAATTAAGGAAAATCATGTCTATTTAAGAGACAAGCATAATTCATTCCAGTGTAGTCAAATATGCAATCAGATACACGGGGGAGTGAACTGATAGAAGATTTTGAAGAGAAACTGATGAAGGATTAACTTCATGTAGTCCTAATCAATCAAGTTGAGGGAGAGCTAAAGAATTTTGCAAACACCGACGGACAATGAATCACAGCATCACAGAGTAGAAAGAGTTAAGTACAAAGGAATTGAATTGATACATTGATTAGAAAGATATTGTAAGTAAATAGATCTGAAAATCTGCAATTCAGTTGCATTAGAAATAGGTCATTTTGTTTCAGTTTAACCATTGAAGCAT
>MU223727.1:537654-547998 GCA_018584345.1 Thuja plicata | reverse complement strand
CCACGTTAAAATTCTTGTGTTATGTGTGTATGGTTAATTACTTTAGTGTTTTACATTCTACATATGCATTTATGGATTGACTGGTATACTCTGCATATTTACTGAGTATCGGTAAATACAATTTACTACTTATCAGTTATCAAGGAGAAACAGGACAGACAAGGTAAACCGACAGACAGTTATTTGTTTCAAATATTTCAAAATCATGCATCTTGTTGGGACTTAATAATTTGAGAAGTATTGATTGGTGGATTAAAGTTTAAATTGGATAAATTTTTGAGGCCACTGATTCACCCCCCCTCTCAATTATTACTAACAGTAATGATGTTACTCAATTCCTAGAAAATGAATATGTGTTTCCCACAGGAGCACCAATAGTTGAACAAATGAGAGAGAAGCATGAACACAATGGCATGATGATAGATCTTGCTTCCTCACTCTCTAATTCTGAATTTGAAGATGTCAAAGAATGAAAAACTACAAAGTAGATGTGGGATAAATTGAAGCTTGTACATGGTGGTGACAAAAATGTTTTGAGAGCCAAGGCAGAAAGCCTTAGAGGAAATTTTGATGATCTCAAAATGAAAGAAGGTGAAAACATCACTCAATACAGCACAAGAATCAAAGAGGTAGTCAATTCTATCCAAGTATTTGGAGGTGTACTAGAAGAAGATACAGTGGTAAATAAAATTCTAAGAACCTTACTGCCTAATTATGCTATTAGAGTATCTGCTATTCAAGAAATGAGAGCAGTAGAAAATAGAAATGTTACTCTAGACAGTTTAATTGGTAGACTGACTTCATTTGAGATGAATCACTTTGATAATAGTTTCTTACCAAACATAGAGTCTGCATTCAAAACTTCTATGAGAATAAGTAAATCAAGTCACAAAAACACTATGAGAAAAGATAGTGATAGTGAAAATGAAGAAGATGATCTTGATGAAATTGAAGCACTTATGTACAAAAGAATGTAGAGAGGAAAAGGTAAATACAAAGGTAAATTACTACTTGTTTGTTTTAATTGCAAAGAGATTGGACACTTTGCTGCAAGATGTACTAATAGAAGAAAAGATGACAGAAGTAATGACAGATCTTTTGAGAAAAAGTCTGACAGAGGTGATTACAGAAGCTATCGACAATCAGGAAGAAGAGATACCCGAGACTATAAGGACAAAGGAAAGAAGGTCAGTTACCTAGAAAAATGCAAGGATGATGATACTGAAACCGAATCTGATAAAGACATCGAGTTGGTTTTTGTGGCTGTAAAAGATGACTCAGATGATGATGAAGAAAGGTATGTAGAAACAACTCTCATATATAAAATTAGAAAAAATTATGTTTGGATCATAGATAGTGGCTGCACTCACTATATGACCAGTGATAAGAAAAAATTTGAGACTTTTGAATACTATAAAGGTGGTTTAGTAAGAATGGGTAATGACACACCTTGTCTAGTTGAAGGCAGAGGAACAATAATGTTGAATAACCAGATAAAGTGTGAAAATTCTTATTGGGTAAATGGATTGAATTATAATCTATTGAGTGTTTCTCAGTTGAATAATTCAGGTCACAAAGTTGCATTTGAAAATAAGAAGGCAAAGATCTTCAAAAAATTTGGAAATCTGATTGGTACTGGTGAGCAGACAAAAGGTAACTTATTCTATCTGAATGATACTGACTCCACTTGTTTGATTTCTACAAATGAAGACATATGGTTATGGAACAAAAGACTATGTCATGTGAACTTTGACAACATGATAAAGATTATAAAAAAGAGAAATGTCAGAAGATTACCGACGATGACCAAGCCCAACAATATCATGTGTAAGAATTGTCAAAAAGGAAAAATGACAAAGTCTAGTTTCAAAAGAAAAACCCATACATCTGATGCAAATCTAGAATTAGTCCATACTGATTTATGTGGACCTGCATAGGGGGATTATATTATTCCCATTCATTTTCCAAGATTTATTTAAGCGATTTTGGAGAATTGGAAAATCTCCTAGATTTCCAATTTGCGGTTTTGGAAACCAATAGATTCGTGACTCTGCTGGGGAGTTGTTTTCAGAATAGTTTTTTGATTTCTAGTGATAAAGATAAACTCTACTGGGGGAAAGGATTTAGAAGACAATACATATTTTCCCTCTAACAAGAAGGTGGTGACACTATTATTCAACAAAAAATATTAGTAAGTGACTCTACTATGGGAAAAGATCCAAAAGGAGATAAGTAAAGTTTTCCTCTTTGAAAGAGGTGATGACTCTATTGACAAGAACCTAATGTATAAAGAAATAAGTTACTACAAATTTAGATATTTAGAATGTACAAAAATAAATATTTTTTTAAAATAAAATTAGTTGTTCCAGATGGCATCAAGTTGTTGGATCTCAAAAGATATCAATGTATTCCAAATAAGTTATTCCCTAAACTTTCACAGCTTGTACCAAAGTTTCATGGGGAATGGGATGAATCAAAATTTGAACATTTGGATGCATTTTACACATTTATAGAAGATTATGAGATTAATGCAGAAGATCAGGTGATGAAAAACATGTGAATCTCTTCCTACACAAAGCATCTCATCATGGAAAGAGTTTGAGCAATGGTTTTTAGATGAGTTTCATGGCATCGTTGAAGAGGATGGGTATTTAGATACACAAGAAAAATCTCAGTATCATACTATGGATTGAAAGCATTGTGTAGATTATTATTTTAGTAGATATGAAGAGAATGATAACCCTAGATGTGGTTACATATCCCAGATAATCAAGCATGTATTTCTTGGTACAACAAGAGAATTCATTAGAGAAGAGAAGGTAAATGAAAATAATAATTTGTGTGTATATAGGACATGTGAAATGGAAATAGATGTGAAAAGGGACAAGGAAAAGGAGAATGCATGCTCCATAATACAAAAATAATCAGAATTGAATTATAGAAAAGGAATCATATATGTCTTCCTTGTATGATTTTATGAACATAAGAAAATATGAAGATGAAACTACAACTCAAGTATTCATGATGATATTTAATGTCTATAAAGAAATACCCGTGGATATAAAACCTTCATTACTAGATAAAATGCATGAATTAGGGATTTATTATAATCCTCAGGTAAGAATTATTCTTAAAAGTATACATGAAGGAATTTTAGAAGAATAATCTAGTGATGATTAAAATTTAAATAATGAAGATGAATGCACTAGTCATATAGAAAATAGAGAAGCATCCATACTTGAGAACCATGATGATACGTGTTAAAATAGATAAAAATGAAGAAGATTTTATACATGGTGATATTTGTATGGAAATGCATATCAATGATTATGATGGTAATGGGGAGGGTCTCCTCAGTTGAGAATAGGTTTCAAATTTATAAGACATTGAATATCAGAAACATGTTTAGAGAAATGGTGCATTTTTTTTCTTAGACCACTAGAACAAATAGACTAGTGAATCAATACACATGAGAGAGGAGGAAATTTATTTAGATAATGAATATATTGGCCTAGTTGATGAAGAACATGATGACACTCAAAAGGATGATGCATTTAATGAATACATGGAATCTGATCAGCATAAAAAAGAAGGAAATCCTAAAGGTAATTTCAATCTTCTTCAAGATCTTTTTCATGATGAAACATCAAAAAATCCAGAGGAAAGCTAGAGCAATGTACCTTGTTTTGAAGATGAACCACAATGTTGAAAACATGGAAATATTATCAAAAGCTACAATCAATAAAATAAGTGATGTTTCAGACTCCAATACTATAATGGCTTCAGCAGTGGTGGAAGTTTTAGACATTATAATAAAGAGGGTGTGTTTTGAAAATTTTTTATAATCAGAGTAGTGACAATGACACTGAATTCATGCATTTTCAAGGATATTAAGGTTTAAAATCTTGTATCAATCCCTTTGAAAGGACTAAATCAGGATGTCATTATAATTCAGAAATAAAATATCTATGCACAATAGAAAATTTGATAAAAAAAGGATGTTGTAATGTATATGTCTGTGGACTATATGATAAGGGAATATATTACAAGGAGTATGTGTATAACTTAAAGATACCTATTATTAGAGAGAGAAATTCTAGTTGGTCGAGGGAAAGTATCAACATATTTTATCAGACATATCTTAGTATTATTTTCAGATTGATGTTAATGAAATGTGATGCATACAATATTTTTGATAGAGGCCAATATTGATTTTGCATTTTGATAGCCTGGGGATACCAAATTATATATGATGTGGTTTCTACAAAGTGGCTCTATAATCCAATTGATTGGCACTTGGTCTACTTGTTCCAAAGATAACTGAATTCTCACTATACTCATAAGGAGTATATGTCCCCAGAAAGAGCCACTATTGGAGCATTAATGTTTTCTATTAAAAAGCATCAAATTTACCTATTGACATTAATGTTTCAAAGGAAAAAGTGTATTGAAGAGGTCAAAATATGAGATCTCCTTAGAAACATTCAAAAGAAACAATTTTCGCTATTTTGCAGGGATAAAAAACACACGCAGTGAAACAATGAATTTTTGCAATTTTGAAAGTATCATATTACAAGGCAGAAAAATAGTGATTTTTTTCACTATTTCAATGGTATCATTCAGAAGCATAGAGAAATAATGATTTTTCACTATTCCATGGAGGGCATTGTAATGAGTTACAAAATGGCAAAAAGAACAATCAAAAGTCTGTGAGCAAAGATTTCAGAGATACCATAATTTTGACATGCTACAAATATTATGTCGCCAGAGGATTAAAATGATTGAAATTCAACATTATAGAATAGGCCTAGTTTGGTAAATCAAATTTCCTAGCACCATCCAAAATATTATGTTCGTAAAATTTGTTTTGGATTTTCAAATAAAGCCGAATCCAAAAGATAGGTAGTTTTTAGTTAATTTGTTGATTAGTTTTTTCAAAAGAAGTTTTTAATTTTAGCATAAGGTGGTGTCTCTTCACCCTAAAGGGGTGTGAAAACCATTCATCCACACATATATGTGGTGTAAAGTGTAATCAAAGATATGAAAAATGTAAGATAAGAAAAAAAGAGGAAGATGGTACTATGGGAAGATAGCATGGATGGTGAGTGAAACTAAAATTTAAATCATTTATATTCAGTTTTTTTATTAATACAAAGAAAACATGTTTCCTATCCAAGATTGAAGAAGTAAGTTCTTTGTTTTTTATTGGATTGTTCCTTTGCATTTTCAGTTACACAGTGTTTTCTCTTAAAACTGTTAGATGTCATAAAATTAAGGGTTTTAATATTAGTTTTTGAGTATCAAGGATTGTATTTGAAGCTCTCATCTATACAAATCCTTGTCTAATTGGTTTCCTACCAAGGAATAAAAATTCATTCAGACTAAAACAAATACTATTATCAATTCATTCTTGATGTCATGGGGGAGAGAATCTAAAACTAAATTTCAGAGTGTACATGAGGGTTCAAATAAAGCTTGACTACATTCCGCCCAATTAGGTGGATAAGGGACTGGCCTGTGTATCTCCTCAAAGAAGGTTTTTTACAATTGTACAAGCATCGAAGTTATTTCATTTCATCCTTGTGAAATACATTATCTCATACCCAGAGAAATTTCCTCATACACAAATATAAATTCAAATTGAAAAGAATTCAAAATTGTTCATAATATTCAAAAAATAAATATGAATCAAATATTATTTTTCTGATTAGACTAAGGGAACATTTTCCATCCTCAAAAATCAAGAAAGCTTAAATTCTCTATAGAAAAACACCTTTTATGTTTGGGGTGAGGGTTTACCCACCTAGGTTTAATAAAGCCTAAAGTGCAGGGGAATTAGCTTATTCCCATTTGTTGGCCAAGATTGATTAAAGCAATCGAGGAGAATTGGAAAAAGCTCTTGGATTTCCAATTTATGGTTTTGGAAACCAAAAAATTGGTGACTCTACTGGGGAGTTGTTATCAGAATAGTTTTCAGAATTTCTGGTGATAAAGAAAGTCTCTAGTGGGAGAAAGGATTCAGAAGACAATAAAGATTTTCCTTCTAACAAGAAGGTGGCAATACTATTATTCAACAAAAAAAATTTAGTGACTCTACTGAGGGAAAATATCCAAAAGGAGATAAGTAAATTTTTCCTTTTGAAAGAGGTGACAACTCTATTTATAAGAGCCTAATGTATAAAGAAAGAAGTTACTACAAATTTAGATATTCAAAATGTACCAAAATAAAAAATTGTTTCAGAGAAAATCATTTGTTCCAGATGGCATCAAGTTGTTGTATCTCAAAAGATATCAATGTATTCCTAATAAGTTATTCCATAAACTTTCACAGCTTATACCGAATTTTCATGAGGAATGAGATGAATCAGCATTTGAACATTTGGATACATTTTACACATTTATAGAATATTATGAGATTCATGTAGAAGATTAGGTGATGAAATTGTTTGTCAGGACTTTAAAGGATTATGCAAGAAAAGCATATCAATCTCTTCCTACACAAAACATCTCATTATGGAAAGAGGTCGAGCATTGGTTTTTAGATGCATTTCATGGCATAGTTGAAGAGGATGAGTATTTGTATACATAATAAAAATCTCAGTATCATACTATGCATTCAAATCCTTGTGAAGATTCTTATTTTAGTAGATACAAAGAAAATGATAACCCCAGATGTGGTTACATATCCCAGATAATCAATTGTTCATTTATTGGTACAACAAGAGAATTCATTAGAGAGAATTCATTACATATCCCAGATAATCAAGCGTGCATTTCCTGGTTTATGAAGCACATGATGACAATCAAAAGTATGATGCATTTAATGAATACATGCAATCTGATCAACAAATAAAAGAAGGAAAACCTAATGGTAATTTCAATCTTCTACAAGATCTTTTTCATGATGAAACATCAAAAAATCCAGAGGAAAGATAGAGAAATGTACCTTGTTTTGAAGATGAACCACAATGTTGAAAGCATGGAAATATTATCAGAAGATACAATCAATAAACTAAGTGATGTTTCAGACTCTAATACTATAATGGCTTCAATAGTGGTGGAAGTTTTAGACATTATAATAAAGAGGGTGCGCTTATGCAAAGTTGTTATAATCAGGGTACTGACAACGACACTGAATTCATGGATTTTCAAGGATATAAAGGTTTAAAATTTTGTACCAATCCCTTTGATAGGACTAAATTAGGATGTGATTATAATTCAAAAATGAAAATATCTATGCACAATAGAAAAAATGATAAAAAAAAGGATGTTGTAATGTATATGTCATTGGACTATATGATAAGAGAAGATAGTAGGAGTATGTTTATAATTTAAAGATACCTATTATTAGAGAGATAAAGTCTAGTTGGTCAAGGGAAAGTATCAACATATTTTATCAGACATATCTTAGTATTAATTTTAGATTGATGCCAATGAAATGTGATGCATATAAGATTTTTGACAGAGGCCAATATTGATTTTGCATTTTGGTAGCCTAGGGATACCAAATTATATATAATTTGGTTTCTACAAAGTGTCTCTATAACCCAATTGATTGGCACTTGGTTTGCTTCTTCCAGAGATAACTGAATTCTCACTATACTCATAAGGAGTATACGTCCCCAAAAAGAGCCACTATTGGAGCATTAATGTTTCTATTTAGAAGCATCAAATTTACCTTTTGAAATTAATATCTCAAAGGAAAAAGTGTATTTAAGAGGTCAAAATATGAGATCACCTTGGAAAAATTCAAAAGAAACAATTTTCGCTATTTTGCGGGGACAAAAAACACATGCAGCGAAACAATGACTTTTCTCTATTTTGCAAGTATCATATTATAAGGCAATAAAATACTTTTTTTTCACTATTTCAATGGTATCATTGAGAAGCATAGAGAAAAAAATATTTTTCACTTCACTATCTCACAGAGGGCATTTTAATGAGTTGCGAAATGGGAAAAAGAACAATCAAAAGTCTATGAGCAAAGATTTGAGAGATGCTGTAATTTTGACATGCTACAAATATGATGTCACCAGAGGATTAAAGTGATTGAAATTAAAAATTATAGAATAGACCCAATTTGGGAAATCAAATTCCCTATCTCCAGCCAAAATCTTATCTTGGTAAAATTTGTTTTGAATTTTTGAACAAATATGAATCCAGAAGATAGGTAGTTGTTAGTTAATTTGTTGATTAGTTTTTTCAAAAGAAGTTTTTAATTTTAGCATAAGGTGGTGTCTCTTCACCCTAAAGGGGTGTGAAAAACATTCATCCACATAAATATGTTGTGTAAAATGTAATCAAATATATAAAAAATTTAAGATACGAAAAAGAAGGAAGATGGTACTATGGTAAGATAGCATGGATGGTGACTGCAACTAAAATTTACATCAATTGTATTGAGTTTTTTTATTAATACAAAGAAAATATGTTTCCTATCCAAGATTTAAGAAAATTAATTTATTTTTATTAGATTGGTCCTTTGCATTTTCAGTTACACAAGGTTTTCTCTTTACTGTTAGATATCAGAAAATTAAAGTTTTTAATATAAATTTTTTAGTCAAGGATTGTATACGAAGCTCTCATCTATGCAAGTCCCTGTCTAATTAGTTTCATGCCAAGGAATAAAAATTCACTTAGACTAAAATAAATTTTATTATCAATTCATCCCTGATGTCATGGGGGAGAGAGTCTAAAATTGAATTGTTGAGTGTACATGAGGGTTCAAATAAAGCTTGACTACATTCTACCCAATTAGTTGGATAAGGGACTGGCCTGTGTATCTCCTCAAAGAAGGTTTTTTACAATTGTACGAGCATTGAAGTTCATTAATTTCATCCTTTTGAAATATATTATATCATACCCAGAGAAATTTCCTCATACACAAATATAAATTCAATTAAAAAGCATTCAAAATCGTTCATAATATTTAAACACTAAATATGAATCAAATATTCTTATTCTGATTAGACTCGGGGAACATTTTCCATCCTCATAAATCAAGAAAGTTTAAATTCTCTATAGAAAAACACCTTTTGTGTTTGGGGTGAGGGTTTACCCACCTAGGTTGAATGAAGCCTAAAGTGTAGGGGAATTAGATTATTCCCATTCGTTGGCCAAGACTGATTGAAGAAATCTAGGAGAATTGGAAAAAGCTCTTGGATTTCCAATTTGTGGTTTTGGAAACCAACAGATTGGTGACTTTGCTAGGGAGTTGTTATCAGAACAGTTTTCATAATTTCTGGTGATAAAGATAGACTCTACTAGGAGAAAGGATTCAGAAGACAATAAATATTTTCCTTCAAAAAATAAGGTGGAAACACTATTATTCAAAAAAAAAAATTAGTAAGTGACTCTACTAAGGGAAAAGATCCAAAAGGAGATAACTAAAGTTTTCCTCTTTGAAAGAGGTGACAACTCTATTGAAAAGAACCTAATGTATAAAGAAATATGTTACTACAAATTTAGATATTCAGAATGTACCAAAATAAATAGTTTTTTAAGAGAAAATCATTTTTTTTGGATGGCATTAGGTTGTTGTATCTCAAAAGATATCAATGTATTCCTTATAAGTTATTCCCTAAACTTTCACTGCTATACCAAAGTTTCATGGGGAATGAGATGAATTATCATTTGACCATTTGGATGCATTTTACACATTTATAGAAGATTATGAGATTCATGTAGAAGATTAGGTGATGAAATTGTTTTTCAGGACTTTACAGGATTATGTAAGAAAAGCATATGAATCTCTCCCTACACAAAGCATCTCACTTTGGAAAGAGTTTGAGCATTGGTTTTTAGATGAGTTTCATGGAAAAATTGAAGAGGATGAGTATTTGTATACATAAGAAAAATCTCAATATCATACTATGGATTCAAATCCTTTTGTATATTCTTCTTTTAGTATATACAAAGAGAATGATAACCCCAAATGTGGTTACATATTCGAGATAATCAAGCATGCATTTCTTGGTACAACAAGAGAATTCATTAGAGAAGAGATAGTAAAGGAAAACAATAATTTGTGTGTATATAGGACATATGAAATATATGCAAATGTGAAAAGGGATGAGGAAAAGGAGAATGCATGCTCCATACTAGAAAATAATGAGAATTTCATTATAGAAAAGGAATCGTATATGTCTTCCTTGGATGAGTTTATGAACATAAGGAGTGTTGGAAATATTGTTGGAAAGCTACAATGGAAAAAATTGTTGTTTTGTCATTGATGTCAAACCTTAACTAGTGAGACTATTTCTATCTATTTGAGTACTATATCTATTGATTGATGAAGGAGATTTAACAAGAAGACCAAGTGGAATGGTTGAGTTATGAGAAATC
>MU223727.1:443724-521114 GCA_018584345.1 Thuja plicata | reverse complement strand
GGGAAGTGGGTGCCAACATTCTTCAATTGATTTGGGATATCCATTGTGTCAATGAACTAGTAAGATATAATTTTGTTGGACACGTGGTTCAATCGATGCAAGAACAATTAGCATTGATTAAAATAGGAAATTCTAAGACATTTAGGTTCACAACCTACTTGTGCTATCTTTTGCTAGCCAAGCATGCTGCAATATTAATGAGCAATGGCAACAAGCTTGAAATTCAGATGCGGACAGGACCGAGAGGTACTCCAATGAGTCCAATAGGTACTCCAATATATAATTGGACACCTCAGATAAGGATGTATGATAAGAAAAGGAATTACATTAATTTTTTAGATTTATTTTTGGCACCATTGTACAAAAAAATAACAAGCACTCCAATGCCCAGATTATTTGCTTCATGTAGGGATTGCATCCAACTTGGAAGCACAATTCAATTGGTTGATTGGTACTTAATGGAAGAATACACTGTGCTAAGGTTTTACAGATCAGAACTACATCCCCACAAACTTCCAATGCATGTGATAGACAGGGTTTTTGCAGTAGAATATGTACCACAAATTGAGAGCATAGATAGACTCTTCGATGGCCAGTCGAAGAAAAGCATATTCCCTTCCTTACCTTTCTCAATTGGAGGGTTAACATTTGAGAGAAAGGCATTCAAAGTGGCAAAAAAAATTTTAGAAATTTTTCAATTTGATTTAGAGTGGTACTGGAAGTATGATCCACTCAACGTCATTCAAACAATGCTTGTTGCTAATAAGAAATCTGCAAATTTATTTCAACATGAAAGTAAACCATTGCTAGAGAATTTGAAAAACAAGGATAGATGGGATGATGTTACAAAAGAGATGGAGAAATTTTCCTCTGAGGAAAAAATTTCAGTTGAATAGTTGTCATCACAAATTATGACATCAATAAACCAGGGCATTGTACAGCCTAGAATGTCCTACAATTTCTACGAAAAAGGTGCTCATCCATCAAACATAAAAATACCAAAGAAAATGGTAGAAGAGTGTAAGGATAGAAAATGGACTCAAACAAAAATGAATGATTTTTGGAGTATGAGAAAGGATCTTGGTGAACCAAAGACCGGTGCAGATCTAGATGATATAGACAAAGATATAAAGTTTAACAAATTGTGGAATTTGGAGCATCCTACAATGGCATACGACAACAGTTCTCCAGATAGTCAAGATGATAATCCTTCAATTGCATTTACTCCAGGTCACAGTGGAGTCAATGACTACCATAAACAAGTATATAGAAAAGGGGAAAACATTGCAGAAAAAATGGGTTATAAAGGTGGCGGTTTGGGTCCCACAGGAGATAGCATCTAGATTCCAATTGTCACAGAAAAAACTGATCATGGACCTAGTGTAGGCCTTGGGTTTGGAGAGGACACATTAGATTCATCAGGAACCACTATGCCCACAAGAACATCCATTTCCATGGGTGGGATTGGGGAATCTACTATTATTGGTTTTGGTAGTGGCACTGGTTCTAGTAGGATTGGGAAACTTATACAATAAGTTCCCTCTCTAAAGAGGCCTGTAGAATCTACATAGAATCCCATAGAAGATGATAGTGTCAAGAAGAAAAAGTTTTCCACGTCCACAACATGGAGACTCGATCCTAAAGAACTGTTTGCACTTTCAAGTTCAGCAAAGCCCTCTATAAGTTTAAATCCTTAAACAACATTAGTTAGATCAACATGCATTGCAAGCTCTGCTTCACCTTTCAAACATTCAAATCCTTCTGCAACACCAGATTTTTGTTTCAAGTATTTCTATAATAAATTTGGAGAAACAACAACTGATAATAAGGAAATAAAGAAGACATTGCAGACTGGTGCCCTTACTACAGCTATAGAGGAACAACGTGCATCCAATAGGGTTTTTCCAATATATGACCCAAACAAAGACTTGATGGAGTTCATGGTTGTTATTCCACCCAAAAAAATGGAAATCCACCAGAGAGTCAGATAGATCCATTTGAATTTCAAGTTAGCACTCTCCAAATGGATTTTTCCAAAGTTAAAAATGTGGACAAAATCAATGTGTCAAAGTCTACAAACCAAGTGGTCTACAGTGTATTGCTAAAGCTGGAAAGAGAGAAAAGTAAGATCGAGAAAATTTAGAAAAGTTATAGGCAAACATTGCCAATGAAAAAGAAAAGAGGAAATCTTTAGAGAAAAGTTTGAAATAATTGTGGAAAAAGATTAAAAAATTGACCTCTACATCAGCAAATATAGAGCAGGAACATGCGGAGGTAGTAGTGAAGGAACAAGAGTAGGCAGAGCTGAAGGCATTGAGGGGTAAATTGGCACAAATTACTAAAAAACTAGAGGAAGAAAGAGTCACTTCACAAAAGTTATTTAAAACCATGTAGAGTAATGCTTCCTCCAACCATGAAATGCAAAAGCAATTGGACTCTCAGGCGGATAAAGCCAATCATTGGGAAAAAAAAAGCAATGGAAGAGAAAAAGAATTGTGAAAAAATGACACAAGAACTAAAGAAGGAAAATAATACAATTCAAACTTTAACAAATACTAGTAATAATTTAGTGAAGATTACTAAAGAAAACATTTGGGGCCAAATATTGGGGATGTCTGATAGCTTGTTTGAGTGGTTTGAAATGCTTCAAAGTATGAGAGTATGTTATGTGAAGCTTCATAAGAACATTGAACAGAACATGGATTTTGTCAAGAAAGAAAAGAAAGAAAACGATATTATGCAACAACTCTATAGTAAGAGTGATAGTTATCTATCAAACAAGGGAATTAGCACCCGTCTTGATACCTCAGTAAAGGTATCAAGTATCATTCAAAAATGTGAGAAGCTATGGGAAGAATAGGAAATTAATGTCAAAGCTAAGAAGAAGATCTTAAAGATGGAACAAAGGAAAGCAAATTTGGAAAGTCTTGGTTTTCCTAAGGTATTTGACGCAAATAATCTCATTGGAAGAGAAATTTACAAAATAAGGTTGCAAGACAATAAATACTGATTTATGCTTTCTTCCTATAGACTTATCTCCTGATACATTCATGGATTTCATCAAACCAGTGAGAACTTTGAATGGAGTTTTAGAAGAAATGGTGCTTTCAAGTCACACTTCCAAATATGAATTGCTAACAAAGTTGCAAGAGTGTGACTATACTATGAACCAAATTGTTTTGCCATCAAAGGATGTTTGGACTGGCCTACAAAGATTGCTCTGAATTTTGAACTACTGTAAACTGTAATGTACTAGAAATGAATACAAAAAAATTTGTGCTCTATCTAATTTTCATGGTTTCCAATTTAATTTATGTTGAGTTACTCTATTTTATTCAGTTATTCTTAGTTGATTTACTCTGTAATATGCTATTGGAAATTTGGAATACAAAATTTCATTCAACAATTTCAAATTCAAATATGAATGATCATTGATGATGCAATACAAACTATAGTAATGATAATCTTTGTACTCAAATTTTAATGATGAAACATAATACATTCTTTCTTTTCTAAAATTAACATTGAATGATAGGATATAGTAGTTAATAAGTTCAAAAAATACATATTGATTGCTACTGCTAATTTAGCAGAAATTTTCTAAATTTTCCAATTCATGTTTGTGTCATCATCATCATCAAATTCTGGTATTCCAGTTCCTTCATTGTTCTCTTCATTTTCATTTGTGTCTTCTTCACTCTGACCTCCACTTCTATGAATCCAACTCCCATCGCCACATGTATTTGTCCCACTCAGAGTCAGAGATTGGTTAATGGTGTTGCCCAACCCTCTTCTTTTGCATCTTTGCTTCCAGATTTCCATTGCTTTTTGATAAGGAAAAGTATTGACATCATATCTAGACGTGTAGACCCTCAAGCATGATTCAAAATTCTTGTCTATTTTTTTTCTTAGCTTTGATTTTAGGAAGCCCAAAGCACTAAAAAATATCTCATCCTCCACCAAACCCAATATCATGGTTTGACATAGATCAGCAAGCTCTAAGAACTCAAAAATCTCATCACGCAACATTGTGCTCTATTTTAGTTCTGTCCAAAGCCTTACTGTCAAGCCCTCTGCATGTGGGTTATGCATTAATTGATATTGATGCTTCATAGTCCTTGTAAAACTTCCTGATTTCTGTCTAAGAAGACCTTCATCTAAAATTCCATTGATAGTCACTCCATTGAATTCTACAGATTTGCAAAATTCCTTTATCAAAGTCAATAGCCTATTACGATAATCTTCCTTAGAGTTTAAGTTCCAATATTGAGGAAACACAATTTCCATGGCCTCAAGCAGTTGTTCATATGGGAATCAGGATCTTTTTTCAGAGGAAACTTTATAGGCTATGTCCCTTGCATTAGCTACTATAGAATCAACGATCTTGGTAAACTCTTCCCTTGTAGCTCTTGTAGCTCACTTTTTTGGGGTGCTGTAGTACATTGGTATCTGAAATCCCCTTACACAAACACATAAATCTCCATTTTCAACGATCTTTAAATAATTATCAGGATTGTCCAAATCTATTAGTTTCCTCCAGTGATGAAATTTTTCATCAGATAAATTTGGGTCATTTTGATAAAGATTATCGAGGACTTGGCATGAAATTGTAAAAGTAGCATATCCTGCAATTTACATGGCTCTTTGCGGGGATTTTTTCATAATAAACATCATTTCTTCTAGCATGGGAAGAAGAGATGCTAAATTCAAAAGTGTCTCTATATTGCTTAACCTCCGAAGCAGGTCACCACATCTCTAATTTTCTGCATTGTCATGATTTTCATACATAAGTCCAATCAAAGATTGATATTTAGAAAAAAATCAATGTGCTGGCCCATCCAAAGAGATCCATCTGGTATCAACATCTTTTAGAAGCTTGTTTCGATTAGTAATTCCATCAGCAAAGTGCTGAAATTCCCTAAAACATTTGGGACTTTGACAAAAATATGAGTACAACTCTCTTACTAAATCTTCAACCTTGTTTACTAAAGGAAACTTCTTCACAACTCTAAAAGTATGATTCATCCTGTGGGCCATATAGTGAATGCCAACAGCATATGGTGAACAAGAAGCCTGCATCTTTGTGCAAAGACCATTCCTTTGACCTTGCATTACTGAAGCTCCATCTGCTCCAACACAGATCAACTTCTTTGCTATTGTCAATTTATCCATAGCTCCATATTCAATTAAATGGCTCTTTACTAATTTAAATAAAGTTTTTGATGTCGCATTGTCCCTCAATTTTGCAACAGTTAGTAGATGTGGTTGGCAGACATTATTTTGTATAGTATAAACATGCATGCATACCCATGATGTATTATCTATTGCCTTAACTTCATCTAAGGACAATGCAATAAAGGTTGACTCTTTTATTTTTCTCTTTATATCCTCTATTTCAACCTGGGAAATACAACTTGCCCATTCCCATCCACTGTTTATTGACCAATGAGTGATAGGATAGTTAGGAACTTTTAGAAAGTGTAACAAACCACTCATTTCTAGATAGTCTGTCATTGGATGACCTCTACTCAAAATATGGAAAACATTACTTAATTAAACAGCTTTTCCATGTTCTTCTACTTCACTTTCTTTTGCAAAAATAGCATTAATAGAACCTTGAACTTCACCAGGCTTCATCTTAAATTTTTGAAACAAATAATATTCCTCAGCATGTCTTTGATGTTGACATTACTCCTTTATTTTATATCTTACCACTTGTATCTCCTTTCCATCTATAGTTGAGGTTTTGTAAACCTTACCAACATGTTTCTCTATGGTGTCCAATTTAAGCTGCAACCACTTTTCTTTTTTATACTTCCAACTACAAATCATACATTTGCATTCTACTGGCAGTTCACCTACAATTGGATTGTCCATGGGTTCAATGAATGGGTAATTTTCTACCCAATCAAATTTAAATCTCCTGGACATCTCCCATTGATGATCAAATTTTTCTTTTGATTTTCCTCTCCCTTTAGTGTTACTATTAATTGAAACAACATGATCACCGAAGTCGATCAATTCATCTTGGTACTGGTTATTTACTTGAAATTCATCTTCAAGGTCATCTTGATGAGAGATATCAGGTTCTACAACCTCATCACCATATTTATTATGTTCCCCAATTTTTTGAATAGACTCCTGTGTAAGTTGATAACCTTGAAGTTGTACAGGTTCCTCTAATGATGTACCTTCCTCACTTTGACCAACACCATTGTGTCTGCCCCTGCCAAAGTATGAAGATATTTTTCTACATTTCCTTGGCCTCTCTTGGACATATCCACATTCTCCACCTTCAATAGTCCTCTTCCTATTTAAATTTGACTGTGACATCTCCAAAAAAGTAAGGCTGCAATAAAATTTTACTTGAATAATTATAAGATACTAAGGACTCGTAGCCTTTCCGGTTCGCTACAGATTGTAATTGTTAGCTCAGAATCAACTGATTTTTTGTACTCCTAAATCTCTTGAAACTATCCTTATATACAAATGCTTATTTCAAATTTTGGTGAAGGGGACAACATTTACATATGATAAAAACTAATATTTGGCGAACCCTGTGTAATTTCAAGTAATTGACTAGGCGAATAGGGTGGGAATTTGGGACATGATGAATTACGATGCATGGCGAATTGGGTCCTAGTGCAAATAAAATTTTAACTTGGGATAATGAGCCTTTGGCGAATGGAGATCCTTGATAAATACCCCTTCCTTAATGCGTGGCAAATAATAGTAAATATACAATAGATAAATGGGCGAACAACCCCACTACCGTAGTGAAATTACATGCAAATAGTGGCGAACAACCTGACCAATATACGTGTTTTTTTATAAAATCTGGGTGAACCAGTCAAATAGTACACTACGCATTTTTCACCAAATTCTATATGCCCGAGGGGACATATTCACCAATTGGCGAAGAATCGCCACTAAAAAAATCCCTGCTATGGTATGGATATGCACCTAATGTAAAATATTTCAAAGTTTTTGGAAGCAAATGTTTCATACTAAAGGATAACATAAATGGGAAACTTGATGCTAAAGGTGAGGAAGGCATATTTCTTGGTTATTCAACAAAGAGTAAGGCATATATGTGTTTGAATTCTAGCACTAACAAAATTGTAGAAAGTGAAAATGTTAGAATTGATGAGTATGCAGAAAGAAATGAAGCTGAGAGCACACAGGAACCTGAGAGTTACAAATCATTTATCTATATGTATGAGGAAGATTCTAATACATTACCTAATACTGAGAATGTGGTTTCCGAGAAACAACTAGCACATGTCGAGTCATAGAATGAGGTTTCCAGGCAACAAGAGGTAATTTCTGAGCTATCTGATGGAGATGCCGAGTCACAGAATCAACCTGAAATGGACATGAATGGTCAACCTGAAGCAGAAAAAGAACCTAATCTAGAAAATTATGTAAGGAGGAACCATAAACCTGATCAAATCATAGGATCAAAGGATTCTATAGTTATGAAAAGAAGTAATTTGAGAGAAGATACATGCTTATTATGTGATTTTGAGCCTAAAACAATAAAAGATGCTTTAGACAATGAAGACTGGATACAAGCCATGAATGAAGAAATTGAACAGATTGAGAAGAATAAGAATTGGACACTTGTACCTAGGCCAAGTGATAAAAATGTAATTGGTACTAAGTGGGTATTTAGAAATAAGCTGAATGAACATGGAGAGGTAACAAGAAATAAATCTAGACTGGTATGCAAGGGTTATGCACAAGAGGAAGGAATTGATTATGGAGAAACATTCACCCTAGTTCAAGATTGGAAGGAGTAAGAACCTTACTTGCATATGCAGCCTACAAAGGTTTTAAAGTCTATTAGATGGATGTGATGTCAACATTTCTAAATGGAATATTAGAAGAAGAAGTTTACATTGAGAAAGCTAATGGATTTGTAGATCCAAGGAAGAGGAATATGGTTTGCAAATTACACAAAGTGCTATATGGATTGAAGCAAGCACCAAGAGCATGGTATGAGAGATTGCACAATTATCTGATGAAGATTGGATTTGCAATAACAAATGACAACAACAACCTGTATTTGAAGACAGAGAAAAGTAAAGGTACTTTATTGGCTGAAATTTTTGTTGATGACATTATCTTTTGTGGACAAGATGTGTTATGCCAAGAATTTGCAAAGGAGATGAAAACTGAATTTGAGATGTCTATGTTTGGTGAGATAAAAAATTTTGTTGGCTTACAAATATATCAGATGAAGAATGGTATCTATATTACTTAATCAAAATATATCAAAGAGATACTAAAGACTTTTGGAATGGAAGATTCAAAACCAGTGAGTACACCCATGGCTATTAGACATAAGATGACTAAGAATGATGACACAAAAGAAATGAATCAAACCCTTTATAGATCAATGATTGAAAAGATTCAATATGTTGTACACAGTAGACCTAATATTACACTAGTTTTTGGTATTGTTGCAAGATTTTCTGCCAATCCCAAGGAGACACATATGATGGAAGTAAAAAGGATTCTGAGATATTTGAAAGGAACAGATGAATATGGTATGTATTACAAAAGGAATGATAAGTTTTAGCGTAGAGTTTATACTGATTCTGATTGGGCTGGAAATGTGGATGATAGAAAAAGCACCACAAGAGGAGAATTTCTTTTGGGAAAAATATTAGTTTCATGGATAAGCAAGAAACAGAATTGCACCTCACAATCTACAGTTGAAGTTGAGTATGTAGTAGAAGTAGTTAATTGTTCTAATATTGTGTGGTTGAAGATACTACTGAAAGGTATGAAAGAAGAGATCATAGAACCAGTTGTCATATATTGTGATAACATGAGTGCCATTAATATTTCTAAAAACCTTGTAATGCAATCTAAGACAAAGCATATAGCTATCAAGTATCATTACTTGAGGGAGCTAGTTCAGAAGAAGGAAGTGAGACTGGAATATGTTAACACTAAGGAACAGTTAGCAGACATATTTACAAAGGTACTACCCAAGGATGATAATGAGTATCTATGAGGTAAATTAGGGGTGATTCCCCTAACTGAGGCTAATTAGATCAGAATGACACTATTGCATCAAATGTTATATTCAAAATATTTGACACATTGATGCACAGGCAATCACACTTTAGGATCCTGCCTAAAGATGTGAAAGATAGACAAAGACAGAAAATAGGATCAGTCATAGAGAAGATGACAGGAACAACATGATACAAAGTTTAGAACAGAAGAATAAACATGATGAAGATGTCAATGTCTTTGGCATTGTTTTCAAAGAGGGAGAGATTATAGAAAAGAAGATGTTTACTGATAGAGGGAGAGTTTATAGAAAAATAAATTATTTTCAAAGAAGAGAGAATTAACAGACACAGAAAGATATCAATGTGATTAAAGACATAGAGGGAGAAAAGTTTTACAAGATGAGAATCAGAATGAAGCTAAAGACATTAATAAAATTTGTTCATATCAAGGAACACAGGAAGACTTTTTGGATTGTATGGTAACTATGGTTGAAAATTAGTGTTTTATTGTTTAGTGTTGCCATCAATGCCAAAGAGGGAGATTGTTGGAAATATTGTTGGAAAGCTACAATGGAAACAATTGTTGTTTTTCCATTGATGTCAAACCTTAATGGGTCAGACTATTGCTATCTGTTTGAGTACTATATTTATTGATTGATGAAGGAGATTTAACAAGAAGAACAAGTGAAATGGTTGATTTATGAGAAATCACAAGGGTACTTGATCAGTTAGCACATTGGAAAAGTAATGAGTTGTTTAGCTTTCAATGATAGTTTACTGAGAACAATTTGTGTCAAGCGCTATTATAGGCCGAGCGAAGTCAGTGATGACTGAGCGCTAGTAAATTGCCAAGGAACACAGTGTTAGCTGAGCAACAATATTTTGGTAATTGTTGAGATTTGAGATCTCTGGCTGATATAATTGATTTTATTTGGATATGTAAAGTTAATTAAGGATAAGCATGTTTGATCCACACTATGTAAATTCACGGGTAACCATAATTAATGCATGGATCAAAGATTTATTTAGTGATTGCATTGGAGAAGTAAATTAAATGCAAAGATGGAAAGATCTATTGGATTTGACCTAACCTACGATCTACGATATTGATTAAGTGGAAAAACATGTATCTAACCTAGATGAAGAGGTATAAGATAACCTCAGGAGGTTATTTGAATAGTATTTAGAGTATGCAAGAAGATTGCATAGTTAATTGACTGATTGGCATGATCTAGCAGAGAAGGCTGAATAGAGGAGCACAGAACTGCAAGAGTGATTGCTTGAATGATTTCCAAGAAGATCTAAAGACTGAAATGAGAATGGAGGCCACTCAGTGAATTAGCATTAGAGATGTATTGGATCTAGATTTGCAAAGTAAGTTGTATGTATTAGATCACACCTGCTAATTACTTTCTAACCATTGTATCATTCAAAATCCTTTAACTAGGTTGACCTAACAGTCATTATATAAATCCTTTATCAAGGTGACATTCAGGTGGAATGTTCCAAGTCCTCTAACAAGGCCACTCCTAACAGGGTGATTAAATCCTTTAACCAGGTCACATTTAGCAATGTGTTTTGTAACCTTTAACAGGGTTGGCTCGTAACAGAGCTCACTTCAGAAGAGTGAAAAGTTGATAGCATTTTATTGGTGGTTTTTCCCATATTGGGTTTCCACGTTTAAATTCTGGTGTCAACTTATGTGAATGTTTTATGTTGAGTTTTACTGTTAAGTTTCTACATGCTGATTACATCTAAACAGTAGACTGAATATATATATTGTTGTTATTGTTGCCAAGAAGTTCTGAGTTGTTCAAATTGGTATAAAGTTTTAATGGGCACATCTAGACTTGAGGATAACTGATTCACCCCTCCCCCCTCTCAGTTATTCTAAATTCATTCTAACAAAGGAGATATGAAGATGAAACTGCAATAGAAGTATTCATGAGGATATTTAATGTCTATAAAGAAATACCTGTGGATGTAAAACCTTCATTACTAGATAAAATGCTTGAATTAGGGATTTATTATAATCCTCTGGTAAGAATTCTTCTCAATATTACACATGAAGACATTTTAGAAGAACAATCTAGTGATGTTTCAAATTTAAGTAAGGAAGATGAATGCACTAGTCATATAGAAAATAAAGAAGCATCCATACTTGAGAACCATGATGACACGTGTTAAAATAGATAAAAATGAAGAATATTTCATACAGGGTTAGATTTGTATGGAAATGCATATCAGTGATTATGATGGTAATGGGGAGGATCTTGTTAGTGCAGAAGAGGTTTTAGGTTTATTATACATTGAATATTATAAATATGTGTAGATAAATAGTGCAATTTATTTCTTAGTCCACCAAAACAAATAGACTAGTGAATCAATACACATGCGAGAGGAGGGAATTTCTATAGATAATGAAGATATTGGCCTAGTTGATAAAGAACATGATGACACTCAAAAGGCTAATGCATTTAATGAATACATGTAATCTCATCAGCATATAAAAGAAGGAAAACCTAAAGGTAATTTCAATCTTCTTCAAGATCTTTTTCATGATGAAACATCATAAAATCGGTGCAAGAGAACCTAGGCTAAATCCAATCCCTATGTTTTTGTTGTGTCTTATACTGACCCTATCCAAGTCATTTGTTTTCTTTTTGACCTTAGAGGTTCTTACAAGTGTGTGAACTAGGTGGATTTGACTAGGATCAATCCAACCTAGTAGGCTTTAGTTTATTTTGTTTAGTGCTAGTTTTAGCCAAAAGTGGAAAATTGGGTCTAAAACCTTCTAGGCTTACAAAAGGTTGGAAAAGTGCCTAAAAAGGCCTCTATGGTTTTTTTAAATCATTTAATATGAGTTAGAGTTCATAAAATTTAGTTTGGAGCAATAATGCAAAAGTTGTCATAATGTTGTCATGACAACATTTGCAACTTTGCAAAGTTGCATGACAACATCGACAACATTTGCAACTTTGCAAAGTTGCATGACAACATCGACAACATTTTGATTCCTTTTGAAGTTGAGGAGGGATATTAATGGTAGTGGTCTAAAAATGTGGAGAAAGTATATTTGGACAAATAGGATCCTATTTCCCGAGACATTGGTGATGTAATGCAAGTTTTTGAATAACAAGAAGAGCTCTATTTTCTTGTTTAGTCTACAGTCAACTATGTTTATGTTTGAGCATTGTTAGATGGATTGAATAGTACGAGTTAGTGTTTTATTTGAGTTTTAGAGGTAGATTTGAGCATCTTTTTTTATGTTATAAGTTTCTATGAGCTCATCAGCATAGGATTGTAAATTGTTTTGTAAAGTGTGTAGTTATTGGTTTTGACAGGGTAGTTGTGAGCAAAATGGCTCTCCCATAGAATCCAACCATGAGAATCATCATGGCCTAGATAAATATGGTAGGGGAGTCTTTTTATAGTGTAAATATGTAGGTAGGAGTCCATAGGATAAATTTTACTATTTAAATGGTCATGTCCTAGGCGAGCACTGCGTGTCCAGTTAGAGGTTTAACAAGAGCTAATAGTGTATGATTGCAAGGTAACAATTGGAGGAGTGGAACCAAGGGTGGTTTCATAAGAATAGAGGTTATAAAGATACCTCTTAGTAAGCTTAGGCACTGACCAATCCATTTAGAGACAGTTTTAAGGAGAAATTAGTAGACTGCACCAAATTAGCCTAATTAGACCCATTTTCCCTTAAATATAGGAACCTATTATACGGTGGCCTTGGAACCCTAAAACCTAAATAATATTTGAGCTCTTGGAAAATGGTATCTGAATACCCAATTTTTTTGGGGTCATTTGGGAAAATATCGAAAGAAGCTGGAAAAACTCGCTGACTAGGGATAATTCAGCAATTAGGCCCAGAAGACAAAATTCTTCTAAAGTCTTGAAATTGTTTGAAAGATTATTGATACCCAAGTCAAGTGGGATCATGAGGAGGAAAGAAAGTTACTCAAGCATGAATTTTACCCCCTGCAAGCACTAGTTGAATATTGGAGTTGGAAATCACTTGGTGACATCCAAGGATGAGTGAAGGTAAATTGAATGATACTTACCTCTTGGTGAAGCACAACATATACCAACCCTTAGAGTGGTGTTAGGGAAATTCCTAGTTGATTTTAGTAAGGACTAGAAAGATCCTAGAAGAGAAGAGAGGGTCTTGTGAAGACTAGATCTAGTTAGAGGCCTAGAAGGGATTGTGTAAGCACACTAGGAGTGTATCAATTAGATTGGTATCAGAGATGATAAGATTTGTCTTGTGGTGAATGTTCCCACCAGTAGAGTCAATAGGAGAGTCTACAATGGTGAAAAATGTAGACTTGGCAAAGAAGGTGGATGTGCGAGAAGAAGACAATAAAATTCTTTGAGAGGCACACTTGGACCACAAAGTGGACCAAGTAGAAGAAAAGACTAAGGAAGTGAAGGATAAGGTTGAAGGAAAGAGTAAAGAGACTACATTAGATGATGAGGTCCCTGAAGCTAACCCTATCCTTACTAAAGAACTATTCTTGAAAGAACTAAAGGCTTTGAGTGGAAAAGCATTGGAAGGGGTTCAATCTTTATCTTTAGTGGAAAGATGGAACCTGAGATAGTCCTAGATTGGATAGAAGGACAAGAGAATCACTTTGAGTGTGATGGCGTAAAAGAAGCTCAAAAAGTAAAGGTATCTAAGGAAAGACTTAGAGGGTCTGCACTCATTTTGTGTAAGTTTATCCAAGATGAGAGAGAGTAGGAAGAAAAGAAGCCCATTGCCACATGGAAGGCTATGGTAATAAAAATCAGAGATGCATGTGTACCTGAAGACTATGAGATTTAGTTGCATAAAAGGAGACAAATTCTGAGATAGAAAGACTTGGATGTGAACTCTTATACTGAAGAGTTTCAAAGGCTATGCATGAGGTCTCGAGTTCAAGAAGATGAGAAGGTGAAGGTAGCTAGATACCTTAATGGTCTCAAGAAGACTATTCAACATGAGATGAGTCTCTTAACCCCCAATACTATTCAAAGATGCCACCAAATTGTAGTTAAGGTGGAAGAAAAGTTAAGAAAGAAGCAAGACTCAAGCACTACCAGAGGTAGAGGAAAAGGAAGAGATAACAGACGAAAAAAAGGTGGATATGGTGGTATAAGTTCAGAGACAAAGGCTCAAGGAGAGACCAAACTTACTGAACAAAAAGAAGGGAGTCCAAGCAAAGGAAAATCCAAAGGAGGAAGACTCTAATAAAAATTGGAGAGGAAGGAACAATAGTTAAGGGAGAGGTTCCTACTTTACAAACATGAAATACTATCACTGCAACCAAATGGGACACCCTTCATATAGGTGTCCAGAGAAAGGTTCTACTTATCATGGAAATGAAAAGTGGGTAAACTTTGTTTAAGAGGGATCTAGTGGTGGAAATAAACACCCTAAGGTACTCTTAGAGTCTGAAGAAGGAGAGAACTTGATGATGAAAATAACATTAATCAAGGAGCCAGTGAAAGAGGAACCAAGCCAGAGAATGTCACTATTTAGAGTGAAATGTAAAATGATGGGAAAGGTGTGTAGATTCATCCTAGATGCAGGGTCTAATGACAACATAGTGCTAGAGGAGGCAGTTAGCAAGTTAAAGATAAAGAGAATTCCACATAGTAACCCTTACAAGGTTACTTGTTTGAACAAAGGACAACATGTCCTTGTGAATGAAAAAGCATGGGTGTACTTCTCCATTGGAAGATATAAAGATAAGGTGTTGTGTGACATCCCACATATGGATTCATGTCACCTTATTCTTGGTTGACCATGGCAATTTGACAGACATGCGATGCATGATGGAGCAAAGAATGCATATTCTTTCAAGAAAGACAATGTGACTTTTAAGATACAGTCATTGTTAGTTGAAGGAGAAAAGAATTCCTCCAGCCCTAATGTCCTTATGGTCAATGAAATAGAGTTTATAGAAGCCTTAGAGGAAGGAGATGGAGTGGGATTTTCACTGGTATTGAAACCTAAATAAAAATATGTAGACAAGATAGTGAAGAAGATAGAGGTGCTAAAAGAAGTGCAAGAGTTGCTGCAGGAATAGAACAGAACAGTAAGTGATGGAAAACCATCAACCCTACCCCCTAAGAGATCTTTTAGACATAAAATTGACTTTATCCTAGGAGCTACACTTCCAAATAAAGAAGCCTATAAGATGAGCCCTCAAAAAAATGAGGAAATTGCCAAGCAAATTCAAGAACTTCTAAGCCAAGGTCTCATTAGGAAAAGCATTAGTCCTTGTGTTGTCCCCACTATCTTAGCACCAAAAAAGGGAGGAAATTGGAGGCTCTGTACTGATTCAAGGGCAATAAACTAAATTAACATTAGATGTAGGTTCCCTATCCCTAGGATAAAAGATATAATGGGCTATCTAGGAGAAGAAAATTATTTTACCAAGATTACCTAAAGAGTGGGTATCTAGGGTCAATGAAGGGGATGGAAGGAAGACAACCTTCAAAACTATAGAAGGTCTATATGAATGGCTTTTGATTCCATTTGGGCTATCTAATGCCCTATCTACATTCATGAGACTCATGAATGAAGTCCTAAAAGACTACATTGGAAAATTTGTGGTAGTGTGTCTAGATGATATACTAATCTATAGTAAGACTAAAGAGGAGCATCTTAGACATCTTCAGATTGTTTTCAAGAAGTTGCATGAGGAGGAGCTGATGATAAATTTGGAAAATTGTGAATTCATGAAGTAGGATTTGGTGTACCTTGGGTTTTTATTGTCTCAAGGCAACCTAAAAATGTATCCAAGCAAGGTAGAAGCAATTCTTAACTAGCTTACTCCAAGGCCTGCAATAGAGGTGATAATTTTTCATGGCTTGGCCCAATACTATAGAAAGTTCATTAAGCAATTTAGTGTTATTTGTTCTCCTATGTTAGATACTATCAAAGGAGGGATGAAAACCAAATTTTTTTGGAATGAGAAATCTAACCATGGATTTGAATTGTTGAAGAAGAAGATTGCCACTCAACCAATCCTAACACTACCAAGTTTTGAGAGGTTATTCACAGTTAAGTGTGATGCTAGTAATGTGGCCATTGGAGCTATTTTGAACCAAGAGGGAAGACTAGTGTATTTTCAGAGTGAGAAGCTCAGTGATGCTAAGAAGAAGTAATCTTCTTATCACATAGAGATGTATGCCCTAGTCCAAGAACTAAGGAAATGGAAGCACTGCTTGCTTCCTAATGATTTTGTGGTGTATTTAGACAACCAGGCTCTTAGTTTCCTAAATTACCAAGACAATATTAGTCACAAGCACATGAAATGGGTGGAGTACTTGCAGTCTTACACCTTCAATATCAAGAATAAGAGAGGACTGAAAAACAAAGTAGCACATGCTTTAAGTATAAGAATACTGACAGTATAAGAAGTATAGTTGCAGAGCATGGGTATTGAAAGTTTTAAGGACCTTTATGTTGAAGATGAAGACTTTGCAGATATCTACAAGGTATGTAATGAGCATAAGAACCACTTCCATGGTAAGTTTTCTAATTATTCTTTGGAAAGTAAATTTTTGTTTAAGGGGAGTCAATTATGTGTCCCTAGGGGATTAGCTAGGGAAAATTTGATTCAATAAAAGCATAATGGTGCACTTAGTGGTCACTTTGGAGTCAATAAGACCCAAGAATTAGTGTAAAGGTTTTATTTTTGGCCAAGGATGAACTTAGATGTTAGGAGATATGTGGAATGTTGTGTAGTGTGTTAAAAATACAAAGACACATCCTCCAATGCAAGCCGTTATCAAACTATTCCCATACCAAGTAGACCTTGGAAATGCTTAAGTATGGACTTTGTTGTAGGGTTACCAAGGACCAAATTGGGATTGGAAAGTATATATATCATAGTAGAAATATTTAGCAAGATGGCCCATTTTTTTTCTTGCAAGACAGTCCATGATGCAAATTAGATAACTCACCTATTCTTCAAGGAGGTAGTCAAAATTCATGGGTTACCATTGAGCATAGTGTCAGACAGAGATACAAAATTCATGAGCCATTTTTGGAAGACACTATGGAAAAATATAGGAACTAATTTTTCTTTTGGGTCTGCATATCACCCTTAGAATGATGGTCAAACTGAGGTGGTAAATAGGAGTCTAGGTAACCTCCTAAGGTTCTTAACTAAGGAGTATGGTCAAGCTTGGGACCAACTCATTGGATAGGAAGATATGCCTATAATGACACTGTCAATAGAACCACGGGGAGAAGCCCTTTTGAAATTGTCTATGGACTACACCCAAGAGGGATATTTAAACTTAGGGAGTTGAAAGATGGAGCCAAGGGAAGTGGCTATGTAGAATATTTTTCACATTCTATGAAATAAGTGCATGAGGCAGTAAGGAATACTTTGATTAAGAATACATAGAAGATAAAGCACAAAGTGGATGAAAGAAAAGGGATGTCCAACTCCAATTAGGGGATCTAGTAATGGTCCATCTAAACAAGGAAATATTGCAGAAGGGAGTGCCTAATAAGATATAGATGAGAAAGATGGCCCATGTACCATTCTAGGAAAATATGGCACCAGTTCATAGAAGGTGGAACTTCAAGAGGATGTTGGTTTATCTCCTATGTTCAATGTGGAAAAAATTTTCTTATACAAAGGACCTACACCAGATCTAGATCAGAGTCTAACTAAGGTAATACATGAGGTGGAGGAACTCAACTTACCCTCTACACATCCAAGAAAGCCAAGCAAATACTGGATTCAAGAGTCTAAAAACAAACTAGGAAGAAGGATTACAAAGAACATCTAGTGAAGTGGCATGGAAATGTTGATGTAGAGGCTACATGAATCAAGGAGACAGAATTCAATAATTTGGGCATTGACTCTAACTTTCTCAGTCCAAGGGTGGATTGAAATCTTTCCATTTGGGGAGGATGGTGTAGGAGCACCTAGGCTAAATCCAATCCCTATGTTTTTGTTGTGGCTTGTACTGACCCTAGCCAAGTCAGTTGTTTTATTTTTTACCTTAGATGGTCTTGCAAGTGTGTGAACTAGGTGGATTTGACTAGGATCAGTCCAACCCAGTAGGCTTTAGTTTATTTTGTTTAGTGCTAGTTTTAGCCAAAAGTGGGAAATTGGGTCTAAAAACCTTCTAGGATTAGGAAAGGTTGGAAAAGTGCCTAAAAAGGCCTCTATGGTGTTTTTACATCATTTAATATGAGTTAGAGGTCATAAAAGTTAGTTTGGAGCAATAATGCAAAAGTTGTCATAATGTTGTCATGACAACATTTGCAGCTTTGCAAAGTTGCATGACAACATCAACAACATATTGATTCCTTTCAAATTTGAGGAGGGATATTAAAGGTAGTGGAATAAAAATGTGGAGAAGGCATATTTAGACAAATAGGATCCCATTTCCCGAGACAATGGTGATGTAATGCAAGTTTTTGAATAGCAAGAAGAACTATGTTTTCTAGTTTAGTATACAATCGACTATGTTTATGTTTGACCATTCTTAGATGGATTGAATAGTATGAGTTAGTGTTGGATTTGAGTTGTAGAGGTAGGTTTGATCATATTTTGTTTACATTGTAATTTTTTGTGAGTTCATCAGCATAGGATTGTAAATTGTTTTGTAAAGTGTGTAGTTACTGGTTTTGATAGGGTAGTTGTGAGAAAAATGGCTCCCCCATATAATCCAACCATGAAAATCATAATGGCCAAGGTAAATATGGTAGGTGAGCCTCTATATAGTGTAAATATGTAGATAGGATTACAAAGGATAAAGTTTACTCTTTTATGGCCATGCCCTAGGCGAGAACTATGTGTCTGGTTAGAGGTTTGACAAGAGATAATAGTGAATGATTGCAGGGTAACAATTGGAGGAGTCAAACCAAGGGTGGTTTCATAAGAATAGAGGTTCTTCATATACCTCTTAGTAATCTTATGCATTGAACAATCCATTTAGAGACATTTTAAAGAAGAAATCACTAGCCTGCACGTTATTAGAATAATTAGCCCTACTTTCCCTTAAATCTAGGAACCTATTGTACGATGGCATTAGAACCCTAAAACCTAAAAAATATTTGAGGTCCTCAAAAAGGGTATTTGAATCTCCAATTTGTTTTGGGTTCATTTGGGAAAATATAGAAAGAAGTTGGAAAAACTCGTTGAGTAGGGCTAATTGAGCAATTAGGCCTAGAAGACAAAATTATTCTAAAGTCTTGAAATTGTTTGAAAGAGTGTTGATACCCAAGTCAATTGGGATCATGAGGAGGAAATAAATTTACTCAAGCATGAATTTTACCCCTGCAAGCACTAGTTGAGTATTTGAGTTGGAAATCACTTGGAGACATCTAAGGATGAGTGAAGGAGTGAAGGCAAATTGAATGATACTTACCTCTTCATGAAGCACAACAAATACCAACTCTTAGAGTTGTGTTGGGGAAAGTCCTAGTTTATTTTAGTAAGGAATTGAAAGATCCTAGAAGAGAAGAGAGGTTCTTGTGAAGACTAGAGCAAGTTAGAGGCCTAGAAGGGATTGTGCAAGCACACTAGGAGTGTATCTATAAAAAATCCAGAGGAAAGCTGGAGCAATGTACCTTGTTTTGAAGATGAACCACAATGTTGAAAGCATGGAAATATTATCAGAAGATACAATCAATAAAATAAGTGATGTTTCAGACTCTAATACTATAATGGATTTAGCGGTGGTGGAAGTTTTAGACTTTCACAAAGAGGGTATACTTTTGCAAAGTTGTCATAATCAAAGTAGTGAAAATAACACTACATTCATGGATTTTCAAGGATATAAAGGTTTAAAATTTTGTATCAATCCCTTTGATAGGACTAAATTAGGATGTCATTATAATTCAAAAATGAAAATATCTATGCATAATAGAAAATTTGATAACATAGGATGTTGTAATGTATATGTCTGTGGACTATATGATAAGGGAAGATATTACAAGGAGTATGCACATAATTTAAAGATACATATTATTAGAGAGAGAAAGTCCAGTTGGTTGAGGGAAAGTATCAACATATTTTATCAGACATATCTTAGTACTATTTTCATATTGATGTCAATGGAATGTGATGGAAACAAGATTTTTGATAGAGGAAAATATTGATTTTGTATTTTGGTAGCCTGGGGCTACCAAATTATATATGATGTGATTTATAAAAAGTGTCTCTATAACCCAATTGATTGGCAGTGGTGGGCTTCTTCCAGAGATAACTAAATTCTCACTATACTTATAAGGAGTATACATCCCCAGAAAGAGCCACTACTGGAGCATTAATTTTTTCTATTTAGAAGCATCAAATTTACCTATTGAGATCAATGTTTCAAAGGAAAAAGTGTATTAAAGAGCTCAAAATATGAGATCATCTTGAAAACATTCAAAAGAAACCATTTTTTGCTATTTCACGGGGACAAAAAACACAGGCAGCAAAACAATAAATTTTTGCTATTTCACAAATATCATATTACAAGGCAATAAAATAGTGATTGTTTCACTATTTCAATGGTATCATTGAGAAGCATAGAGAAAGAAAAAAAAATCTATTTCGAGGAGGGCATTTTAATGAGTTGCAAAATGGAAAAATGAAAAACGAAAAGTCTGTGAGAAATGATTTCAGAGATGCTATGATTTCAACATGTTGCAAATACAATGTTTCTAGAGGATGAAAATGATCACAATTCAACAATCTAGAATAGACCCAATTTGGAAAATCCAATTTCCTATCTCCAATCAAAATCTTATGTTCGTACAATTAGTTTTGGATTTTTAAACAAAGCCAAATCTTAAAGATAGGTAGTTATTCGTTAATTTATTGGTTGGTTTTTTCAAAAGAAGTTTTTAATTTTAGCATAAGGTGGTGTCTCTTAACCCTAAAGGGGTGTGAAAACCATTCATCCACATATATATGTGGTGTAAAATGAAAGATATAAAAAATATAAGATAAGAAAAAAGAGGAAGATGGTACTGTAGGAAGATAGCATGGATGGTGACTGCAACTAAAATGTAAATCAATTGTTTTCACTTTTGTATTAATACAAAGAAAATCTATTTCCTATCAAGATTGAAGAAGTAAGTTCATCATTTTTTATTGGATTGGTCCTGTTACCTAAATTTCTCATCCTTTCTAAATTTGGCTTCAAGTGGAGATAAATGAGGCTCCCACAAGGGTAGAGCCCAACTTGTATGTTTTCTGTCATGGTTCCTAACCCTTATCTTTCTCTCTACATGTTTTTTGGTCACTGGTTTTACCCCTGGTTCATGTCTTTTAAGCCCTAAATCTAAAAAACCATATGGAAACCCCTTAAACCCTGGTTCTTTGGTAGTTATTATAATTCTTCATCACCTTTTTGCCACTTAAGTTCTGTTGACGGGACTTTGGTGACCGGGTCTGCCAACAGTTGTAAGTTGTCACTGGGTACCAGGGTATCGGCCAACTTTGCCTGCAAAGGTTATCCAGGGAAATGAGATTCTCTGGGTCTCCAAGCACCCGAGGGTCGGGTCTCAATGGTGCGGGGCTCAGTTGGGAGATGTGAATATTTTTGAGGGGGATAGCTGGTTTCTTCAACTCATTCTCTCCGAGGATTCAGGAAGGTGAGGTTTCTCCAAGCATCTTACACTTAGCAAATAAATTGAAAAGGATCCTGCAAGGTTAGAAGTATTTCATCTACCTATAGTTATGTTTAGACATTCAATACATCAATAATTCTCTGATATACTACACTAAATACTGAAGAAATACACAACCATCAGTTAATATTTGATCAGTAGCAAGGGAAAGGAGGTCATTAATCTACTTAAAGTATCAAAGCAGAAGACATGAAGAACATTAAACATAAAATACCATTAACTTAGAAGACAAAGTGCCAAAAACATCATTTCAAGAACTCTCTCTTCTTCATTAACATTCCTTCCAGCAAGCACTAGTGCGTGATACAATGGCAGCTCCAAGGGAGCATCTAACTAATGAAAGCTTTAAAGACCAAGGAGCATTGAGCTCTGCAACTGAAATGAAAATGCTGCTTCTCTATTACTATGGACTACAAAATCATCAATTTCTCCGACCCTTGGGATGGGGCCGGACTTTCTATTTATACAAATTTGCATCTAACCCTAACCCTAACTCATTTTACACTATACAATAGAATATAATATTTGGTGGCTGGTACTACCTGCGCCACCCTACAAAAGACCTAGAGACGGAATAGGCATGTCATGTCAGAAGAAAAGATTGAGGAGTGGAATAGAAGAATCAACCTTGAGAAGGGAGCCGAGAAGGAGAAAGAGGAAAGCCAATCCCCCATGGATCGAGGCTACATGCCTCATAAATGGGAAATGTGGTGCCCTATCTCCAATGTGCTAGGTGTATATCTGAAGCAGTGCCTAGAGAAGATCATCTGTCAAAAAGCCCCTTGTCATGGAAACATGCCTTGATGTAGCTATCTGCCTTCTGACATCCTTCAACAACCTTTATTAACTACTTTGAAAGTGACCAGTTGGCCTCAAAGACTAGGACACGGGTCACTGAAAGAATGCAAAATATAGGATCCAGGACTCTGGGATCCGGGGACTTATGTCCCAAAAAGAATAAAGAATACAAACACTTGTGTTTCCTCCAGCCTCCAGAGGAACTTTATTGTTGCTTGTTATCATTGAATGTTTGGAGGAGGTGGGAGATTCCATCTTCATCAACTTCTTTAAGACCAGCCCACCAGTACTTGGCTACTTCAATTTGTTCCCCCAGGTCTGGAACATTTCCTTTAAACTCATCAGCCATTTTCACCATATCGTGACCACTAAGTACCATACAAGTTATTCTCATCATGTGGGCGACATCTACTCCCTCCGGGGATTGATATCTTGATTCCATTAGCTTTTCAAACTTCCCCAGGACATACTCCTCTGGTGTGCACATATCAGTGCTGAATGGGTCAGCTCCGAAGACCTTCGTAACAAAAGATTTATACAAATTTAAAGAATATTGCACTGTATTGATTTTATCCTGCAGAGTTCCCACTAGTTTCTTGATTACCCCCAATGTGAGGTCAAGTCTGGAGTGTTGGGTTCTCACAAAATTGAATGACTCTTCACCCAGAATTCTAGACTCAGAAACTACTTCCTCTCCAAGGCCGAGGAGTTCTTCAAATTCTACTTTTCACACTTCATAATTTTCAATGTCACCGTCCCATATGTTGACAATAGTTTTAGCTTGATGCAGGACATGTCAGGCCACATATAATTCTGGGAGGGTAGACACCAGGAAACACCGGATGTTTCCCAATTGAAGTGTGACCCATTCATCGAATGCCTAGGCTTTCTTCTTCATTGCCCACAATGAATCTATGTCACTTTGTGGTAGTGGTGCATCAGATGTGGAGGCCTTCAGAGGAATAGCACTGATAGGTCAGGCTAGCCCTGTTAGAAACCCCATGAGGTTTGCAATTTTCTCCTTTTCTGCCTTGAGCCTTTGGGCCTCCTTTTCATAACGGGCCTCTACTGCCTTAGCTACCTCTTTCAATAGGTCCACCTCACCCTATTTTCCCCTCTTTCCTAGTGATATCTCCGTGATATTGTAATCTCTAGCCTTGGTGGTTGCTTCGTCAGCGTCTAGGGGAGGTGTTTGTACCACTGCAACTATTTCTCTGCCCGACCCGGTTCAAAGAGTATGAACTGTTTGGGCTTTCTTGGCCTTTGGTGGGTCCTGGGCTTGAGCCATCATCATAGCCAAGGAGAGATGAGCTCTGGGAGTTGGTGGGGCCTTCCTTTTCTTGGTTTCTATTAACCACTATGGTAGCAGGGGTGGCTTATTAACCAAAGTTTGTTCCTTGGGTTCTTCCCTGACATCTTGTTGTTCTTCTTCTTCAGTGGTATGGGTCTTGTCTGGCTCCCTCCCTGCATCTTTTGCTTCATCGAAAATATTTTTCCCGGTGACATTTATTTATTTTGCCTTGTCATCTATATCTTTGGCCATGTCTGGGTCTTTATCGGCCGCCTCGGGGGTTTCTTCCTATTGTTGTTCCTCTTGTTCCTCAGCCTCTTTTGCTAGGATTTCCTCTTCCATTAGTATATCTTTTGGCAATGGGGGAGGTATCAGGCCAAGCTTCATCATTTGAGTTGCAGTTATTACCTCCCCAAATGTAACCTTTAGGAGTGGCATTTGGAATGCGACAGATGAGGTTACGGTTGCTCCCGTAGGTCTGGTTCCCTCAGCGGATGCTATTTGTTCACTTTGATTCTGTTGGTCCACTCCTATGTTCTGTATCTTCAAGACCTTAGAGGAGATCTCTTGCTCTATTTATTTCTCTTCCTCCATCTGTTCTTCCTTCTCCCGCGCAGGTTCTTGTTCTGGGGTTTCTTCTTGTGTTAGGACTTCAGCCTCTGTTTGCTCGGTGTCCCCCTATAGATTCCCAAACTCGTCGGTTGCAAAAACATCATCGAATTCATCCTGCGGGGGAGGATTGGCTGGGACATCAGTAGGCTCTGGTTCCCTCTATGGTTCTGGGCAGTCGGAGGAAAGGATCTCAACTTGTGGGATCTGGGGCATCCCCAGCTCTGGCTCTGCCTTGGGCTTTTGGTTAAGCCTCTTCTTTCTTCTAGTGACTAAGGCTAACATAGAATCCCTTAGTACTGCTTTTTCTTCTGGGTCTACCCCCATTGCCTTAACCATCAAGGCCACCAGTGAAGGAGAGGAGGGAGGATGAATTGGTCTGATCATTGACACCGGGGTTGCCAACCGCATGATCAATCTGTCTTTCATTTGGTGGGAGGCTGCCAATGATTGTTGTAGCTGCTCCTTTATGGGAACCTCTAGCATAATTGGAGTTGTCATTATTCATTTTCCCTTATCTCCTCCCTGTGAAGAAGTCCCGGCCCTCGGGGTTAACTTTGGTATCGGCTGGGTATCCTGGCGGACACTCCTGGGGCACACCTTCTTGAAGTAGGCATGGTTGCATTTGACCACCTCACGGGTGAACTCTTCAATAGTGGGCCCCTCCTGGGCATCCTAGTCTACCAGTGGGAGGGCCAACTTTTCAATCCCCTTTGCTTTGTACTGGGGATCTACTATGGAGCCGACATCTGAGAAGTCTTTCAAAAATCTCTGGAGCTTCAATCTTTCCATCATCCCTGTTGTCATCCTGACATAGTGCCGGCCCCGGCCTTCCATTTCATCCTGGAAATCTTCCCAGAAGTCTTCCATGTGGTATTGGTGGGGCTCTGATGCCCGGGGAAGTGTCGTCACAATTTTTCCATGCAGATCAAAATGCTTCCACGCTAAGTAAAATTCTGCCAAGTTATAGCTTTTAAGCTCATTATCCACTTCTTTGGCGGCGGCCAGAATGCATGAATAATTCCCACAAGTGATTAGGAATGGAATATTTGTTATCTTCTTCAAGGCATAGAATGCATGCAGCTCCATTATCTACCTACAATATTTCAAAAGAATTATCTTGTTCCCACAATGGTTGGGTAACAAGTAGGGTTTCCCAGAGAAGCCGATTACCATTATGTATGTATGCTATTGAAACTGTATATAGTAATGGCCATAGCTCCAGACCAAATCCATTGCCTCTATAGACAGGCGGTATCTTGCATCCTGGTTGGGTGTGAGCAGGTTGTAGTAAACAAAAGCATCATTTACTCGGCAAAAACTGGGGAAACTGGCCTCCCATTTAATCTATTGAAAATGGTCCCAAGGGGCCTTCTGGCCCAGGCCGATCCTGAGTATGCCCTCTGTGAGTAACCCATTGGTGTGTGGTCATTATTGTGCCAGGGCCTAGAGGACATAGGAAGTCATATAAAACTTCTTCTTCTGGACTATCTGAAGGAACTGGGAGTCCACATGGTTTGAAATTATGGCAGCCCAGTCAAAATACTCTCTGCCCGTGTTGATACCAAGCAATAAGTAATACATCCACCTAGAGAATTCTTTGGTGTGCTATTTCCCAAAGACCTGGCACAATGCTATCATCCCCATTTAGATGCTTTCTTTGAATTCAAACCTGGGGATTTCTAATTTCATCCTCTTGGGGTCCCCCTTTGGGACCTTGAGCCAATGATTGTTCATATATATACGGGCTGCCTCCTCCAACTACTTAAATTGGGCCAAGGCATCTGATCGAGTGACCACAGTTGGTTTGTCAAATTGAGGGATCCCCAGGCCCCTCTGGAAGGTATTAGGGTTGAGGGACACCATGGGAGTAGGATACCCGGTGGGTTCTAGGGCTGCGAGCATGACAGCCCAGACGGATGTATTGTAGTGAGCTACAAGTGTAAGAATAAGCTCTGGTGATTGCACTAAGCATGGGAAATAAGCTGCCTTGAGAATCCTAGAATTTCCAATTTTAATGGCCAATGGATCTTTGACCTGTCGCTGAATGTACATCATTTTCACTAAGGCTTGCATCTTGGGCCATGTCCCAACGCTGGTGTCGAAAATGAACTGGACTTTGGACTCAATCTTTGAGCCCATGATAATGTCATCCTTTATGTATTTCATGCTCATGGGCAGCTTCTCCAGAGCCTTCTCAATTTTGGACCTAACTGCTACTCTGGTAACTGCCGTAGAAGGAAGTTCCAGACTTTCGGGTGCTGAAGATGGGGAAGCTTCAGACATGTTTGAAAGTATGTTGTTCTAGAAATCTACAAGGCAAGGTGACCATTAGAATGTATAGATAAACAAAAACTCTGGGGTCCAGAGATCTTACCATCGTGGCACTTGGTTTCCCTGAAAAGTTAGCTTAGTTCAAAAAATCCCAGAAAGTATATATACTTTGCAAACTTAGTAACTTAACCAGCATCTGGGTCCGGGGGACTCATCACACTCAATCAAAGCAAGACATGGGTTGGGTGATGGCAAGAGACCCAGAGTCTAGGAAACTAACTGTTGGAAGGTGTGCGCAAAAAGTGAGCCGCCAGACCCACGTGGGCGCCACGTGGGTACGCAATAAATAGAAGTTATGGTGACGGCAGCGGAGCCAACTGTCTGAATGCGTGAAAAGAAAAGGCCACTTGGACAAATTTAAATATTCACATGGGACATAAATGAAGGATAGGCTAGTTTACAGAGGAGAGAGAAAACCACCTGGTTGAAACTGGTCGAGAGCTGAGTTTCAACCAGGCGGTATTCCATTCAGAGTGAGCTCGCAAATTAGGAACCAGAAATGAATGTAGCACAGTGAGATTGATAGACTACTAAACATATATGCACATAATATACACTATATACAATAGAGGTGAATGGTATATACATGCAGAATGGAAGGATACACAACAATATACACCAAATTTATATATATATAGAATGTAGAGCAACTATTCACAAAAAATAGACAATGTACAAACATCTACATATTTTACATTATCTTATAGTTGCACAGAGGGTGGACAACCCTCTAGCAAAGTCGACCCACCAACGGGTGGTGAACCAAAAAGAAACGCAACAGAAATGCAAGATGACACAAAAACTAGATGAACCAAAAAGAAAGAAAATAGAGAGGAAAGAAGGCATCAACCTAAAAATGAAGAAGGGCAAGGAAAGGGACTTGTGCCGTGAACTCTCTGCAACAGCTTCCACCATCAAATGATCACCACTTACCACCACAAACCAACCATAATTGCTCAGAATAGCTCAGGATGGTTAGCATTGGATTCTCGCTAAATCACTGTAAAATCGCTCTTAAATCGCTCAAATTGCTTAAGTGTTTTAATTGCGATAATTGTGAAAATGACAGGTGATTTCTATTTATACCCATGGTAAAAGAAAGTTACCTTTCCTTCTACAAACTCCAGACAGACAGACCTCTAGATTGCGGGCCCAGGGATTCCATGCAACATATCTTCTTACGAAAAGAAAACATCGTGGCGAAGAATCCCGGAGTCCAAAATCCGGTTCCTGAAAAAGGACGACCAACTCTGGGACTGGGTCCTAGAGACACGAGAGACAAAAAAAACAAAAAAAACACCACGGGGAAGAAAACCTCGAAGAAGGAAAACAAAGAACACAAAGGAAAAAGACAAGGCAAGAACCAAAAGCAGAAAGAAAAAAGGGGGACCCAACATTTTGCACACAAAATGTAGGGACAGGGATGCAGGGCATAACAAGTTCCAAATTATTCATGTGCTCTAAGTTATCCGCAGTGGGGCCAAGTTATTTTTCCTAATGAGTTACCTTATCCTAAGTTTATTTTCCTAAGTCTGAAAGCACTTTATTTACCCAAGGCAATAGAAAATTCCTTTCCAATCAAATAGTTATCACGATGCCTTAATCATTGAAATGCATGTGTTTAACCATTGATACATCACATTGTTGCACCACGTGGATGATGGGGTCACCTTTATGCAAGGTCTTAGGATTGTTAATCTCTAATCAAGTTCATTTTGATTGTGGGGTTGACACTTTCCCTTGATGATGAAGATGTAGGCAATTAATGATCAAGGCATTGCATCCTATCGACATGTGGTAGGTTTCCAAATCCCAGGCATGTCTATAGTAAAGGTAATCTCTGAGGAGGTTAAGATAGATCTGAAGGCAGGCGTAAAGTCTTGATAGCCAAGATGAATATTTTTATCCATTAAGTAATTATGCTGTTGTGACACATGTCTATGGCAGAACCAATCTGAATTCAGTGGGAGGTTAAAGGGTAGTTTGACCAGAAACAATCCAACAGTCGGTGCTTTACCTCAAAGGTAGAGATGAAGATGTTTAGTGTTCAAGGCAATGCACCATTGTGACATGTGGAAGGTTGTTAGAACCTGGGCCCATCAAGCGGTAATATAAATTTAAAATAGGTTAGGATTCATCTGATGGTCAACATATTGCCTTAATGCCAAGATGATCAAGATCTATCATTTGAGGCCTTGCACCTTCATGCCACATGTCCTTTTTTATCAGGTGGGACCTGCAGTTTATAACCAAGGTTTAAGTTAATCTTTAGCTTAGTTTCTTTTGATCTGACAGTGGGTGCTATGCCTTAAAGAAAATATGCATGATAGATATTTATTGAGGCATTGCACCATCATGCCACATGTCCATGGTGAGCCAAGCTAAGGTCATAAGGTAAGGGTAAGGATCGAGAAAGTCGTATCTAATTGTGTGGATGACACTTTGCCTTAGGTTAAAGATGATTGAGATCTAGCCATTGAGGCATTGCGCCAAAGTGACATCTGACACTAATGACATCATGGGTCCTAAGTTAAAGAGTAGTAAACACATGGTAACTTAAAGAATATCAAATGGAAGGTATAAAGCCTTGATGAAAAAGATGGAGGTTTTTACTCTTCAAGGCAATGTGCCATGATGACATGTGTCCAAGTTAGATTTGAGGTCAGCGCCAAAGGTAAGATAAAGGTAAAGTAAGTTTGCAAAAATTCAGCGGTGGGTGCTATGGCTTGAAGTTAAAGATGAAGATAGATAATGTTTGAGGAATCGTACCTATGTGCCACATGGAACATCTGATCCTCTGCTCGCGGGTAACATAAAGGACATCGACGATCATGTTTTAAAGTTAGTATAGGTTCAAATATGGGCTATCGATTGAGTATTTATGCACCACCTATTACTCTTTGAGTTTAAATGTCATTCTCAAGGTTTTTGTGGTGAAGGCAATGCTTTCCAATTTGTAGAGAGGGTAGATGGGTCAAGAGGATCTGTCTACTTGAATTTATGGCAATATGAGATGTCTTTATGGGATATCTGATCATCTGAGATATTTCATGAGTGCATTGATGGACATACTTGACTATTTTAGGGTTTCTACATTGTTTATTGGAAATCTATTGGTCCCTAATTCTACCCTGATCTGATCAAATGGATTAACTCTCAAGCCTCTGTGCTAGGGGAGGTTGTATATAAGTTCTTTTTGATGCTTTTGTAGTTAGTTTTTTTAGCTTATGCAATACTTTCTGTGGCATTCTCTCAGCCCGAGTTTTTCATCTATTTATAATTTCTCATTGAGATTAAGATTATGCAAAGACTTTTTGTGACATTTTCTCTATCCCTGGGGTTTTCTTGTTTGTATTTCTCTTATTTGAAGCATAATATAGTGGCTAATAGAAATCTTGGAGCTCTTGAGCCCTCTTTCTTTCTGCATCTCAGTGCACTATTGTGGATGATTGATTTAGATGCTTTTGTGGATTTTGTTCATCCCCTACCATTTTGTCTCATTTATGTGCCTATTTACTGGAGTGAATGTTTGTTGTAGGTCATATTCCATGTCTATTCTATTGAATATGCTATTCTATGTGAAATCTTTTCTTTCCCTGGATAGTCTCTTTTCATCTCAGACCTCTCTATGAAATACTTTTTTCAAACCTATTCAAGAAGTTTTGCTTGTTTCAATTTAAGGATTTCATGCTAATTTTTAGTGATTTTGTTATGATTCATGTCACTTTCGGTTTATCACATTGTAGGTTAAATTTTCTTCCAGTATTTCAGTTCTCCTTCTATCCCTTTTCCTCCCAAGTTTATTTTTCAAGTTTAAAGAGAAAAAATAGGTGATTACCCAAGAGGAACCGACCTAGAATCTAGAGGTTTCACTTTAGTTAGAATAGGTCCCACAACCTGGAAGTGATTCCCATGTTATTCTAGATCATTAGGCTTAAGATTTTAATATGGTGTAAATTTGGTGTATAACAGTTCTACATGCCCGATGGAACAACTAAAAAAGAAGTTCATATTTCAAAATTATATTATCTTTGATATGCTGATTACATAGTACTAATCTAGAGTGGTTCATTTTAAGGCACATGTGGCCACTCCATTGGTGTTAAGAACAAGAAGATCCAGTCCCATTAAATTTTATGAGAAGGATAGAAATAAGGAGTTCAAAGCCATCTGAGGTTTTTGTAGTTGCCTCCAACAAGAAGAAACGTGAGATCATCTCAAAGGACATCCCCTACAAGGAGAGTATAGTCTACAGAGGAGATGCCCTTGCTTTTCCATTCAAGAAGGAGAGGAAGGTATTTAAGAAAAGAGTTACTAGTAGATTTGACTTCACTCACTCATTCAAGTGCAACCCATACAATTTCTATCTAGCAAGTCACATTTCCTACAATGGAAAGACAATTTGCATTTGTACCCTTTAATCAGGGTAGCCCATTGAATTTTTCTCAACATCATGATGTACCTCTAGAAGCACTAAAAAGTTTGCCTGATTTCATAAGTGAAAATCAGACAACAACTTGTGAAAACGTAAGAGATGTGGCTACCTTCTTTAACATACATCATATCACTGAGGAAGATGTGGCTACCATGTTTTTGGAAACATCCTTAAAAGGTAAATCCATCGAATGGTTTAGAACTTTATTAGTTGGCTCCATTGATTCATGGGGTAGACTTGGAGACTCTCTCAACAAATATTTTGAAGACAAGTCAGATCATTTGTCCCTAGTAGAGAAACTCACTGCTATAAAAAGAGCTCCCCAAGAACAGATGACAAATTTCAATAACAAATTCCTCAAGACATGGAATAGGATCCCTATCTCTGTGAGGTCTTCAATAGATTATGCTTTCATGTATTTTTTAATATTTTAAATAGAAACATATATGTCATGATCCAGTCAATGGGAGGTACTTCATTACCTTAGGATTTTGATATAGTTGTTAAGGCATAAAATTTTCTAATTCAGGATGGTATGATATCCCCAAGGCCACCCATATCAATATTCCTTGATATTCAGCCCAATATGCCTATACATATTCCTCCATTCACCCCTATACCTATTGCGGTAACACATCAGGTTAGTTCAAACAATGAGGAGTTAAAAGTAGGATTTTCCCAAGAACTGCAAGAAATGAGAAGTAATCAACAAGAAATAAATAACTTATTGCAGAAGCTTGGCAATAAGTTGATCAATATGAAAAAGCAGAATCAATGGAGTAGACCACCTTTCCAACAACAAAATCAGGGTCCTAACCAGAAATATACAACTAAAGGGCAATCCTATCAGCAAATTAGACCACCATATCAAGGTTAGAGGCAAAATTTAAATCAGAAGTCATTTCAACCTTACAACCCATTGCCTCTCAACTCTACAAATCCACTCAAAGATATGGTTCCAAGTTAAAAAAATATTATATCAGAGAATGAATGGTGTTTTCCTTGCATCTAAGCACACAATTAGACTACATGTTTGAATGGGTTGAGGAATCAAGAACTCATGGAAAGAAATGCCTCAAACACCCAAGTAGAGGCATCTTCTAGTGGGCCAGTACCCCAACAAGAAACCCAATTTGATGAGACTTCTCTTTTTAATTGGCAAGGGGAATATTTTAATGGATTAAATGGTGAATCTTCAATTGCAACCAACACTCGGTCCAAAAAAAGAGCTCAAGACATGGAGGAAGAATATGAGAAGGAAAATGATACTACATATAGAGGATCATCACATACACCCATTATTAACATATTGAAAAGACCCCTTGTCATGCCAGTCAAGGAGAGTCAATCTTCCAAGGAGGTTGAGCCCACGATGGTGAAAGAACATCAAAAGGTCCATGCAGTAGTAACATTTAATATTGTGGACAACATGAAGAAAATGAATATGACTATGACCATGTGGGATTCCTTAGCTATTTTGGGGAAACCTAAAATCTTGAAGAAGGCTATGGGTGAAGAGGTAATCCCTCAACAGCCCACAAATGATGTAGCTAAGCTAGTGTTGGTCAACATTGATCAAGAGAAGAAAACTCTAAGAAACAACACCAAAGAAGATTCCACTCAAGGTAGGAACTTAAAGCCCCCTCCCTTTTATGTATCATAAATTATTGGAGATTTTCTGGTACATAATTGTATGGTAGATAGCGGGAATACTAGTTTAGTCATGCCCAAGAAGGTAGCTAACCAATTATGACTCAAGCATGAACCATTCCAAAAGACATTAACACAACTTGATGGTTCATCAGTAAAAACAATAGGTCTGGCTAGGGATACAAGTTTGGTCCTTCATGCAAGCCCTAATTTATCTATCGTCCTTGAAATTTACATCATAGATCTCCTTGCTCTTTTTTCCTTAGGTCTATCAAGATAATTCACAGCTAAGCTAGGAGCATACCTTTCTTATGACTGATCTCATATGCTTTTCCATACTAGATATAGAACCAAGGTCACTATCAAATCTGAATTGTTAGAAGAACATCTTGTATAACCTTATGTGTCTAATGTGTTTAATGCAAGTTGTCTTGCACTTGATAGTAATGATTTTCCGATCATTAAGGAGACAAATACTTAGATATAGAACATCTCAAATATCCATCTAGATAAATGGGCATTAGAAAGGATTTTAGAGGCTCAGGCTAATGTTGTTTGGGATGCTAGTTTGGGGAACTAAATAATACAAGAGGATGGTCTCATAATACCATCTCTCTTTAAGGAAACCAGTGAAGCATTAGAAGAACAAAGAAATGAAGTTCGGGGATTATTCTTTGATGGTTCTAGAAGCAAACATGGATCTAGTGGTGGTGCAATTCTAGTCTCTACAAAAGGTGAGAAATATTATACAACCTTTAGATTTAGTTTTTCTTTCACTAGCAATACTATTGAATATGAGAGTTTGGTGAATGGACTAGATTGGGCTAGAGATAGAGGTATTAAGGCCTTAAAGGTACATGGTGACCATGAATTGGTTGTCATCCAAGTGAAAGGGATGAATGATACCAAAAATGATACTATGAAAGCCTACAAGCATAGAGTTTGAGATGTAATATAAGATTTCCATGCTTTCAATATCATTTACATCCCTAGGAAGTTAAATCAAAATGTCGATATGTTAGCTACTATTGGATATCAATTTGATATCCCTAAAAAAAATTTAGTAGGAAAGGATCAACAACATGTCAAGATTATTGTCAGTCCTTACATTCTTGATAATGATGTTAATTGGTAGGCGTTTGAAAATGATGAGAAAATTCTGCTATTCTTGTTTGAGGAAGATGTTTTCTCAGAGCACAATCATGATAGGTTTGTTGGAAATGAGATGAGTAACTTAGAGGGGAGGGTTGAATTAGTTACTCCAAAATAAATCCCTTGTCTCTTAGATGTCTTAAACAATGTAACACTATTACTTGGTTAATTATGATATTCTTCTGTAACTCGGGTGTCAAAGAAATATTTATAATATCCAAATTATACTTTAGTGATTAAGTGAAAAAACATAAAGCATGAAACAAATAACATATACACAAGTGACACCAAGATTTAACATGGAAACCCAATATCATAAAAATCACCAATGTAGCTAGTTACCATTTTTCACTCTTTTGAATTGAGCCCTGTTAGGAGCCAACCCTGTTAAAGGTTACAAAACACACTGTTAGGTGTGACCCTGTTAGAGGATTTAAATCATCCTGTGAGGAGTGGCCTTGTTAGAGGTCTTCAACACTTCAACATATAAATGCTACCTTGTTTGAGGATTTACAAAAATACTGTTATGTATAATCTATTAAGAGATTTGAGATCACTGCTACAATTGTTAGAAAGTAACAATGAATTGACCTGTATGTGTAAGAAACTGTCTTTGCTAATTTAGATCTCTATTCTAATTATAACTAGATCTTTGCTGATCAAATATTTTATTGCATTTCCAGGTGTTCTGTACTCAATCAGAATCCCATCTAATTTCACCTTCACTCTTCATATCACATAATTCCACACTTCTTCTTGTCTTCAACTTTTCACACACTTCTCTCATTCAATACAAACTTGACCTTTCATATATATGATAAGCCCTGTCAAGTCAGCTTGAATATACTTCTAAATAAGTAATAAATCATAATTCAGTCAGCCTCATATAACCAATTAATTATAGAATGTAAACCACTATTATTCAGCTGACACTGAATAATCAACTCAGTTAATACTAAGTTTTTTTAATCCCCGACCATGAATGAAATGCCTGAGTGACTCGTTCAACACTGAACATCTTCAATACCCGACTGATCTTGGTCAACACTGAAAAACTCTTTCCATTCACCAACTATGCTTGGTCTGGATGTAGACACTTGTGTAACATCACTACATAATTGTATATACATGTGTAACATCAATGACAATACACAATTGAGTAATTGTCTTCAACAATCCCCCTCTTTGGAATTGATGGCAACACAACATGTCATAATACAAATAATTGTAGAGCAACAGAAAACTTTCTTTAATATCTTTAGCTTTATTTTGATTCTCATCCAAAAACTCCCTCTTTCATCAAACTCTGTCTCTTGATAAGATTTCTCCCTCTGATAACAAACTTTGTCTCTTGATTAGTTTATTTTTATTATATCACACTCTCTCTCTTTGAAAACAGATGCCAAAGACTCCATCTCTAGAAATACTAAATATCAATAGCAATAGTCAATACTATTTCTCCTTGAAGTTGTAATGTACTTAAATGTAATAATTCATCTACAATGGGATCTGATGTACCTACATCAATTGATATATCTTCACTGTGGCTCAGGTTGATGCATCACTAAATTATATTTTAGTGGGCTTCAGTTAGGGGAAGCACCCCTAGCTTTCCTCTAAGATACAAGAATGCATCCTTGGGTAAAGGTTTGGTGAATATGTCTGCAACTTGTTCTTTAGTACTCACATATTCCAACCTTACTTCTTTATCTGTACCAATTCCCTCAAGATATGATGCTTTATTTCTATATGCTTGGTTTTGGTATGCATCATAAGATTCTTTGAAATGTTAATGGCAATGGTGTTGTCACAGTAGATAATAATAGTTTCTTTTACTTCTTAGTTCATTCCTGACAACAACTGCTTGAACCATATGATGTTTGAACATTTCATTGCTGCAGCAACATATTCTGCCTCTGTTGTAGACTTAGAGATACAATTTTGTTTCTTGCTAGTCCAAGACACTAACCTCTTTCCAAGAAAGTAAGCTCCACCATTAGTTCTTTTACTATCATCAACACTTCCAACCTAATGTGCATCAATGAATGCCTTTAAATAAAATTTCCCACCTTTCTTATACCATAAACCATAATCTTCAGTACCCTTCAGATATCTCAAATTTTTTTTGATTGTCATTAGGTGATTGTCTCTAGGATTAGGTGAAAATATTGCAAATACCAACTACCAATGCATTATCAGGTCTGGTGTGAACAACATATTGCAATTTTCTAATCATGGATCTGTAGTTGGTCTGATCTACCTCCTTTGAATCATCATCCTTAGACAATTTTTGTCCAGTACACATGGGTGTTCCAACTGGTTTTGAATCTTCCATTCCAAATTTCTTGAGTATCTCCTTGATATATTTTGATTGAGTAATGTAGATATCATCCTTCATTTGGTGTACTTGTAATCCAACAAAGAATTTGATCTCACAGAACATAGACATCTCAAACTCTTTACTCATAGCTATAGAGAATGCTTTGCACAAGTCATCATATCTAGTGAATAATATGTCATCAACAAATATCTCTAATAACAATATTTTTTCTATGGTCCTTCTTTGATGTACAAGCTACTATTATCATTAGTTCTTTGAAATCCAATGCTTACTAGGTAACCATGCAATCTTTCATACCAAGCTCTGGGCATTTGCTTCAGTCCATACAATGTTTTTTGTAGTTTGCAAACCATATTCCTTCTGCTAGGATAAACAAATCCTTCAGGTTTCTCAATGTAGACTTCTTCTTCTAGGAATCCATTCAGAAATATGGATTTCACATCCATTTGATATACTTTGTATCCCTTATGTGCAGCATATGCCAAAAGCGTTTTGACTCCTTCAAGTCTTGCAATAGGAGGAACAGTTTCTCCATAATCAATACCCTCTTCTTGAGCATATCCTTTACAAACTACTATGTCCTTGTTTCTAGAAACTTCACCATTTTTATTCATCTTATTTATAAAAACCCACTTGGTTCCAATCACATTCTTGTCCTTTGGCCTAGGCACAAGAGTCCAAGTTTTTTTCTTCTCAATTTCTTATTGATTGCCTCTATCCAACTTTCATCATTCAATGCATCTTTAACAGTTCTAGGTTCAAATTCACTAAGTAAACATGTACCTTTGAGTTTTTTCCTTTTCATTACACCTTTTTTCTAATCTCCAATTATTTTCTCAGGTACATGATGCCTTCTAACATACTTGGAAAGTACTGGATCCTTCGGTCTTGATTCTAGACTTGATCCACCAGGTCTATCATTCTCAAACATTCTTTCTTTTTCTTCTGTCTGATGCTCAGGTTCCATTGTCTATGACTTGGGTTCCTCTATCTATGACTCGGGTCCCTCTATCTGAGACTAGGTTTCCTCTTTTTATGAGTTGGTCTCTTCTACCAGCAGCTCGGGTTGCATAGTTTGTGTTAGTATATTCAATGGTTAATGGTTCTATTGTCCAATCACCATTGCTTGAGTCATAGGCATAGTATCAACTTCATGATACACAAATTTCTTGTAGTCTCTAGGCTCTTTAGTCCTCTACTCTTCACATCTTTTAGAAAACTCATCAATCTTTACATGTACACTTTCTATGAATTTATGAGTAGTAAGATTCAGACATTTGTATGCTTTGCTTTTACATGAGTAGCCTAGGAATATTCCTTCATCACTTTTTGCATCAAAATTCCCATTTCAAGTGCTTCCTTCAAGATGTAACATTTACCTCCAAATACTTTGAAATAATGAACATTAGGTTTATAGCCATACCATAATTCAAAATGTGTCTGGTTACTTCCTTTCTTTAGTTAAACTTGGTTCAAGGTGAACATTGTAGTGTTGATGGCCTCCTTCCAGTATTTGGCAGCAACATTCTTTTCAATCATTAGGGTTCTGGCATAATACATAATGGATTTGTTTCTTCTTTCTGTGATTCCATTTTGCTGTGGTGTACCAGGGGTAGATACCTATCTTTTGATTCCTCTTTCATTACAAAATTCATTGACCTCATTAGAAATGAATTCTCCTCCTCTGTCAGATCTTAGACATTTTAGTTTCTTTCATGTTTCCTTTTCAACTCTTGCAAGATACCATTTGAATTTCTGAAAAAAGATTCTGATTTTTTTTCTAAGAAACATGATAGTCATCATTCTGGAATGATCATCAACAAATAGAATAAAATACTTCTCTCTATTATAGCTTGTTGTCCCAATTGGTCCATAAAGGTCAGTATGTACCAATTCCAAGATTTCATCAGTATTGTAATTCTTTCTCTTGAGACTTGTCTTGCTCATCTTTCCAATTTGACATTGTTTGCATATTGCTAACTTGGGTTTCTTCAAAATAGGAATACCTATAACTCTCTTTTTATTTCTTATGTTTACCAGATTATCAAAATTTGCATGACATAACCTTTTATTCGATATCCAACTTTATTCTACTTGTGCAATAAAGCGTAAACTTTCAGTGAGATCAAGATAGAATAGATTACCTTTTGTTTTCCTGCCAGTTCCAACTAGGTTCCCTTTACCATCTAGGAGCTTGGCCTTACCATTCATGAATTCTACCTTGAAGCCAATGTTGTTCATTTGTGCTACACTGAGTATATTTCTCCTTATTCCTTCAAACCAATAAGAATTATCACATTTGATTCCTTCTGTCAGAGTAATGCAACCTTTTCCTTTCACATAGTGGGGTTCATCATTCCCAAAAATGACACTCCCACCATCATAGTGCTCAATATGTTCAAATTTTGTCTTATCACCAGTCATGTGATGAGAACAACCACTATCAATTATCCATGTGTCATTTTTACTAATATGTGAGAAAAGTGTTGTCTTTTCATCTTCTTCATCTGATTCATCCTTAATAGCAATATAAACCATTTCATCTTCATCTTCATCACTATCATAATATTTAGCATTATAACAAACCTTCTTACCTTTTTCTTTGTAGCTCTTGTAGTTCTTAAAATATTTATTTCCTTTTTACTTGTTGAACTTTTTCTTATTTTTGTCTTCTTTGTTCGGACACTTGGCAGCAATGTAACCAACCTCATTTCATGAAAATAAAATCAATGACATTCTACCTTTATATTTTCCTTTGGAAGCTATCCTTGTAAGTGATTCTTCAATGATATCTAGATATTCATCATCAGATTTATCATCACTGTCACTTTCAATCTACTTCCCTTTTGAGTATCTATCCTTTTTACCAAGGTTTAATTTATCTTTGAATGCAAACTGAAAATTGCTAGAGCTAGGACAATAATTGTCAAATTTGTCAAGCTCAAAAGTTGTAATCCTTCCAATTAATGTATCTAGAGTTATATCCTTATTGAACCTCATCTCTTGAATAGCTAAAAATATAATAGCATAGATAAGAAGTAAAGTTCTTAATACCTTGCTGACCACTATTGTATCTTTAGTTATTCCTCCTGCAGCTCTAATGGCACTCACAATCTTTTTGATTCTTTCATTGTATCTTGTAATGTCTTCTCCTTCTTTCATTTTCATCTAATAAAATTATCCTCTGAGAATTTCATCTTTGGATCTCTTTACATTTTCATCTCCTACATGAATGTTGTGTAATTTCTTCCACATATCATAGGTTTTAGGGTAGTCCTTGACTTCATCAAATTCTGAGTAGTTGAGTGAAGAAGCTTTATCAATCATCATTATGTTATGAATATTTTGTTCTATCATCTATTCCACAGTCATAGTTGTTGTTGGTTCTACATATTTTTTGTCCAAAAATTGCAAACCAACATCTCCAATAGTAGATAGATGTATCCTCATCATCTCTTGCCATGCATGGAAGTTGTCTATATTTATCTTTTGGATCTCCCTTCTGTAAGACGTCTTTGATCTTTAGCTTAGGCCTTGAAACCTTCTCTGAAAGCACTTGCAGCTGTGATACCAATTGTTGGAAATGAGATGAGTAACTGAGAGGGGAGGGGTGAATTAGTTACTCCAAAACAAATCCCTTCTCTCTTAGATGTCTTCAACAATATAACTTTTTTACTCGCTTAATTAAGATATTCTTCTATAACTTGGGTATCAAAGAAATCTTCATAATATCCAATGCAATTATACTTTAGTGAAACATAAAGCATGAAACAAATAACATATATGTTATGTATGTGGAGCCTAATCAGACTCAGGTTCTTTCAGTGCGGTTTCCCCCCAGACTTATCTACAGGGGATTGGGGGCAGCACCCCCAAGCTCGGAATCAAGGGGAAGAGCCCCTTGTGGGGTCCTAGGGCAGCACCCCATGCAGGGTCAAGGGGCAAAGCCCCTAACAGCTTAATAATATTTTAAAGGTTCGGCCACCAATTTTCTATTAGTCAGAGTATTTTTTCCCTAATTAGGTTAAGTCAAAAATACTTGTGAAAAGGGCTTACGGTTTGAGATTCATTGTATGAGGGATTTTGTAGCTTCTTGTGGCGGTATTGAGTTGCAGGTTTTAGATTATAATCACAGGATAATAATAAACACATTGGACTCACTGTTGGTGGACGTATCCCAGGGATTGGTGAACCACGTTAAATTTTTGTGTCATTGTGTTCTCTTCTGTGTGTTAATATTTGTATTTTTATACTTATTATTATAACAATATACATAGGTGACACCAATATTTAACGTGGAAAACCAATATGGGAAAACCAAAAATGTAACTAGTTACTATTTTTAGTCTTCTGAAGTGAGCCCTATTAGGAGCCAACCCTGTTAAAGGTTACAAAACACACTATTAGGTGTGACCCTGTTAGAGGATTTAAATCATCCTATGAGGAGTGGCCTTGTTAGAGGTCTTCAACACTTCAACATAGAAATGCTACCTTGTGAGAGGATTTACAAAAAGACTATTAAGTCGACTCTGTTAAGAGATTTGAGATCACTGCTACAATTGTTAAAAAGTAATAATGAATTGACCTGTATGTGTAAGCAATTGTCTTTGTTGATTCAGATCTCTGCTCTGATTATAACTAGATCCTTTGTGATCAAACATTCTATTGCAGCTCTAAGTTTTTTGTACTCAATTAGAATCCCATTTGATTTCACCTTCACTCTTCATATCATAGAATTCCACACTTCTGCTTGTCTTCAACTTTTCACACACTTCTCTCATTCAATCCAAACTTGACCTTTCATATATATGATAATACCTATTAATTCTTCATGAATATACTTATAAATAAGTAATAAATCATAATCCAGTCGGCCTTATATAACCAATTAATTATAGAATGTAAACCACAATTAGTTGGCTGACACTGAATAATCAACTCAGTTAATATTGAGTTTCTGTAATGCCTGACCATGACTGAAATGCCCGAGTGACTTGGTCAACATTGAACATCTTAAATACATGACTGATCTCGGTCAACACTGAAAAAATCTTTCCATTCACCAACTGTGATTGGTCTGGATGTAGACATTTGTGTAACATCACTGCATAAGTGTATTTACATGTATAACACCAATTACAATACACAATTGAATAATTGTCTTCAACAAGGTTAATGCATAATTATGATGACCAAGTGATGCAACTCAAATCGAATAAGATACCAAGGGGCCTCATCACCTTAGAGTAAATCTTCAATAAAGATGACCAAGCCAAAATGAATAATACTAGCTTGCAAGTTCAACAAGAGAATTACACTGATTTAGAAATTGAACAAGGTAAAAGATTAAAGTTTGGAAAGGTAAGAACTAATTTAGAAAAGAAGGCTTACATCCAATTTTTTCAAGAATTCAATGAGCTCTTTGCTTGGAAGTATGAAGATCTCAAAGGGTTTGATCCAGCACTTTCTCAACACACTATAGAGATAGAATCTAATGTTAAACCATTCAGGTAAAAGAAAATTCCTATCAATCCTAAACTAGAGCCACTCATGCATAAGGAAGTTCTTAAGATAATATAGAGTGGTATCATATATCCCATTAAACATACTAGTTGGGTATCCAATCTTGTTCATGTTAGAAAAAATAATGGGCAACTAAGGTTATGTGTCGACTTTAGGGACCTAAATATGGCATCCCTAATAGATCACCACCCATTACCATCCATGGAGAAGATTTTGCAGTGTGTCTCTGGATCTGAGCACTTTTCATTGTTAGATGGATACTTAGGGTACAATCAGATCCTATTCAATAAGGAGGATCAATTTAAGACTACATTTACAACCAAATGGGGAACCATGGCCTATCAAAAGATTCCTTTTGGTTTTTCAAATGGAGGCGCCACTTTTCAAAAGGCTACAGATATGGATTTCAAGAGCCTCATGTATAAGTTTGTGCTATTCTACCTTGATGACATCACTATCTATTCAAAACATGCAGCAAATCATATCAAACATCTAAAGAAAATATTTGAAAGATGTAGGGATTTTGGGATCTCCTTTAATCCCAAGAAGTGTGTGTTTGTAGTGCATGAAGGGAAACTTTTGGGTTATATTGTTTCCGAGAAAGGTCTTATAGGGGATCCTAAAATAATTGCAGCCATTATAGATCTTCCCCTACCACATCAAAAGAAGAGTCTTAAATCCTTCATAGGAAGTATTAACTTTGTTAGGCGTTTATTTCCTAATATTGCAGATCTTTTGAAACCTTTGACAACCATGTTGAAAAAGAATGTAATTTTTTGTTGGAGAAAAGAAGAAAAAAGTAGTTTCCAAGCCATCACAGAGGCTCTAACAGAGGATCTCACCTTACTAAATCCTAATTTTAGCAAGGATTTCATTCTCTATGCTTATGGAGGCTCTGATGCTATCTCTGCAATTTTGACTCAACAAAAAACTGAAGGATTGGAGCAACCTATTGCTTTCTTTAGCAAAGGCTTGGAAGAGTATTAACAAAGGTACTCTTTTGAATAAAATCATGTACTTGCTATTGTGAAGAGCCTAAAAATGTTTAGATATTTATTAACCCATTGTAAGGTACATTTTGGGTCACTCATCCAAGTGTCAAAGAGTTCCTACTTAGTAAAGACTTGAATGAAAAAGGGTTGGTTGGATAACCAGGGTTATGGAGTATGATATAGGAATCTAGGTTACCAAGTTGGTCAGAGGAAGGGGTCTTTGTGAACAATTAACAGAAGATGAAACCATAAAAGATAAAGAACAAGTGAATGCATCCTTAGTTGTGCATTCAACTAAGGATCAAGGCAAGGCAGCAGGTTGGTTGCCAAACATGGTCCATTTTTTGAAGACAAGTGAGTGCTCTATGAATTTAGATTCAGAAAAGAGGAGGTACTATAGATTAAAATATATTCCTTTTGTGTTGATTAATGAGGTCCTTTTTAGAAAGGATCACAATGGTGTTCTCCTTAGATGCATTTATTCATAGCAAGTAGCAGATGTCTTACATGAATTTCATGATGGACCTTCTGGAGGTCATTTTTCTCCTAGGAGTACTACTTTCAAGATCATGAGGGTTGGATATTATTGGACATCCATATTTAAGGATAGTCATGCTCATGTGAGAAAATGCATGAAATGTGTTGTGTTTGCAGGAAATGAGAGGATTTCATCTCTACCCCTCTAACCAATTAGGATAGACCAACCTTTTGTGAAATGGAGCATTTACTTCATAGGCCTAATTAACCCCCCATCTAGTGCAGGCCATAAATGGATAATCATTGCAACTGATTATTTCACCTAGTGGACTGAGGCCATTGCATTAAAGGAAGTTAAGGAGACTATTGTCCTCAAATTTTATGATGATATCATACACGGGTTTGGCATTCCTGATTCAGTAATATCTGACAATGCACTTGCCTTAACAGGTTTGAGATTCATTGGATGGGAAAGTAGGCATGGTATTTACCTCAACACTAGTTCCAATTATAATACCTAAGGTAATGGTTTATAAGATTCCACTAATAAGAATCTAATCAAGATAATTAAGAAGACTTTGTAGGAGAATCAGAGATATTGGCATTCCAAACTAATGTCTTCACTCTGGTTAGACAGGATCACTCCAAAAAAGATCATTGGGAACTCTTCTTATATGCTAGCTTAGTATATGGCACAAAAAGATAAATTGTCCATCTCAACTGAATAACCAGCTTTGGACCTTGCTAATCAACTTGTCCACTTTGAAGAAGGAGACCCTTTGCAAGTAAGATATGCTCATCTCATGGATTTGGAAGAGAGTAGATGAAAATCTATACAAATTGTGGAGTTCCAATAGAGGCAAACCAAGAAAAGTTTTGACAAGAGAGCTAGATCAAGGAGATTTAATATTGTGGATATATTCCTCAAGTGGGATGAATTCATATCCAGGCCTAAGAGGCATACACAGTTTGATTCATTTTAGGGAGGCTCATTTGTGATCATCGAATGTAAAGATCATATTTCCTTCCACTTCTCAACTCTTGAAGGAGAAATATTACCTATTTCAATCAATGGCTTTCATCTCAAGCCTTCTTTTGAGGTTTTTCCTACCTTGTAAATAAGTTTGTGCTTCTTTATGTTTTGGCTTAGTTTTAGTTTTCCTTCTTTCCTCAAAGTGCTTGTGCACAATTAGTTTATTTCTGCTTGTATATAGCTCTTTCCATATTTTAGTTGTTGTTTCCCCTCCTAGTTTTAATCCTACTACTTCCCATAGGTCTCTTTTGTTCTTAATTTAGACTCCTTTCCCAGTGGAATTTCATAGGCCACTAGTTTTATATGTCTAGCAGGCTAACATTCAGCGAAAATTGCCAAAAATGTTACCTTAATTTCTCATCCTATCCAAATTTGGCTACAAGTGGAGAGAAATGAGGCTCCAACAAGGGTATAGCCCATCTTGTATTTTTTTTTCATGGTTCTTAGCCCTTATCTTTCTCTTTGCATGTTTTTTGGTCATTGGTTTTACCCCTGGTTCGTGTCTTTTAATCCCTAAATGTGAAAAACCCTATGGAAACCCCTTAAAACCTGGTTCTTTGGTGGTTGTTCTAATTCTTCATTACCTTTTTTCCACTTAAGTTTCAAATTACTCATGTGCTCTAAGTTATCCGCAGCAGGGGCAAGTTATTTTTCCTAACTGATTACCTTTTCCTAAGTTTATTTTCCTAAGTCCCGAAGCACTTTATTTACCCCAAGTAGCAACAAATTCCTTTCCAATCAGATAGTCATCGCGATACCTTAATCACTGAGATGCAGGTTTTTAACCATTGATACATCACACCATTGTACCACGAGGATAGTGGGGTCACCTTTACATGAGGTCTCAAGCTTGTTAATCTCTGATCAAGTTCCTTTTGATCATGTGGTCAGTGCTTTCCCTTGATGATGAAGATTCAGGTAGTTAATGATCAAGGCATTATGCCTTATCGACATGGGGTAGGTTGTTAGAGCTTGGACCCATTGACAATAAAGGTAATCTTCAAGCAAGTTAAGATAGATCTGATGACAGGTGTAAAGGATTGATAACCAAGATGAAGATTTTTATCCATCAAGGCATTACGTTGTTGTGCTACGTGTCTATGGCGGGGCCAAGCTAAAGGTAGTGGGAAGTTAAAGGGTAGTTTGATCAGAATCAATCCAACATTTGGCACTTTCCATTAAAGGTAGAGATGAGGATGTTTAGTGTTCATGGAAATGTGCCATTGCGACACGTGGAAGGTTTTCAGAACCTGAGCCCGTCAAGCGGTAAGATAAAGGTCAAACAGGTCAGGACTCATTTGACACTTAGCATATTTCCTTAATGCTAAGATGATCGAGATATATCATTTGAGGCATTGCGCCTACATGCCACATGTCCTTTCTAATCAAGTGGGACCTACAGTCTATAACCAAGGTTTAAGTTAATCTAGAGTTTAGATTCTTTTGATCTGACGGTGGGCACTATTCCTTAAAGCAAATATGTATAATAGATATTCATTGAGGCATTGCACCATCATGCCACATGTCCATGGCGGACTAGGATGAGGTCATAAGGTAAGGGTAAGGATCGATAAATTTGTATTTGATTGTGTGGATGATGCTTTTCCTTAGGTTAAATATGATCGAGATCTAACCATCGAGGCAGTGCACCAAGTTGACATGTGGAACTGATGACGTCATGGGTCCCAGGTTATAGAGTAGTAAAGAGATGATAAATTAAAGAAAATTAGATGGCAGGCGTAAAGCCTCTATGAAAAAGATGAAGGTTTTTACTCTTCAAGGAAATGAACCCTGATGAAACATGTCCAAGTCAGATCTAAGGTCAGTGCCAAAGGTAAGATAAAGGTAAAGCAAGTTTGTTAAGATCAGACAATGGGTGCTATGGCTTGAAGGTAAAGATGAATATAGATAATGTTTGAGGCATCTTACATGTGTTTCACATGGTAGATGTGATCTTGTGCTCGTAGGTAACTTAAAGGACATCGATGGTCATGTTTTAAAGTTAGTAAAGGTTTAAATCTGAGCCATTGATTGGGTAGTTCCGTGCCACCTATGAATTTTTGAGTTTAAATTCAAATATTTAAATGTCATTCTTAGGTAGGGATAACTTTAAGAAACCCCCTCTAGAAAAATATATAAAATCATGGTGAATCTCTCCTTTTATTTTAAAAAAAAATAATTCCTATTGGCAAATCTCTCAATTTTTTGGGAAAACAAATTATTTGTATTGGCGAATATTTTTTAATCACAATTTTTTTGTAGAAAATATTGGCGAATCTAAAGAAATAACGAAAGTTTCATTAATGACCATGGAAAATAATTATATTTAAAGAAAAAAGAGTTCTTATAGAAAATTATTAGGCTAACTATGAAAATATTTGATGGGTTTAAGGGAACTATATAGTATCTAGTTGCTACCATTTATTTCAAATATAATCAAATAATCCTCATTGTATTGTGTGAGATAAATTTATCATTATTTTTATTATTATAATAGGACCCAAAATTTCTTCAGTGTCACTGATTTATCAACAATCCAAATGAAATCTTAGCCCCGATAAGCGTTACAAATAAGATAGTAACATTTTTGCCTAATGGAATATAATGAAGATCACTAGATTATATTTTAAATCAATAATGACAACGAATATTGGTGACACAACCCTACTATAACTAACAGTTATGATATATTATTGGTAAATTAATTTAGATTTCTATAATAACTGATAAAATTTAGGTGAATTGAAACTAACCATCTATCAAATATTAGGCGAATATTTGAGTTCAAATTTTTAATTAAAATATATTATTTGGCGATTTAAATATTTCTAAAATAAAATTTTGTAAAAGTTTGGCAATTTAGGTTGCCTTAATTCTTGAATTATTAGCCAAATTTGGATTCTCAAATTTCAAAAATTAGCCAATTGGCGAATATTAGCCACTAAAAAAATCATTTTTCTCAAGGTTTTCATGGCGGTGGTGACTTTTTCCAATTTTCAAAGAGGGTAGATGGATCGAGATGATCTATCTACTCAGATTTATGGCAATATGAGATGTCTTTGAGGGATATCTGATCGTCTAAGATATTTCTTGAGTGCATTAATGGATAGACTTGACTATTTTAGGGTTTATGAATTGTTTATTGGAAATCTATTATAACCCTAATTCTTCCCTTATATGATCGAAAGGATTGACTCTCGAGCCCATCTACTAGGGGAGGTTGTATATAAGTGCTTTTTGATGCTTTTGTAGTTAGTTTTGTTTGAGCTTATACAAGAATTTCTGTGGCATTCTCTCTGCCCCCAGGATTTCATTTATTTGTAATTTCTCATTGAGATTTAGATTATGCAAAGAATTTTTGTGATATTTTATTTTTCCCTGGGTTTTTCTTGTCTGTATTTCTCTTATTTGAAGCATAATATAGTGCCTAATATTAGAGAAATCTTGGATTTCTTGAGCCCTCTTTCCTTCTGCATCTTTGTGCACTATTATGGATGATTAATTTAGATGATCTAGTGGATTTTGTTCATCCCCTATCATTTTGTCTCATTTTTGTGCCTATTTTCTGGAGTGAATATTTTTTTTTTAGTTCATAGTTTGTGTCTATTCCATTGAATATTATTTTCTATGTGAAATATTTTCTTTTCCTGGATAGTCTCTTTTCATCTCATACCTCTCTATGAAACACTTTTTGCAAACCTATTTAGGAAGTTTTTCTTGTTTATATTCAAGGATTTCATGCTAATGCTTAGTCATTTTGTTATGATTCATGTCACTTTCAGTGTATCACCTTGTAGGTTAAATTTTCTTTCAGCCTTTTAGTTCTTCTTCTATCCCTTTTCCTCCCAAGTTTACTTTTCAAGTTTAAAGAGAAACAATAGGTGATTATCCAAGAGGAACTAGCCTAGAATTTGGAGGTTTCACTTTAGTTAGCATAGGTCCCACAACTTGGAAGTGATTCCCATATTATAATAGATAATTAGGCTTAAGATTTTGATAGGGTGTAAATTTGGTGTATAACAGGTTCTTTGTATTTTAAGTTACATAGAGTTTTCTCTTTACTATTAGATGTCAACAAATTGAATTTTTTAATATTAGTTTTCGAGTATCAAGGGTTGTATACAAAGCTCTCATCTATACAAATACTTGTCTAATTGGTTTCTTGCCATGGTATTAAAATTCATTTAGACTAAAACAAATATTATTATCAATTCATCCTTGATGTCATGGGGGAGAGAATCTAAAATTGAATTGCAGAGTATACATGAGGGTTCAAATAAAGATTGACTACATTCCACCCAATTAGTTGGATAAGGGACTAACCTGGGTATCTCCTAAAAGAAGGTTTTTACAATTGTATGAGCATTGGAGTTCTTTCATTTCATCCTTGGGAAATATATTATCTCATACCCAGAGAAATTTCCTCATACACAAATATAAATTCACCTACAAATCATTCAAAATCATTCATAATATTGAAACACTAATAAGAATCAAACTTTCTTATTCTTATAAGACTCGGGGAATATTTTCATCCTGAGAAATCAAGAAATTTTAAATCCGCTATAGAAAAATACCTTTTGTGTTTGGGGTGAGGGTTTACCCACCTAGGTTTAGTGAAGTCTAAAGTGTAGGGGAATTAGATTATTCCCATTCATTGGCCAAGACTGATTGAAGCAATATAGAAGAATTGGAAAAAGCTATTGGATTTCCAATTTGTGGTTTTGGGAACCAACACTTCAAATCATCAAATTCTCTCCTATATTTGAGTCCAATGCCACCTCTATTGTCTTACTGCTAGAAGATTCTTCTTGCACATAGTTTATCCTTTTCTCTCCTCCTTGGTATAATGAACTCTTTTCAGGAAACCTATAAGTAAGATGCCCATACTGGTGACAGTTATAGAATTTCATAGAAGATAAATAAGATCCTCTTCCCTGACTACTTGATCTCCCTCTTCAATTATTACTAGGGAATCTTCCTCAAGGGTAACCAACACACTTCTATTGTTTGACTCTCCCTGGTTCTCAATGAGCTTAGACTCACATTGATTTATTGCTTCAAATTTTCTTCCTCCAAATCCTCCTCTCTGACCTCTGCCATCTCTTCCTCTACCTCTGCCCCTACTTCTTGGCTCATGCTTCTTTTTAAGCTTTTCTTCTACCTTAAGGGAAAGTTGATAACTTTGGTGAACTATCCTTGGGCTCAAGAGGCTTATCTCCTCTTGTATGTTCCATCTCAACCCATTCAGATACCTAGCCAATTTTAGGCTCTCTTTTTCCATTACATGTGATCTTAAACATAGTTTGTGGAACTCTTCTGTATAGGCACTTACTTCAAGATATTTTTGTCTTAAGTTTTGTATTTTCTTGTACAACTATACCTCATAATCATTAGGCAGATAGGTATCCCTAATATTTTCCACCATACCTTTCCAACTAGTAATTGGATTCTTTCCTTCCTTTACTCTCTCATCTTGTACACATTTCCACCATGTGAGGGAAGTTCCTCTCAACCTTGTCTTGGCTACTCTCACCTTTTGAGCCTCTATCACACTATCACAATCAAAGTGGTTTTCTAGTCCCTCTATCCACTCCATGACCACTTCTAGTTCCATCTTTCTACTAAAGAGGGGTACACCTTCCAATGAATTACCACTCATAGCTTTTAGAGCCTTAATAAATGGCTCTTCTTGGAGTACTCGATCAAGCTCTAGCACTGCATCTTCTTCTACCATAGACTTGCCTTTTCCCTCTATTTCTCTTAAAAATTCACTTACTGATGTTATTTGAGATTTCACTTCATACAACTTAGATTCCATCTCTACAAAATTTTCTTTTAGGAGTCCATTCTCCTCTCTCTTCTCTTCCATGTATTTTTTCTAATTCAACATTATTCACCAGCTTTGATGAATCCACTAATTCTAGCGAATACAATATCCACCCTCTACAAGCCCAATATTTAGGCTCTGATACCAATCTGATAGAGGTGTTCTTCAAACTCTAGATTCAACTTGAATCTCTTCAAATTTATCTTTCCTAGACTTAATAGGTATTCCACAAACCCTAATCCTAAGGGCAAGCAACCAAGATCTCTACCCTTCTTACCTAGAACCACTCTACTAATAGGATCTTATAGTACTCACTAAACCTATAAGAGTAGATTCCTCCTCACCTAACCAAAACATTCACAATGCCTTGAATGATTTAATTCTCACCATATTTGATCATTTGATAACATTCTTGAAGAATTGTAACCATCATTCATCCATCTGCTCATCAAGCTCCTAAAATCTAGGAAAAAGCCTAATGACTTCTTGTAGCCCTATCCAGACACAAAGTTGTATTAACTTACACACTTTTCTCAGACTCTCCAAATATGATCTTGGATTCAGCTACCCATTTCATATTTACAAATGATTACCCAAGTACTTTGTACAAAATCTTAACACCTTTAGGAACTATTTCCTTAAAAGTAGGGCTAATTGGTCCAGTCTCTGTGTTTTCCTTCACAACTTGATGAAATTGATTCACCAGCTTCCACCATTAATCAGAGGGTCATTTAACCTCCCAATGACCAATCTCCAACTATTCCATTTCTTCATTCAATCCAACCCTACATTTTATAACACTCTGATTCTCTAATTCCGTAGCCGGTCTATAGCCAAGCTCGCCTAGGGAAAGAGCTCAAAAATAAACCCTAACTCCTCTACTCCTAAAACCAAAAGAAAATGTATATAAAAAGAATTTTATTTCATTCTATCTAGACCCATTTTACATTCCATGGAGGGAAGAACTTTGAGGATCCATTTTCTATGTACAATCTAGAATTGGACCAGTGAACACCAAACTTCAAGAAAATTAACTTGTAACTACAAAATAGAAACTATTGTATCATCTTAAAATGGAAGAGCTTCCATGTTAAGAATGTTTAGCCCTCCTTAGGGGTATTTTTTACCATAATCATATTTTCCCCTCATTTATGCACCCTCTCCTACTTCTGTGCCTGTTTAGGACCCTGATTGGGCCTCTCTGGTGACTATCTATTCCACCTAGCACATTTTCTAGGGGTTCTAACTCCCTGGATCAAGGTCAGCCTTGACCTTGACCTTGCCCTAGGTCAAGGTTGACCTCAACCTTGACCTTGGTCAAGGTTGACCTCAATTTTGACCCAAGTCCCCCTTTCCAATTTTAAAGTTTGTCGACTACTAGGGGTCATTAAAAGTTCATTTCCTGCTTCCAGGCCGGTTGTTTTGGGTTTCAAAGTGAAGAATATTAAATTATATTTAATATAGGTCCTCTTCTAGGGGTATAGGTATAATTGGAATTTAATTCTCCTATGTATGCCTCTCTAGAAGATTAAGTCCTAGATTCATATATAAGGAAGTCTTCTCCTCTCATTTTCTCTAACTATCCAAGAAGCATAATCACAAGAAAACAACTATGAACTAAGAAATAATTATACATGTTCTCAAGCTTTCAAAGTTCAATAAAGGTTTTCAAGTCTTCCTCTCAAGCATTCAAGTTCTCCATTGAAGATCAAGGATTCAAGAATTCAATCCCTTGAAGGGGTTTGGTTCAAGAATTCAAGATTCATCATTCAAACCCTAGATCTATCCATCATGGTGGTGTGATCTTCCCTCAAGATCCTTTGTGCATCCTCAAGATACATTCATTCTCTCTTCAAGGTGGATTCCAAGCATACAATCATGGAGGTTTATGGTTTATAATATGGATTCCAAGCTTTCATATTTACATACTTGTTTACATTCAAAATACAATTGCATATTTATTATCATAGCTTCATTATTAGATCTACTTCTACTACTTTCTAGCATTCTCTATTTCAATTATTGATTTCAAGGTTAATTCCTAAATCAGGGTTTGACTAAGGAAAACCCCTCCCCCAACAAACAAACCATTTTTCTTGCAGGGACAGGTTTGGAATAGTGAATTAGAGTGTAGATTTGGATACCCTTTTTAGCATACTATTGGGATTTGGAAATAGATTTTTCATCAAACTGTGCAGGTCAGAATCAGAAATTTTGGGTCAGAATTGACATTCATTTCTGGGTGAGAATAGACATTTTTTTCAGGGTCAGAATTGGAAATTTTGGGTCAGATTTGGAAATTCTAGGTCAAAGATGACATTCACTTTTGGGTCAAAATGGGAACTGAGCCAGATCAAAAAAATATTTCTAGTTTTTGTTCGTCTCTGCATTTTTGTTCAAGATCAACTTGCAGGTTTTCTGGAAACTCACTATAGACACCTAAAAACAACATTCTTTAGATTTGTATCATTTTGAGGTTAGTACTTTTCTTCAGTTCATTTCAATTAAATTTTTTAATCTTCCTAAATCTATCACACATTCTCTTCTATAAAACAGAATCTAAGGTCTTCTTCTTTATTCTCATTTCCAATCGATTGATTCATTTGTGCATTTATCCTTCCTTTGGAGTTAATCAATTTGGATCCTTCCTTTGTGTATTTGAGGTTAAAAGGAACATATTATCTTCCTTACACATAAAAATCCATCAACCCCCATATTTACACTTTACCTCAATTTTATATGTTACACCTTTACATTTCAATGACCTTCCATTTTATATATATTACAAATATTTGCTAAAAAAACTCCATTACAAGTTAAGAAAGACTCATAAGAATCTAATTACAATGGAAATAATCACAACTGAATCCATTTACAATACTATCCAATTGAAAACAATCAAAATGTCGGTACAAATTAGTTTTGCACCTTACAATTGAGTACAGACTTAACAAAATGGCATCCAACCTTGGAATCTGGCCATGGAAGTTCTTAAATAGGCCTCCTTTGACGAGAAAAACTACTCAAACTGATCAGTAACTATCTTTAGGACAAAATAAACTTTTCTTGCAAAGTTGTTGAGCAAATTTCAAAAGTTGCAAATGTTGCTTTGAGCAACTTTTACACCTTTTTGGAAATTTTTGCTTTCTCATGTTTTTACCTCCATGGATGGATTAAAAAAGGTCTAATATCACATCCTATGACTCACATCAACCTCAAAATGGTATCCTAAGCATTTTTTTTGTCTAATCCATATTTTGATTTAAATTGTCCTCTATGACATTACATAGGGCAAATGGACAAAACAACTTCTCAAAAACAAAATAAACTTACCAAAACTTCTCAAAACCATCCTAAACCTTCCTAAACTATCTAATCAACTAGGATAAAACTTAACAAAACCAAACTGAAGGGATTTTAACCCTAGGTGCTTCTGCACCGATAGGGCATGGGATTTGATCAAAGACTTTTAAGCATTCAACATTAAGTATCCCAAGGAGAAATATTGTCGTGGCCAACACACTAGCGGTGTCTTCTAGTTCACTACACCTTATGGTGAAGTCCAAACTAAAAATGTTCTCATTTGAACTTATTGTCATCACGAAAATCCTAGATAATATTACAAATTTATAAGTCTTCCAAGATGATCAACACATACTAAAATTTATCATGTGCAAAAGTGTGTTAAAAAAAAGTTATTGATGACAAATTAGAAGAACCGAATGAGCCAACCAAACTAGAGAAGCCTGATGATCAAGGAGTCATAAACCTCAGAAATAAATCCATACCTAAAGGGATGGTAGAGTTGGAAAGTATTTTTTATAAATATGAAACAACCACAAAAAGGAAACCAACGATGACACTTAGAGGTGATGGATGTGAGATATACAACCTTGGTATGAGGATGACCCAAGGTAAGTGCACATTGGGAAAATTGGCATCGAGGATGAGAAGAAAAGAATGATCCATTTCCTCACCAAATACAAAGATGTCATCTCTTGGAGATATGAAGAACTAAAGACTTATGAAACCTAGGTTATAGTGCATAATATCCAATTAAGGTCAGATTCTAGATCTTTTTGATAGAGGCAGATGATAGTAAACCCAATGATGGAGCCATTGATACAGAAAGTTCAAAATTTTTTGGATGCAAATTTGATCTTTCCAATATGACATTCCACATGGATTGCAAATTTGGTCCTAGTGAAGAAAAAGAGTGGGGAGATCAAGTTATGTGTCGATTTATGGAACCTAAACAAATCTTCCCAAAATGACAACTACCTGCTACCCTCTTTAGACAAAGTATTGCAGGTAGTAAATGGGTCCCAAATGATGTCTTTCCTAGATGGCTATTCAGGCTATAATTAGGTGATGGTGCAGGAAGATGACTTACTGAAGACATCATTTAACACCAAGTGGGGAACATTTGTGTATCCTCGAATATTGTTTGGCTTGATAAATGTTGGAGTCGCCTTTCAATGGGAAATGGACACTGCTTTCAAAATTTTAGTTGGTAAATGCATAATTATTTACATGGATGACCTCACAATATTTTCTAAAGACTAGATGGATCATATAGATTATCTACAGAGAGTTCTTCAAAGATGTAGGAGATACTAAATATCCCTCAACCCAAAGAAATGTGTGTTTTGAGTTACATAAGGAAAATTTTTAGGACACACCATCTATGAGACTACGATAGTAATAGATGCTAAATGAGTGGAGGTCATTCTCAAATTGACCCCACCAAACAGTCAAAAGGAATTAAAATCCTTTTTTCGAAAGATAAAATTTGTGAGGAAGTTTATCAGTGGATTTGTAGAAATAGTTAAACCATTAAATGAAATGTTAAAGAAATATTCCATGATTAAGTGGACTTCCCCGATAAAGAAATCATTTGAAGAAATAAAAACCTCCATCCCTATGGTGCCCATCTTAGCCAACCCAGATTACACTAATCCCTTTAAGGTGTACTCATTTTCTTCTGAAAACTCATGCGCATGAATCCTCACACAAAATAAATATGGTGAAAATGAAAGGCCAATCAAATTCATGAGTTTCCCTCTCAAGAATTCTAAGATAAGATACCCAAATCTAGATAAGTAGTCTTTCACCTTGGTCAAATAAGGCAAGAAGCTTCAACAATACATTTTGAGGCATAGTTCTGGATGCAACAGTGAAATCCTTATTCATGAAGAATGAATTAGGTGAATGAAGAAGAAAATGGATGGTCCTTCTATAAGAGTTTGACCTCAACATTCAGCCTCTGAAACTAGTGAGATTCCAAGGCTTAAAAAATCTGATAGAAGAAGTGGAAGAAGGTTTGATATGTCATACTTACATGGATCAAGGGGTGATCTCAGGCATCTGGTATCAAGACATGATTCATTTCCTCCTCTATAACCTCTACCTAGAAGGATTGAATGACTCACAAAGAACATCCTTGAATATTAAAAGAAGTTATTATATGCTAAAAAATAGGCAATTATACAAAGAAAACTATCATGGTTTCTATCTAAGGTGCTTGGACAAAGAGGAAGAAAAATAAGTCCTTGCTTATTTTCATGAAAAATATGGCATAGGCCATGGATCCACTAAACCTAATGCTCACCAAATCATGAGAGAAGGATACTATTGACCGACTCTATTCAAAGACATAAATGATCATGTGAAATCTTTCCATACTTGTTACACTAGCACCACCCACGAAAGAAACCATGCAATGCCTTTACAACTGGTATATGAGGTACATTGGTTCTCCCAATGGGACTTGTATTTGGTTTGTACCATTAACCCACCATCCTCTATAGGTCACAAGTATATTCTAATGGCCATGGACTATTGTACATACTAGATAGAGGCTCAAGCATTTAAAAATTGCACTACTGAGTTGGTAACCAATTTTTTGGAGGAATGCATCATAACCATTTTTGGAATGCCTTTCTATCTAGTATGTGATAACACACCCTCATTCTACTCTAATGAACTTACACAATGGGATTTCAAAGAAAAGCTAATTCTGAAATTCTCTTCCAATTATTACCCGCAAGGAAATGGTGTGGTAGAGTCCACAAATAAAAATTTGACAATTGAAAACAAGAACCTCCTAGATGACAATCCAAGAATTGACATACATATTTAAAATAGGCCCTATGGACTAATCGAGTCAGGATAAAAAATGCCTTGGGGACATCCCCCTACCAGCTATTCTATGGTCTATAACCTATCTTTCTTATGAACCTAAAAGTGCCAGTTTTAGAATTCATGGATCAGTAGGTTGAAGGTGAAGATAGGGTGAAGATCTGACTCATCAAACTCCTCAATTTGGAAGAAAAAAGAACAATGGACCTAGAACACATGTCAAAACATCAAGATATTTTCAAGCGTTGGTTTGACAATAGAGCCACTATAAAATCTTTCAATATTTTTGACCTTTTCCTCAAGTGGGATAAGGCAAAAGAAAAAATGGGAAACCACACCAAGTTTGAATGACTGTGGATTGGTCCCTATCAGATAGCCAAAATTTTGGGAGAAAGTACTTTCAGAATCAATACTCTGGTTGTGGAGTCGGTTCCAATTATATTTAATGGCTAGTTCATTGAAAATTATTTTTGATCTTGAGAGAGGGGTGCCCCTTTATTCCCCATGTATCATATTAGTTTAGTTTTTTCCTTATTGGTCTTTTTTTTCATGTCTTTTCCTCTTTTGGGTCTTCATCCTTATTTTTGAGGTAGGGTCAATGTGTTTTTTGGGGCTATCCCCGACAAGTGGTTCATCCCAACTAGTCCTTAGTGAGAGGGAGAGGTATTTATTAGTCAAAATTTCTAAAGAAAGGTATCTTGCAACAAAAAAACTTATACTCAGGGATCAAGAAAGGTGATACCTCTTACCGACAATCAAAGTGATGCTCTAAAACTAATCACCCTAAACCACATGATGTATTTTAAAACATGATATTGGAAACATTGATTTCTTGGGAGGTTGTTAGCTAGAGACAACACTAGCAAGTTGACTTGAGTACCCACCAGTTCTTGAACATTTCTCCATCGGCAACTTGAAAAAAAAGAGATAAGAAGGAAGAAAAATGGAAGAAATGAGAAGAAAAATTGATTAGTCAAAGCGGCGGTCATCACGGTGATCAAAGTTTTATACCAAGGTATAAAAGTCTAAGCATTACCTAGGTTTTAAAAAATGGATGAAGACACTCAATTAATGGCATACTCAAAGCAAGTGGCTCAAGCCAATCGCTAATCAAGAAAGGAGAAACAATTCCAAAAGAAACTTCTCCAAATGCTCCTGCTTCAAAACATTGTTAGGAGATAGAGAAGGGTGACTCTATAAATCTCAACCAGGGATATGGACATGTGGCCAAGAGTAGAGAAAGGTTAGATTGGGACTCAGGGGAAAAAATTTTAGTGATATGGATGCCTGACTGGCAACAATGCTCTTCCTAGGAATCCCTTGTCAACATTGTGAAGGTTGGTTTTTGGCTGACAGTCATTTAAGTTATCTTCAAAAAAGTATCAAATGAATGAACTAAAAAGTGCACACACTGGAAGAGATAGTGAATAACGCAATTTTGAGGGTTGGTGACAAAATATTTCCATGAATGATACTTATGTTTAGTTTATATGAGGGTAAGTTTTCAGAAGATGTTTGTTGATAAAAAAATGCCTCAACCATTTCTGCTTTTGTCGGGGCTATTTTTTATGGTTCCACAACACACACCCCATTTTGGCCACTTGGCCATAGGGACCCCCATTTTCCCTTCTTTTCTTGTTTTTGATTTATGGTTCTTTGGTTTTGTCTCTGGATTGATTTTTTTTAGAGTAAGCCTCTCCCTAAGTTTTTTTTGGACTTTCAACCTTTTGATGTTCATTAGAGGTTCAAAGGTTTGAAACCACGAAACCCCAAAACCCCATGCTTTCAATATAAAGTCATGTCAGACTTTCAGCCTCCAAAATTCTAACATTACATGACTTATGGGTCTCACATTTTTTTTTTTTTAAAGTGTGAAACCAAATTCTGATGTCATGCAATCTAAGGTTTATAAAAGTGAGAGAGGGTTTCTTTTTTCTCGATAATATATTTTTCATCTTCTGACCTCTGAGTTTTCTTTTCTACCCTCACCAATAATTATCTTTAGATTTATCAGCTATTGATTTCTCATGTGCTTCATGTCCATCTTTTGGAGCTTATTACAAGATTGTGGCTTAGAGGTAGGGTTTGGTTGGTCTGTTCTCCCTTTGGTTGTTAATGTTTTTCTGTCTTCTTTCCTTATTTTTTTGTGGTCTAGGTTTAGTTAGGGTTTTGTTGTCACATTTTTGTTTAGGTTTTTGTTTTTTTCTCACTCAGTTTTGAGCGCCTTATAATTTTTTGTTTAGGGTTCCTCTCAAATATTCTTCATGTCATAGTGTTTGGCATCCCAAAGGCCAAAAATTTTGAGCAGCTTCAGACTCAGTAGGATCACAAGAAACAACTAAGGGTTGTCAGATGATCAGACTTTCATTCTCTAAAACTCTTAGGAAATGCTGAAATGTCACAAAGACAAAGACAGAAGAGCCATCATTCATTTCAAATTTTTGGCCTTTCAACCTTCAATACCACCCTCCATCTCTGAAGGGCCAAAATTTTCCCTTGCTCACTTCCCAAAACTTTTTGTCCTTTCGCACATTCCCTCACCGAAATATCTATAATTGTTTCACAGTCTGAAATGATGAAACCCCACATTTCCCTCTAAAATTTTATCTTTTGGCATTTTTTCCTTTCAGAGGCTAATCCTGTCTTTGGTGTTTGAAGCCCCAAAACTCTTAAAAGAATAGTTGGACTTTATTTTTCTAGTTTCAAGCTTCTAGGTTAGATTCTCTAGGTTCACTAAGATTGGTTTTTTTATTTTCTAGTGGTTTTCAATAAATGTTGGTTGATAGTTTCATGTTTTCTTGCAAAATGATAGAAAAGATAGCTAGATCACCAATGAATTTCCTATTAAAAGGGTATCATGTTCCTTCCAGGCTCGGGAATCTCCACATCAAGGTCAAAGACACTGATATAGGGAATGTAAACTAGAAAAATTTTCTCACCAAGTGTGTCAATCCTAACGAAAGGATGGTTGACTGCACTTCCATTATGCTCTCAAGCCTAGTTAATGTTGCAGCACATCCAGTGTCCATCCTATCTTTAGACCTAATTATGACCCTCACACAACACTATGTTCCTGATGAGGGGATAGTAAAGAATAAAACATTGGACATTATTCTTGACATCAGGCTAGACAACATTCAAAATGTCTTTCACTTGCCAAAGGGGGTTGACAAATTTTATGCCTTTTCTATCAACAAGGGTTTAAAGTGGTTCATAAATAACACTCAAATCACTTATGAAATTGTGAACAAGGAATACTTGATGCAGCCTCTCCCCAAGAATAAACTGGAGAGAATAGACATGAGAAGGGGATATTTGAAGGATGATATCTAGGCTACAATCACCATGTTGAGTAGGTTATATGGGCTTCCCCAATCAATCCAACTTGAGAAATGGATAACTCTATTTATTGAAATGATTAAGGGGAGAAGAGATAGATTTGATTGGGATACCATTTTGAGTGATAACTTGGATGAAGAGTTGGTAGTAGTAAATAATAATCACTACTTCTACATGAATTCTTTTCTGGTTTACCTACTAGATGCTAGGGAAGAATACCCAAGGTTAGTAAAATGAGGAGCATTTAGTTAACCCACTACATGGCCATTCACTGTATATCCACAACTGGTTATAATACAAAATTTGAATGAAGATAGATTGGAGTATAGAATTGTCAATGACACCTTTATCTTTGCAATCATTTTTTCAATTGAAGTTGATTATGCAAAAAGACTCTCAGAGGAAGTTTTTGCTAAGGTTTTTTCAATAGGTTCCTATTATATTTAGTTCAACAATTCCACATACATCAAAGTGGTGGGATACACTCTGACACTAAAGAAGATTCCCCAATATCCTTCTGATAAGATAGTTCTTTTGGATATGGCTAGGTAGTTTTCTGATTCATATGAGCACATCAAGCATTAAGAAGAAACACTATTTGGACTTCCCCATTTCAATTAGCCCCCATTATTTGCATGATATCAAAGTCTACAAGTCTCTAGATTTTGAGTGGGATGAATGTCCATTGAAACCATTCAATTTGATCATAGCAAGGTTTGACCCCATTAGCTATTAGGAATAACAGTCCACAAGAACAACTGAGGGGGGGGGTGAATTAGTTGTGATACATTATATTAAAATTTAAACTTTAAAACCAAAACTGCAATGCAAATGATAACACAGTAATTTCCAACATAATAACACAATACTTGTTGTCAAGGAAACCCTGTTAAAGGAAAAACCCCAGTGGGAACTGGCACCCACAAATGATTTAATGAGAGTATAGTATCCCTGTTAAAATATTTATCCCTATTAGGATCTTATTACAGCATTACAATACATAGTCCCTACTTAAGGATAGACCATATTAGGATTCAAGAGTAACAGAGGGCTCACTAGCCAAGCACGTTTTCCAAAGAAGGTTAAAGCCACCCTCAAAGATTAACAATATGAACAAGTGTATATAGAAAATATAGAATCCTGTGAACTATCTGATAGAAACTATATTTTCTTGGTTAGTTCCAATGAATTATTATAATCACCAACTCTTCTCTACATCTAGTAGTCAAACAAGCTTTGCAGATTCCACACTTCTTTGTCTTTCAATTACCTTCTCATCATACATACATATTTTCAAAAGAAAAGATCTATCATATATAACCTATTACAATAATTGATTAGGTCAGAAAATTAAGCTTTCCCAATATACAAATAATTATTTAACCCCTTGCTAAGATACACAAGGTACCTAAAAAAATTAAACATTAATTACAATACATCAGATATACACCAAGATCCACAATCCACGGTCACAATCCATAATACACGCTACATCTCTGAAGTCAGCCCCAAATAGGTCTCCTCCATAATACATGCTATAGCTGACATCACCAACAATCTCATGACTATCAATTGACAAAGAACATTCCTTAATATGTCTTTTGTCATCTATTAAGCTCGCGTACTCTACGACATCTTCCCCTATAAGATATACCCAAAATATAGAGACTTGCTTTGTCAAGCATCACTGTCACAGTCCAGAAACCAGTCTTCACTAAAACATTTGTAACATAACCAATATGCAATATTAAGCCAAGAAACCTTAGAAATAAGGTCATCACACATCCTTCTCCATATCCTTGACTTCTTTTCTTCTTCCTATATCTTTTCCCAATCATCAACATATTCACCAAGCTCTTCTCGCAAGTCACTTCTACTGGTGCTCACAATCCTTGGTAAACTCTTTTTATTATTATGTAGAGTTGTCTTGAATGCTATTTAAACCTTAGGTAATGAATCTCCCATCTCTGTGGCCTCAAAGCTAGTTAATTTCACAATCAACATCTCTCTGTTGAAGTTCATTGTCAAAGGTATGATCTCCTCTATAGCTTGTACTTTAGTTTTGTAAACAGGTGTCAAAGATCTAAGAATCTTTGTGATCACTTCTTCTTCACTGTATGTGTCTCTAGAGTTTCTAATGCCAATAAAAACCTCAGTAAATATCTATACATATGCTCTAACATTCTCATCATCTTTCATTTTCAGAATTTACATTGTTGTTTTCTAGTTTTGTAACTTTTCTTGCTTAGTAAACTTATCTCCTTCATATAATGCTTCCAATATTGACCCAATTTTACGTACAAAATCCAAATCTTTAACCTCTATGAATTCACCTTTAGAGAGTGCACTAATCAGTGCTTCTCTTGCAGCCATGTTACAAGAAAACAACTTCTTTTCATCCTCATTAGCTTTATCCAGTTCATCTTTAGTCTTGATCTACTCATCTTTCTTTGTAATCATCTAGTAGTCAATTCCAAAACATAGCAAACAAGTTCTCATCTTGTTCTTTCAACTTTCAAAGTTTTCAGGAACTAACTTTAGACTATTCATTCTATAGTACCCCATCTTCAGGATCACCTCAAGCTATTAAGATTTCTCTCTAAGGACCAGATTCTCTCATACCAATTGTTAGCAGTAATAGTTCACCAGAAAAACTGAGAGGGGGGAGGGGTGAATCAGTTGTGTGTATAATTTAATCTTTAAACTTTAACAATCAAAAGATAAATGAAATTATGAACATATTAACAATAACACCATAACACAACCACTTGTTATCGAGGAAACCTCCTTAAGAGAAAACCCTAGTGGGAATCAGCAATGAAAAATAATGCACTAAAAGTATAGTATCCCTGTTAGGAGATTTATACCTGTTAGGAGATGATTATTACATACAGTACATAGTCCCTACTAAAGGATATACCTTGTTAGTATTTAATAGAAACAATAGGCTCTTTGCCCAGGCTCACTGCCTAAAGAAGGTTAAATCTAGCCTCAAGACATACTATCCAAAATACAGATGGATATAAGATATACAATTCAATGAACCGACTGATAGAAACAAATTTACTTAAACAATTCCAATAAATTTATTCAGTCATAACCACTTCTCTATATCCATAAAACTTCACAAATACAAGCTCACAACTTCCACACTTCATTGTCTCACCACTCACTCCACAAAAGAAAAAAAATTTCTTTTATATAGGTTTACAATAAGCAATTAGGTCAGCCAATTAAGTCTTCCCCAATGTACAAATAATTACATAACCCCTTAATAAGATACACAAAATACCTATAAAAATTAAACATCAATTACAAAACATCAAATATAATGTAAGATCCCTAATCCACACTTGCCATCCATAATATATGCCACATTTGCGAATTCAGCCCTAAATAGGTCTTCTCCAGAACACACGCCATAACTGACATCCCCAAGAATCTTGTGACCCAAGAATCATAAAAAACATTCCTCAACATTTATTCTTTCATTCCTCAATCTCGTATAACATGAATCAATCTCACACACAAGTTATCCTCAAAACTTAGAGATTAACTCTATCATAATTCTCTGCCATTGTTCAACAAACAATATTCACCAAAATTGTTGTAACTCAATCAAATTGAAACATAATCTCAAGTGACCTTAGATATAAGATCAAAGATAATCCCTTTACACATCCCCATATTTGCATACAATGAAACATCCATATAATTCTTGTACACTTCAGTCACTCATCCATGCACCAGTGATAGCCAGTCTGTCTATTTCATCAGAAACATATGTTGACAATAGTGATAAAAAAAGAATGCCAACCACTACAAAAAAAACCAATTCCAACAATGCCCATCAAGCATGATTCCTTTATTGGATGTATAGTGATGAAGTTAAACAATAATTGTGTAAATGTATTCTGTTTCCTTCCTTCAATGTTTATTATTTTAAAAATGTCATCGAGGGTTTCAATTTTCTGTTAAATGATTATTTTTTGTAACTCAAGTGTTCTCATGCAGGTTAACTTACATTCATGGCATGAGGTAAAGGTAAGGGTAGAGGTACTCATAGAGGCACAGGTGGAGGCATAGGTAGAAATTGTAGAGTTAGAGTTTGAGTGACTCATGGAGTACACTTCACAGAAGAAACATATACAATCCCCAACAAATAAATAAATTGTTATGATCACAACCAAGAAAAAAATAGTGGTTGTGACAATCAACATAATGTGTAGGCAGAGCCCATAGTTGAAAATATTGAATATGTAACTCATGAAAAGCCAAGAGGAAAATGGACCAAACTTGACATGAGAAAGGAAATTGCCTTAGTAGAAGATAAGGGGATTTCAATCAGAGCTGCATCAATCAAATGTGGTGTCCCCAATACCAATTTGAGGTCATGGTTGAAAGGGGTTTCAACAACATTTGTTAGGGGACCACGTGCCATTTGATCTAAATAGGAGGAGGATAAAATTGTGGGATGGTGCAAGGATATGTTAGTTATGGGGCAGGGTTTTTTTCTCAGTCAACTACAAACAACTACTTCCCAACTTGTTGTGGATAGGCCAAACCCGTTTAAGAATGGTATACCAGGGAAATCATGGTGGATTATTTTTCATCATAGGCACCCTAATTTAAAAATGAGAAGAGATTAAGGAGTGGACACCAACTGATAGATTATGATAGAATCTTCTATCGTCTCCTCATTCTATGACAACTTGGAGAATGTATATAACTTGAACGACTATGAAAGTAGTAGAATTTGGAATTGTGATAAGACCAGTGTTCAAGCTGGAAGGAACTGCAAAATGAGAGTGATTGCTAGATTGGGGAAGAGATGTGTACCACACTTGATATCAAAAAGTAAAGAGTGGATCGCAACTTTGGCTTGTGCTAGTGCAAGTGGAATGACTATTCTTGGATTTTACTTATTCAAAGAAAATAGGTACATCAAAAATTACATTCAAAACTGTGAGGCTAGTGCATGCATGACATGTTAAGAGCATGCATGGATGACAAAGGAATTATTTCTTAACTTGCTACAAAATTTTGTAATATCTATTCCTGGAGAGGTTTCACCTAGTAATAGGGTGCTTCTTATCTTTGATGGTCATGAAAAAAATGTAGCATACCAAACAATAGAAGAAGCCAAGGGCTTAGGAATTGACTTGCTAATACTTCCTAGTCATACCAGCCTTAGTCTACAGCCATTAGATGTTAGGGTTTTCTCTCCTTTCAAGAATTACTTCAAAAAAAGGAACTACATGGATGTCAAATAAACCTTACATTGAAATTGGTAGAGAATAATTAGTAACTCTTGAAATTTGTGCATTCAAGGAAGCATTGAAAGTAGGAAACATTATGAGTGGGTTCCATAGGACTGGTATTTGGCCATTTAATAGGATTTACCTACAAAATGATATGATTCCAAGTGAGGCATTTGATGTTGAAGATGAAATGAAAGAAGATGGAAGTGATTCTGATGCATTCACATTGGATACTGAACCAGAACACATCGCAGTAGATGCCTTCATGTATTTTGTAGGTTTTAGTGAAGAAGCAATTGACAATTTTATTAAAGAGTACCCAAAAAATGTAGATAATGTAGAGGGTTTAGGTGAAGGTGTGAGTGATCCACACAAACAACCCAATCAGACATCCCTGTTGTGCAAGCTACAAAAAATGATGCTATTGAAACCACATCAGAAGCCTAAGTCTACCTACACAAGCTATCCAACCAAAGTGGGTTGTAGTAGAAAAAAATGATGTAGGAGTTAATACAAAAATGGGAACATAAAATGTCACCCTTTCCATGCCATCCCCTCCCCAAATTATTCTAAAAGATGTTGGCATGATGAGAATTGTGGGGATTTAGAAGATGAAAATGATATGAGTGATGAAGAAGATGAATTTGTACTATGCACCCAAGAGGATAGGAAACAAGTCTCATCATAAAAAATCTAGTTCTTGAGACTTCCCATATAGCAGGTGACTTTAAGGCATGGTCAATCAGGAGTACTTCAACTGAGTAGACTATCCCAAATTCTTACATCAGATGAGTACATTGACATGCTAAATGCCCAAGAAGTAGAAAGGAAGAAGAATGTGGAGTTACAAAAATGTAAGAAGCAACAAATAATGGAGAGGAGGGAAGAATGTCAAGCAGACCAAATAGAAATGGAAGCACTAAAGGCATAAAAACATGTAATAAAACAACAAGAAGATGAGGAAAACAAGAAAAAAAGAAAAATCAAGTTTGAAGAGACAAGAGGAGGCAAATGCTAAACGAGAACGCAAAGCAACTACAAATATAGAAAAAAAAAAAAAGAACATAAATATGCATAAAAGAGGTTGGCAGAGGAGCCAAGACAACCTATTCTAGATGATATGATGACCATCTAGACCCCATTATATGAAGTTGTCAGTGGCTTGCCAATTAGGAGTGCACCACCAAACATGGAACTTGCTTCAGATGCCAAACAAGCTTTTCTTTCTCATATTGAATGTTTCCTAGATAACATGTGATTATGATAATCAAAGTTAAACATTTTGATCAAAGATAATAGCATAGAATTATAATACGTGTTAATGCCACTACTGCTATAATTCACCACTAACATTTAGTGGATGAATGTAATTTTTGTGCTATACTAGATATGTATAAAATGTAATGTTGCTACAGTTATTACAATTGGAACCTTTTATTCGTATTCCATATTTATGTTATGAATGTTTAAGATGAAAGGTTATTTTCTTCTACTCTTGTTTAATAGGTTGTTGGAATCAAATGTTTATCAAAAAATGTATAAAACATATTTCATGATTAATCATAACTTAATCAAATGTATGCATAACTGGATAAATATGATAACTCAAACATAACTCAATCATATATATATTACATATATATGTACACACACACACACACACACACACACACATACACACACACACACACACACAAACACACGTATCATGCATTTCAATAAAATAATAATTGAATTGTTAGTCTACTAGGTCATTGCCAAAGTAAAGCCATAAAGAATTTACCTATGATGAAAGTTTATTGTCTTCTACTCTTCTCCAATATGTATCATCAAAGCCTGCAAAACATGTGTGATGCATAAACCTAATCATCATATCAGAATACAGTATATCCAATTGCATTAAACCCACAATTGAAAATTACAAATACAAAATAGGAAAATTCTTGATAACCATATTTCCCAAAAGTGTAGGTGTATTGAAAAAAACAATTTCATTGTATCATTGAAGATCATTGCATCTAGTTTAGCTCTCATACATATCCCATACCTGCAAAAAATAGTAACAACTAGGGGTAGCATTACGTTGTAACATCAAATCATCCTTAAAAAATTGCATACACAATAATTGATATCTCATTTTAAATAATCATCAAAATAATAAGCTTTCTAATTAACATGAAAATAAATGATGTTGTGCTTGTCCACATGAAATATAAACATTTTCCACCTTCTTGAAGTCAAATATTTATGCAATATTATTGTGCTACATCTTCTATATTGTATAACTAAAATGTGATTTCAGCAAGGTTGACAGAAATATGTAAATCATGTGGATACATCAATACAAGTTATCATATTTTATAACTCAACAAAGTAATAATTGAAGTGAAATTTAACATATTTCACTTTATCAACCACAATAGAAAAACTAAAAACCTTTTTGGTGTTGAATTGTGATGGACAAAGTAACTTAATGTCAATAGCCTTGACACAACATAATTCAACCCCAAAAGGTCTCTAAGTAATGTTTCGTGAGTTAAAAAATATGAAAATCAGAATGAAAATTATGTTTTATAAACTCATCCAAATGTGCAATTTGAATGCATTCATTTATGAATGTTGAATATAAAATTTGAATATTGGTGAGAAACAATGAGTTTTTTATTATGGTAAAAATAGGTTTTGAAGGGGCCCCGAAACCCTGTACAAGCAAATTTTAGTGGGAATCTGAAACCCATCCATGAAGAAACACTGCTAAAAAGTATACTTTTAAAACCAGCAGCCCACAGACAACAATCTTCCAGCAACTATAAAAGAAGAGACATTAAAAACCCTAGTTTCCCATGAAATAGGTCAAAGCCTTACACCATTAAATTTACTGGATTGTAAAAACTCCCCAGACAAAAGACCAAGGCTTTGACATGGAACCCAACACCAACAACCTCAAAGAGCACCATTTCCCCAAAACCTACCTTTAACCATAACCAAAAACTCCTAGCAACCAGGATGGGCCCTTGAAAACTTTCAGCATCCACCTGCCTACACCAACCAGCCACAAGAAGCAAACAACTCTGAAAAGAAAAAACAAAAGGAAACCAAAAGACTCCCTCTTCCTCATCTTTAAAAGCAAAAGTGACACCCTTCAGCACAAGAGGAAAACCTACAGCCCTAAACATTCTCCTCATCACACCCCACTCCAACTGCAGAGCTAAAGGGATAACCTCCTTCCATTTCCATCTAGCCATCATGTGGCAGTAAGAAGGAGCAGACCACTCTCCACCCCAAATAACCTCCTCCCAGCAGCCACTGACCACCTCAATAGGATAAGCCTTCACCTCAATAGAATCTTCCATCTCAATGGGAAGAAAGGGAGAAGAAAAATGAGATAAAGAAAGTCTCCACCTCCAAGAGGCCACACGATAAGCACCCACCTCTATAGGGATATATTTTGCCTCAGTACGAGTATAGAATAGAGGGAAAAGGTAGTAAAGGGGGTCATCCCTGCAAGAAAAATCATCTATAAATAGGGGATGAATAACCTCATTTAAAGTTGACCAAATGACACAAGAAGAGAAAAAACCTTTCAAAATGGGGTCCCGCCATTCTGCAACCACAACACAGGTAGACTGCATTCCAAGTTTTTCACATTTTTTATACTAGGGCATCTCTTCCTCTCCCAAAATGTTCCTTCTACCCCAGATAAGGCAACACAAATAGAGACAATGGATCATAGGGAAATGAGAAGGCAATTCACAGGTATAACCCGCTCTCCTCTCAACCAAATGTACATGAAGAGAACCTTCCAGTACCATAACCATCGGTCTCATAGTGACAACAGAGTTATTTGGGAGTCTCCAAACCCTACAACCCAAAGGATAGGGGACAACCTCATCCCCAATGTTGGCGATACCAACCTCACCTTTGGTCTCCCCATCCTCACCATTGCAGCTGCAACCACTATCTCTGCCTCTCAGCACCATCCGTTACTGAGACCTCCCTCAAACAAAGAAGAAACTAACAGTTTCTCCCCCACCATGTTCTCCATACTCCTCATCACTATCTTCTCTTTCATCATCACCTTTTCCCGCTTCTTCAACACCTATGGAAACCCTAGCCTCTCCCACTCCCGCTCTTCTTTCCATATGAACTTGTAATTATAATATTATATTATTGTTATGTTGTTTTATATGAGAAACAATGAGTTATTTCATACTTAATTAGGAGATGTAAAACACAATCTGAATTGTTATTGCTTTCATACATTTGGTCATTTCATACTTGCATATCCTATTTAATTCTCATTTGTGTGGATACACACACACAATCATGCATACACACATATACATATAAAAACCTATATATACATGTGTGTCTCCATGATTGTATATATATATATATATATATATATATATATATATATATATATATATATACATAATTAATTAAATAAAACCCATTTTTGAATATGTAAATTACCTATTATAAAGGGCATAAGTGTATGTGACCATTCAAAAGTCTCTTAATTGTGTTAGGAATGGAGAGCCACATATCCATAATTATACATAATTTTTCATTCATATTCATAATTATACAAGCAAACATTAAACTAAAAAATCAATAAACTTTAACATTAAACTTTTGCTTGATTTGACTGAATCAAAATTTAACTTTTGTATTAATGGTTATATCAAAATGTTGTACTCATGTTTTCACAATTATAATACAGAATATAAGTTTGCATTCAGTGGACCAACCCCGCATATGAGGGGATATCACCCAAAAAAAAGATGCAATAAGTGTAATTAGGAAAATCTGCACATTCCTAATTATACAGATGTTTTAATTTTGTGACAAAAAGGGAAATCCATAGAAGTAGTTGACGATAACAAATTTCTCGTGAGGTGTGAAAAAATCTTCATGATTAGCATTGAAGATTGCAATAGAACTGTAGTTATGAATAGAACATGAATAGCTGAAGAGATCCCATGCTTCCACCATAAGGTCTTGATAACCCTCTTTGGTCAAATAAAAAATTCTGCCAAGTCTACAAGAGATGATGTGTGGATCAATATTTTGAATGCCCTCGACAACTTTTTCCTGGTTTCAGGGTACCACAACATGGTTACAAACCTCCAAAACCCAATGCAATCTAACTATAACTTGAATGAGGGTAGAAAATGCAAGGTCATAGATGACCCCATTGTGTAGATGTGAGGCACCTACATTGTGTTGCACAGGATAGACAATAGCTTCCTTGAGATCGTCATCTTGCACAACAAATAATCTAGACCACTAGTCTTGCAATGACCCCTCAGAAGGAGAACATTGAATACCAAATGTATGATCCATCAATAACACCTAAAAAAAAGTATCATTTATGAAAACAATAAATATGTATGCCAATATAATGATCTCCATATAAGAAATGAAGCATGCTTGATGGACACAATATTACGTGAATCTTGCATAACAAAGCACAAACAGTTACAAAGAATAATAAAACATATATGTAATTGTGTACACATGGATACAACATTTTAATGTTACCATGAATACAAATTTACGTATACATAAACATATATATGCATATATATACATATTTAGGTATATGTATACATAATTATGTAGTACCATTAGTGAGAAAGCTCAATTTCAAAATTACAATGTAGGTAATTGTAATTAGAGTACATTTACACAATCATTGTTTAACTCCATCATTGTACATATAACAAAGGAAGCATGCCTAATGGGTACAACATTAACTGGATGTTGCAGTGCAGAGAATAAACGATTAAAGAGCTAAGATGGAGAGTCGAGATGTAGAGGGGAATGACGGGAGAAGAGTTTTGGTAGGGAAAATGGCAAATAAAGCTATGAAAATAGTATTTTGTAGGGGTCCCAAATGAAAAGACATTCACCCCAACCATTCCTCTTTCATATGTATACAGAATTATGCATAGTTATACAAAATTATGCATATCTATACAAAATTATGCATATGTATACATAATTATGCATATGTATCCATATTTATGTATTTCTATACATAATTATGTATATCTATACATAATTATGTATGTATGTATATATATATATATATATATAATTAGTTATGCATAATCATTCATGCATACAGATAATCATTTTACCAAAATCTGAAAACCCTCAATGACATTTGAAAAATAATAAGCATTTAAAAGAAATGGAACACATTTGAACAAATAATGACAAAATATACCAAAATGCATGAACGGGGGAGGAAAATCCATCATTTTATTGCACAATAATGTATAAATATATATACATTTTTATGCACAATACTATATATACAATTTTATGCATAATAATGTGTATATATATACACTCTTAAGTATATATATATATATAATGTATATATTTTCATTTCTATGCATAATAATGTATATATATACATTTTTTGTACACAAACATTATGCTTGTAGCCCTAGAAGACACATTCATCATTTTATTGTAACCCCTTATGCATACAAATAATCATTTAACAACGGAAAGATACATGAGATAAAACAGAAGTAGGTGATGGGGGAGGTAATTGTGATATGATTATTAAATATTTATTGAGGTGACTGATATGATTATAAAATTTGTATTGATGTAGTAACTTTGATTTATATGGTAATAAAATGAAATAGGCTACATTATTTAGAACCTTCGACTAAAGAGATCCACAAAAAATAATATAACAATAAATTTACTGAAGCATACAATATTAAACTACTATGTTGAAAGACATAATCGACGCAAATACTTACAGGCACTGTAAATAATATCAATGAATAATGAACATGACAATAAGTTTAGTATAAACTGGATTGCATAAACATGGAAGCAAAATCCATCATTTTATTGTAACCCTTTGTGCATAGTGATAATCATTTAACAACAAACTGAAACCCTCAAGTACATTTGCAAAATAAAAAAAAACATTTTTAGGAAATGAAATGCATTCAATTAAATGATGGCAAAAAATACCAAAATGCATGAACATGGAAGGAAAATCCATCATTTTATTGCAACCCTTTATGGATACAGATACTCATTTTATAGAAATCTTAAACCCTCAAATACATTTGCGAAATGATAAACAATAGATACCAAAATGCATGAATGGGGAAGGAAAATCCATCATTTTATTACAACCCTTTATGCATAGGGATAAACATTGAACAGAAGACCGAAACCCTCAACTACATTTGCAGAATAATGAACATTTAAAGGAAATGGAACACATTTGAACAAATGATGACAAAAGATACCAAAATGCATGAACAAGGAAGGAAATCCATCATTTTATTACAACACTTTATGCATTCGGATAATCATTGAACATCAAACTGAAACCCTCAAGTAAATTTGAAAAATAATAAATATTTAAAGAAAATGGAACACATTTCAACAAATCATCAACAAAATATACTAAAATGCATAAACGAGGAAGGAAAAACCATCATTTTATTGCAACCATTTATGCATTCAGATAATCATTGAACATGAGACCGAAATCGTCGAGTACATTTGCAAAATAATAAACATTTAAAGGAAATGGAACACATTTCAAAAAATGATGACAAAAGATACCTAAAGGCATGAACCAGGAAGGAAAAGCCATAATTTTATTGCAACCCTTTATGCATTCAGATAATCATTGAACAACAAACCAAAACCCTCGAGTACATTCGCAAAATAATAAAAATTTAAAGGAAATAGAACACATTTGAACAAATTATGACAAAAGATACAAAAATACATGTATGTAGAAGAAAAATCCATAATTTTATAGTAACCCTTTATGCATATGGATAATCATTTAACAACAGAATGAAACCCTCAACGACATTTGCAAAATAATAGACATTGAAGGATCTGGAATACATTTACAAAATTATTGTTTAACTCAATCACTGTACATACAATAAACAAAGCATGCTTTATGGGAAAAATATTACTTGGAGTATGTAGAGTAGAGCACAAATTGTTACAAAGATAGGATGGAGAGTTGATTTGTAGAGTGGAATGACAAGAGAAGAGTTACAGTAGTAAAAATGATAAATAAAGCTATAAAAATGGTGTTTTTTAGGGCTCCCAAATGAACTGACATTCCCCTGTGGAGGCCTATTACGCGGTGCATGAGTAACTAAAATGGGGCCATGGGTTATTTTGTGGTCCCCCATTCCTAACGTGTTTAACATAATAGTGAACAAGATCATACACTTAAATACTTTATTATAGGAACTTTGCATATTCGAAAATGGTATTTTTACTATTTATAATTAGATTTAAAATGAACCACTATTGGGATTCCTAGTTTCTAGTACTAGGTGACACATTTTTGGCCAATTTTTGACTGATACGCACATAATGACTTCTAAAGAGTGGATTGTTATTGGTGAGAAGATGAAACCTTAGCTCTAAGAAGTTAAGTTGCATATGAGAACAAAAAAAATAGGAAAATTTGACATCATTTGGTACCTCAATTGAGCACGTGAAGTTAACTATAGCCACTACTGGGTATCTTCCCCTAGTTAGAAAATATTTGAATAAATTTGGTAGTATGGATAACTTAACAATTGTCAAAAAGTTAGTATGTGTAGGAGTTGATGGCGTTCCAATGATACAAGGTCATAGGAATGGTCTTTGCATAAAGTTACAAACTAATACTTCACCATACATGATTTGAGTTCACTCCATGACCCACAAACTAACTTTAGCATTTAAAATTATCAGTGAATTTGATTCAATAGCTAAATTTAAAAATCTAGTTCGTAATCTCTACTCATACTTCTATCAAAATTCTAAAGAGTTTGCAAAATTTCAAAAAGATTCTAAGGAATAATTGGTGGAAAAAAATTCTTAAAGATGTTGATACTAGATGGATCTCCTTATGTGAACCATAAATTTCTCTAATAACTAAATCAATGAAATTATAATAGTAAAGCTATGTAGACAAAGGTCGGTCTCTTGTAGCGTGTTGCTTTACCTTAAATATTGGGAGTCAGCCTGTACTGTAATAAATTTTCTCTCTAAGATTTGGGCCCCATTTTGGTGACCACCTGGTACTTTAGCATTTCCAAGCAGATCCTCATCAAAACAACCTACTTGGTATAAAGCTACCGAGTAGCAGAAACTTCTTGATGAAATTCTACAGAGCACCAGAGTCATCTTAGTAAAAACTGACTGAGTAGTCAACACATCACCGAGTATATCTCGGTGGATACCCACCAAGAAGCCAATATATCATAGACCACTCATCGGTGTAGGAATTTTTTGATCCCATGCGGTGAACCAACCATCTTCAACCGAGTGTTACAACACCATGAAACCATCAGTGTAGGAAGTAACCAAGCCCATGATGTGAACCATTCAATCTTCTACTAAGTGAGCATAATAGTTACCAAGGTTTAGTTATTTCTTCTCTCTCTTCATTCATTTCCTTTTATTTCCCACACATGTGATGGCTAGTACCTCCAGGTGATGCTAGATTTGGGTGACATCTCCATTACAGAGCATATCTATACTCCTTAGGTATTGCTGGCATTTTTTCAATAAATTTGTTGATGTATTATTTTTATCAAGAATTGTATACTTGGCTGGGAGACTCTACAATACAGATCATTATCTTCATGCCTCATGCAAATTGACAGTCTCCTTCCTTTATAACCTTTGGGTTTCTGGTTCTTCATTTCCCATTACTCTCTATTTTGCTGCTTTATTTCTTCTATAAGCTTCAGTAGTGTGAGAAGTGGAGTATGGTCACTGAAGATTACCTCCATCGTCGCATGCAGGTGGTCTTCCAAAACTTTCCTCTGGGTGTGGAGAATTTTATTCATAGGGTTATCAGTGACAATATTATTTTTCCTTCATCACCCAGAAGCTTATTTTATTCACAAGTTCTCTCCATTTTTCTATTGATTTTCTATGATATGATGCAAGATTACACTCCTTTCATGGAGATTGTAGGTCAAGTGGTCCGTGGGGACTTTTCTACCATAGAATCTATTCACTAGGCTCTGACAGAATATATCCTACGAGGCTCTCAAGCTTGGATCGGGGGCCTGTTCTCTCCTTCTTGCCTTGACAATGAAAAATCATATGTCAAATTATATAACAGTTTTAAAATTTGTGTGGCCACACAAGATTTAGGGTCATTTCATTGCAATCTTAACAACTTGACAAAATTTCTTCCAACCTCTATTATGGCAGATGCTCTTTCTCTATTTTCTAGCATTGATGCTATTCTCTCTTTCATGCAAAATGGTGGAACCTTGGATACCATGTCGCTAGCCTTCCCGGTCCTAATGGATTTTGCGTCCTCATCTCCCACTAAGGAATCAACTACTTCTTCTCTAGCTTGTCATTTCCCCTACTTCTATCATGGCTTAGTTAAGCCACAGCAGTGACCTATTTGCAGCCACTGATTCTCCTTTTGATGACTTGTTACGGTTTTTTAGGCTAGTCAATGGGAATTTTTGCTACATCTTTAGATATAATTTTTGGTTGGTTCAGTGAAGAATTCAGGGGTTATGCTTCAAGATAGTTCTTATTTAAATGTTTAGTTTGGTTTTCCCGACATGCTTCTTGGGCACTACTTGTTCCTTTCCATTTGTAAATTTTGTTTGCTATTAGCTAGGAAAGGAGGTTTTCATCTCGGCTTCTTTCCTCTTGGAGCCTTCTGAAGCAGTTTATATTGATAAATAATAATGGCTCCGTCCATTTTTAAAAAAAAAAAAACTATGTCGACAAAATTAATTTAAATTACTTTTCAAGTAGCAATATAATTCCAATAACCCAAACATTTTATTGCAAAATAATTAAACACATTTAATTTTTTTACCAAAATATAATAAAGGACCAACCTTATCCTACAATAAACAAGTTTTTCAAATCAAATTTAAATGTAATGGAATAGATAAATTAAACACATGATAAAGGATTTTAACTTCACTTTTTTATTTTCACAACATGTAAGGATTCATGAATTACCAACAATTCACTCTGAATTCATAAGAAAAAGTAGGGATCATATCACACTCAAACTAAGTGTGTGATACAAGTTACTAATCACATTGACCCAAAGTGACATCTCCAATACAACCACCATTAGGTAATAACTCATACATACATATTCATTTCGGCAAATAACCCTATGCTTGCACACTCAATTCACATATCAAGCATACATGCACCATATATAATAGTTAAAACAATGTGAAATCACCTAATGAGGTACAACAACATATGAAATATATAATCATCCCATCCAAATAAATGAAAGGTAGTGTGTGTGTCTGTGTGTGTAAATATGCACGCACACACACACACACACACACACACACACACATATATATATATATATATATGTATATATATATATGTATATATATATGTATATATGTATATATATATGTATATATGTATATATATATATATGTATATATATATGTATATATATGTATATATGTATATATATATGTATATATATGTATATATATATATATATTTATATATACATATATATATATATATGTATGTATATGTATGTATATGTATATGATATGTATGTATGTATATGTATATATATGTATGTATGTGATATCTATGTATATATATATATGTACATTTACATATGTATAAATGTATGTATATGTACATATGTCTATGTCATATATTTATGTATGTATATGTATGTATGTCATATTTATGTATATATGTATGTACATGTCATATGTATGTACATATGTACATGTATGTCATATGTTTGTATATGTACATATGTATATGTTATATATATGTACATGTATGTATATATACATGTGTACATATATTTTCACATATACATACATGTATGTAAAGACATGTGTATATGTGTGTAATTAACTTAAATTTAATTTAAATGTAATTTATTTTACTTTGAAATGATGTAGCGAAATATGTACTTTCATTTTTAAATAGTTTAACGATAATATGCATCTGAACCTAAATTTTTTTTTCAAAATGTAGACTACAATGTCTGTTTAGGAAAAAATGTGTAATCCACTATTGTGGGATCACCCTCACATTACATCCATTCTTGAAGATCGTGGTTTAAAATTCCACCATTTCTTCATTGAGTTCCAAAGTTTATAGGTGGAGGGTTAGTAATCCCTATAGCCCTAATTAGGCTCCTAAACCCTAATAACTAAAAAACTTCCCAAACATGTATGTATGTCATATTCATGTATATATGTCATATTGTATGTATGTATGTATGTATGTCATATGTATGTATGTACATATTTACATTTATGTATGCCATATGCATGTATATATATACATGCAAATGTATACATGTATATGTGTACATATATCTGTACATATATGTGTATCTCAAATATGCATATACATGTATGTGTATGTATGTATGTACATATATGTACATATGTATATATGTATGTATGCATATATACATGTGTATTTATGTCATACATATA
>MU223727.1:414738-433355 GCA_018584345.1 Thuja plicata | reverse complement strand
CGGTAAACTGCTTTGCTGAACATTCTTAGCTCGGTAGACTCTGTCTAATGACTGATATGACATTCTGAACTTGGTAGACTCTGTCTAATGACTAATATGACATTTGTGTAACATCAAGGACAATACACAATTAAACAATTGTTTCCAACAAGAAAGTCAAGAATAGACTTCTTGAAGAAGCTATGAAGGAGATGAAGCTAAAGTTGGAAAAAGTTAAAGAGGCAGAAAATAAGATGAAAGAACAAATGGTAGAAGAGAAATATAAGGGAAAGAGTCAAGTTGAAGAGGAGGTAGAACTAGAGCCCGACCCTCCTTTACCTGAGGAACCATTCCTCAAGGCCCTCAAGGAATTAAGTGACAAAGCATTAGAAGACATTCTAGTGTTCTCTGGCAAGATGGATGCATAGTTGGTTATGGAGTGGATTGAGGGTATGGAAAACCATTTTGAATGTGATGGTATCACAGAGGCACGGAAGGTGAAGATAGCCAAATCAAGGCTAAGAGAACAAGCATTAACTTGGTGGAATTTTTTGCAAGAAGAAAGATAAATGGAAGGAAAGAATCCAGTAGCAACTTGGAAAGCTATTGTGACCAAGGTGAAAGAGAACTACTTACCAGAGGATTATGATATCCAACTACACAAGAGAAGTAAAAATCTCAGGAAAAGGGAACTAGATGTGGCATCCTATATTGAAGAGTTCCAAAAACTATGTCTTGGATAAAGAGTGTAAGAAGTGGAAAGAATCAAGGTTTCTAGGTTCCTAAATGGTCTTAGATGGAACATACAAGAATATTTGAGCCTCTTCAATTCAACTTCTATCCATGGGTGTTTTCAAATGGCCCTAAAGGTGGAAGAAGAACTTAGGAATAAACAAGATTCCAAATCTAGGGGAAGAGGAAGAGGTAGAGACTCTAGAGGAAGACATAGAGGAGGTTCTAGTGGAAGGAACAATGATACCAGAAGCCAAGGAGATTGTAGGGGTGCTGGAAAAAACCATGAGACTAGTAACAGAGGAGGATATAATAGAGGTAGAGGATTTCACAATGGTGGAAGAGGCAGATCAGGTGAGTTTGGAAGGAGCTCACATTTTTCTAACATGAAATGCTACTATTGTGGCCAATTGGGTCACCTTGCTTATAGATGTCTAGATAAGCCAGTATCTTCACAAGGTGAGAAGAAGATTGTATATGTGCAAGAAGAGGACATGACTAAACAATCAGAGATCAATTTGGATCCAAAGAAGGGAGAGAACCTCATGCTTAGGACAATTCTAATCAAAGAACCTACAAGGGATGAACACAGGCAAAGAAGGGCTCTTTTTAGAGTCAAGTGTAAGATACTTGGTAAGGTATGTAGGGTCAAAATTGACTCTAGATCAATTGACAATGTGATCTCTGAGGAAGTAGTGAAGAAGCTTAAATTGGTCAAGATCCCTCATGTATGCCCTTACAAAGTAACTTGGTTGAATAAGGGAAATAATATCTTGGTGAATGAACAAGTGTGGATTGAATTCACTATTGGCAAGTATCAAGATATGATACTTTGTGATGTATTACCAATGGACGCATTCCATTTGTTTCTTGGCACACCATGGAAGTATGATAGGGAGGAAATGCACCATGGGAAGGAGAATAAGTACTAATTCAAGAAGAATGGAGTAACTTATAAGATACAGTCTCTGATAGAAGAGGAGACAGTGGAGAAGTTGGACTCAAACACCATACTAATGAGTGGAAAATAATTCCTCAAGGACGTGAAGGAGGAAGAAGGAATTGGCTATGAAATTTTGGTGAAGCCAAGAGAGTAAGAGACACCTAAACAAGCACCTATGCCAGAAGAAGTAAAGTAGTTGTTGGATAAGTTCCAAGACATCATTTGTGAAGGGAATCTAGCTACATTACCCCTAAAAAGGGAGATAAGTCATCAAATTGACTTTGTGCCAGGGGCATCATTGCCTAACAAGGCTTCATACAAGATGAAACCAAAGAAGAACAAAGAGATTTCAAGGCAAGTGCAGGAGATTTTGGACTAGGGTCTGATAAGGAAGAGCATCAACCCATGTGTTGTCCCAGTGTTGTTGGCTCCTAAGAAGGGAGGTAAGTTGCAAATGTGTATTGGCTCTAGGGAAATAAATAGGATAACTATCAGATATAGATTTCCTATTCCTAGGATAAAAGATTTAATGGATTGCTTGAGGGGGTGCTAAGTACTTTTCAAAGTTTGACTTAAAAAGTGGATATTATCAAATTAGGATGAAAGAGGGTGATCAGTGGAATTCATCTTTTAAAATCATAGAGGGGTTATATGAGTGGTTATTAATGCCATTTGGGCTTACAAATGTACCTAGTACTTTTATGAGGGTCATGAATGAAGTCTTGAAGGATTATATAGGGGTGTTTGTAGTAGTCTACCTAGATGACATTCTCATTTTTAGTAAAACAAAGAAAGAGCATATTAAATACTTGGAACTTGTGTTGAATAGGTTTTAGGAGGAGAAGCTCACCATAAGTATTGAAAAGAGTGATTTTATGAAACAAGAATTAGTCTACCTACGATTTTTAGTATCCCAAGGTGACTTGAAGATGGACAAGAGAAAAGTGGAAGCCATATTAAGTTGGCCTACTCCTAAGACAGGGACTGAAGTTAGAATCTTCCATGGGTTAGCCTAATTCTATAGTAATTTTGTTAGGAGATTTAGTGAAATTTGTGCACCTGACCTAGATAACATTAAGGGTGAAGTCAAGACAACATTTTTGTGGACCAAGCAAGCTAATGAAGGATTTGAGAGATTGAAGAAAGAGATAGCCACCCAACCAATATTGGTTTTATAAAGCTTTGAGAAATTGTTTATAGTGGAATGTGATGCTAGTAACATAGCAGTGGGTATAGTCCTAAGTTAGGAAGGAAGACTAGTAGCATTCTTTAGTGAAAGACTTAGTGAGGCAAAATCCTGGTACTCATCCTGTGATCTAGAGCTTTATGCATTGGTGCAAGCTCTAAAGAAGTGGAGGCACTACTTGTTGCCAAAATAATTTTTAGTATATATTGATAACCAGACTTTGAGCTATATAAATACACAGGAGAAACTTAGCTTAAGGCATATAAAATGGATGGAGTTTCTGCAGTCATACACTTTTACTATCAAGCATAAAAAGGGTGTGAATAAAAAGGTAGTAGATGCCCTTAGTAGGATATTTCTTACCATCCAGGAGATTCAATTTCAAAGTACATGGATTAAAGGTTTCAAAGACCTTTATGAAGGAGATTCAGATTTATCAGTGATCTATAAGGTGTGTACTGATTTTGAGAATCACTTTCACAGTGAGTTTGCAGAGTATACCTTACAGAATGGGATTTTGTTTAAAGGGAAGCAACTATGTGTTCCAAGGGGTTCCATGAGGGAGAACCTCATCCAAGAGAAGCACAATGGAAGTTTGAATGGACACTTTGGGTTGAACAAGACCCTAGACTTAGTGGAGAGATATTATTGGTGGCCTAAGATGCATAAAGATGTAAGAATAAATGTGGAACAGTGTGGAGTATGTCAGAAGGCAAAGGGGAAATCATCAAATGCAAGTTTTTACCAGCCATTACCCATCCCAAATAGACCATGGGAGTGCATAAGTATGGATTTCATAGTGGGGTTACCTAGGACTCCAACTAGTCTAGACAGTGTGTTTGTGGTAGTAGACAGATTTAGTAAGATGAGGAATTTCATCCCATGTAAAACAATACATGATGCTAGTCATATTTCCCATCTTTTCTTCAAGGAGATAATGAGGATCCATGGCTTGCCAATGAGTATAGTTGCAGATAGAGATGTGAAGTTTATGGGGCACTTTTGGAAGACCCTATGGAAAAGACTAGGAACTAATTTGTTTCATAGTTCTACATATCATCCTCAAATAGATGGTCGGATAGAAGTGATAAACAAGTTTCTTGGAAACTTTCTAATATGTTTGACAAAAGAGTATGGGCAAGGATGGGAACAATCCATCCCACTGGAAAAATTTTCCTACAATGATAGCACAAATAGGAGTACTGGTAAGTGTCCATTTGAGATTGTATATGGTATATATCCAAGGGGTCTACTGGAGCTCAGGGAATTAAAAGGATATGAAGTAATCAGTGGGCATGTGGATGATTTTGCATAGTCAATGAGAGAAGTTCATGAGAAAGTGAAAAAGACTCTAATGGAGGCCAATCAGAAGTTGAAGGCTAAGAAAGATGAAGGAAGGAAAGACCTAAAATTCCTGGTAGGAGACTTGGTGATGGTATATTTGAATAAAGATAGACTATAGAAGGGAATACCAAGTAAACTATAGATGAAGAGGATTGGAACTTGTAAGGTATTTGCTAAGTATGGTTCCAATGCCTTCAAGATAGATCTACCAAAGGATATGTCTATTTGCCCCATTTTGAATGTGAAGGATTTGATACCGTATAAAGGACAAGATATAGATGAAGAAGAGTACATTAAAAAGGTAACCAAGGATGTGGAAGAATTGAGAGTAATTTTTCAAGCTAAGCCACAAGTGGAAAGTATATTGGATTCAAGGGTGAAGAAGAAGACAAGGAAGAAAGTCTACATGGAACACTCGGTGAAATGGGAACACCATCTTGAATCAGAGGCTACATGGATAGAAAATGGAGAATTCAATAAGCATGGCATAAGCATGGAGTTCATCACACCTAAGGTACCTTGATTTTCTTGTTGCAGGATGAGGATGGTGTAGGAGCTCCTTAAGGTCTACTAGAGATCTTTAAAACATTTTGGCTAACCAAAAAGGGTAATAAGGACTAACATGAAGTCCCAAGTGTGTTTTGTGTGTGTCTAGAGGTAGGATTGATTATGGTTTAGTGTTTGATGTGATCAAATGGGATCTAGGGGTCTAAGTCCTAGAAAGTCAACAAAAAGGTCAAAGGTTGACCAAAACTCCAAAATGGAGTGGAAATAGTGATTATGATGTTTTTGGATGTTTTAAGGTCATATTGAGTGCTTTAGGATTTATTTGGGCCATTGGAAGCAAAAGTTTGCTATTTGTGCAAAAGATGTAAAAGTTGCTCATGACAACTTTGCAACTTTACAAAGTTGTCATGACAACATTTCCTAAAAACTAGGAAAGGGATTTAATGGTGCCCAAATCCTGATACGTGGGTCCAAAAATGTGGGAATATGATATATAAGGTGGAGAAACCCCTAATCTGATAGTTAGTGATCATTGTGTATGGACTGTGTGTTGAGAAGGAGTGATTTTGACTGTATTTTGTGAATAGAGCCCTCATCCAGTACTTTAATGGATTGAATGGAGTGAATTAATGCATTGAGATTGTGTTTTGTGTTATTTAGTTGATCATTTTGGAATTTTTTTGGTCGTTTAGACTTTATGGTTATCATTTTTTAATTTATTCAAGTTTTACTAGTTCATTGTCCAGTTTTGGGGCCAGTCATCTAAATAATGGCTTTTCTTGGATTTCTCATGGTCTAAGCTTAATGACCACTTGGAATAAATAAAAGAAATATATATATGTTTTAAATATGGTGTGTGGAATCTGTGTGTGCAGCGAAGCTATGAGAACAATCAGACCCTAGGAGAGTATTGTGTATTCTGGCTAGGAAGTCTGAATAGTGCAGAAGAAATAAGAATTGCTCATGGATTAGTGTGTGCCAATAAATGGTGGAGAAGTGTAGATGAATTTATCTTAGACATGTGGATTCAAGGAGGAGTGCATATGAGGTCATTAGAGTACCTTTTGAAATCCAAGAAGCCAAACCAGTTTACATGCCCTAGAAACCCTTGAAAATAGGGGTTTGGTGAAAGTCTAGTGTACGGACAAGGTAGGGGTCTAAAACCTTGAAAATCCTAGAGATTAGGATAGACCTAAAAGGAATCCATAATTTTTTTTGAGGCTTGTTAATGGTTTTTGTGAATAAAATCAAGAAGACTAGGTTCTAGGAGGCCTAATTGACCAAAAAGGCTACAAGGCCTCAAAATCCAAAACCTAGGAACCTGATTGAAACACAATGAAGGGATCCACAAAAATGGATCAAAACCAGTAGGGAATGACCTAGGAATGGTGATAAATCCTATTTCTACTGACAAGATCAATTTGGAGAGAAATTTTCTAGGATAAGCCTATGGGTGCATAGTGGAATGGAGAAGGACTTGAGGGGAGTTTGAAGTTGGTTGAGACCTCTAAAGGAGATAGGGGATTATAGAGGTGTCCTTTGGTTAGGGTAGTGAAATAAACCCTAAGAAGACAAAAGAAAGGTTCTTTAAGAGAGCAAGAAATCTCTTAGGAATTGGAGCTCCCCATCAAAAACCAATTGTGTTAGAAATGAGATTAATCCTTTTTTGATATTATGGAAATAAACAACTAAGAGGGGGGTGAATTAGTTGTTTCCACAACCCTAGACCTCAAACCATTAAGCCTCAAAACCTTCTAACTTGTGTACCCTTAAATCTGATTTGAATAAATAGAGTATGAAACATGCATGCATAAACAAATAAGAAACACATCCAAACAAGTTGACACAATATTTTAATTATGGAAACCCTGTTAGGGGAAAAATGATGGTGGGTCTGATTACCCATAATAATAAAATACCATTTTAGAAGTATAACTTTATTACAATATTTTAGGAATGCACATTCCTTTAGGCTCTCTTCCTAAGAGCTCACTAATCAAATGAAAAGCTTCGAGTACAACCTTGAGGAAGGCTCAGTGCCTTACAATTTGATCACTACAATGATGCATAAAAAATTGTGAACTGTGTAAGTGTTATCTAGCTCATGTATAATAAAACTCCAATGTATGACAATGCATATATCTGTTCAACCCCTTGTTGAAACACTTCTAATTTCTACTGAGTTCTTCTAATTTCTACTGAGTTAGGCTCTCCCTTCGGTAGCCACCTGTAGCATCCGCATTAATGATCCACACCTTTAATTGTTGGTCCACTGAGTGGGGGTGAATCAGAAAAATCAAAACTTAACACTTAAAATTAAACTCTCTGATTCACTCAAAAACACTGAATACATTAATCAACTATTTCACCAAATAACTTAGTAACTTAAACAAATACATCTCATATATGTAAATCAATCATTCAAACTTAGTAACATCATATTTTTTGACACCTAAATTTGTGAACAAAAAGTTTCTTAATTAATAACCCAATGGTTCAGGGCATTATATGTGAAACCTAATGATTTTGATTTTATCAAAATGATGAAAATTACATAACCATGACACCACCACAAAGGGAGTATTTCTCACCTTCATACTTTGAATATTAATTATTATCTAAAATATTTTAAGGGGAGTTACATTGAAACATTATAAATTAATTATTACTTTCCTTATAAATATTATATTTGGTGGAATAACTTCTAAAGTGAAAAATTAGTTTACATGCACAAAAATTACTTAATAGAAATGTTGGATATTTAATTGATTTATTCTATGTGCAGGTTGGATAATCAAAAAATTATTCTACAGGGAGTATATCTTACCCAATAATATTTTAGATTTGCAATATGATTATTTTTTCGCATATAGCTATTGTTTACAAAATCATTATTGAGCAAAAGGGTAGCGAGAGGGAGTTGAAAACTTATCCTCTCAAGCCAACCCCTTAACTACCCTAACTACCCATTTCCCTCCTTTTACCCATTGCTCTATTATATTCCTTGAAAATATTGGATAGGGTGAGGAGATATATACTTTCTAATAGTAAATGATTTTACCCATGTTAATATTTGAAGTCATTATTAGGGTAAACATTACGAAGGACATATCATTTATTCATATTTGATTAAATTTTCAAAAGGCACTATTTGAGGAAAATTTATAAATTTTTATTAAACTCCTAAAAACTCTAATGAAAATGTGACTAATTTATTCCTTTTTGTGCAGAACATTATGGAAGCTTAAGAAGCTTAATTTTAATCAAAATGGAGTTTTTTTCAATGATTACAAAGGAGGGATTATATATTCAATATTTAACAATATAATACTCTTCACATGAAGCATAATATGACTTTTTAGAAGGAACATTAGTGAAAGATTGATTTATTAAACATATTAACCTTAGGATGGTTAATATTTTATATTATACATTGTAAACTTTCAATGTTCAATTGTTGATTTAGGATTAGGTATTATTTTTGAATGGGTGTGTTGATTTGTAGCTTGTACGCATCCTTTGGACTCTATTTAAAGGATACCAGGATCAATACAATACACGATACAATATAGATTTTCATAGGATAGAATTTGATCACAACTACAACATGAACTCTGATGTACTATTTTTTCAACATTAATAAAGAGATAAGTGCTTTCTCTCTCACCTATGGTAATAGTTTTCAATTATTTTCAATTAGTCTCTTAGATAAATCTATTTAGATAGATTTTTTCATTGTGTTGAATTCTCATGTTATTTGTAATTTGAAATATATATACAATTTGATCATCAGTTGAAAGGTGTGGTTGAAAAAATTTCCTCTATTCTATCGGTCTCTCAAAGACAAAATTAAATTCAGTAGAACTAACTGTATAATCTGGCTTCAATTATAATTCATGTAGAAGCCCTTGAAATGATGGTCTTGTTATATAAAAGTTATTAAAATTGTCTCTGAGGTGTACGTAGGATTGATATAGAATTGACTCCATTACCCAAGTAGGAGCAAGGCACTGATCATATTAATAATTAGAATATAGTCATTCAATTCATTTTTCAAATTTTATGATATTTTATTCCTTTGATCTATTTCATTTTATATACCTTTTGTCAAACATTTACTATTAATCAAAGCATTTCAATTTTTGCAGCATTCAATATACTATTGATTGAGATACTTACAATTTGATTCCTCTCAAGTTTATTTTCCACCTTGAGAGATTACACAAGTTTTATCTTCAGATGCCTTCTATAAAGCCTTTGAATCAACATATTTGGTTAAGGTGCAGGCCTACTAGCCTTGGCTTTGCAGAGCTAGAATTGCAGAAGTTTAAACCTCTATTTGGCTGAACTTATTAGTTGGAAAAAATAATTGGGTTTCCCAACATTGGATTGGCAAGTCCATAGGAAATCCAAACCATCTTTTTTGGGCACCAACAAGATTAACTTAGATAACTCCAGATATAACTTAGTTGACACCAGATTTAATGAGGAAACCCAATTTAGGAAAAAACTCTGTGTGAATTGTGACCCACAATAAAAATGTACCCTTTTGAAGTACGCTTGTTTAAGAACTTATCCTATTAAATATTACAAAACACAGATTCTAAATGTGACCCTATTAGGGGATTTACCTCATATCTATTAAGATATTCACTCTGTTAAAAGTGGCCTTGTTAGAGGTCTTTAAACACCCTTTTGGAATGTCACCTAAGTCTAGGTTTTACAAATAGGACTGTTAAATCCACTCGGTTAAGAGATTTCTTTGTTACAAAGAATAATAAGCAACAATAAACTTTGATCTATAAATATAGCAACTAACTTTTCTTATGTTAGATCCTTTATGCTCAATAGAATACTAGCATCTCATACTCCATTGATCTCTTTCTCAGAATATAGATTCTTCAATCTATGTTTCTCTATTTTTCTCGGTAAATGTTGTTCTTCAACTTCTTCATCTTCTTTGTTCAATTCGCCATCAATTGTAAATATGTTCATATTTATCATTCTTTATATAGACATAATTTTTCCTCCTAATCTCGTTAATTTGATTTTCCATAATTTGCGCTCAATCATTTGATCATCTTCTTCATAACTCACAACTCGGTAAACCATTTCACTTTTACCTTGAAACTTTTACTTTTCTTGGAACTTGCACAATTTGATTTAACCGCTTGATATTCACCTTAGATCTTCTCATTGAATTTTCACATTCATAGATCTTCTAAAAAAATTCATTTAATTCGTATCCTCATCCAACTCATCATCACTTTGGAATAAATTTTATCTTATCATCATTTATTATCAATATCTTGTACTGGGTAAAAATTGCTTTGCAACTCGATAATTGTCTTCATTCACTGCTTGGTGTCTAAATCATCTTCAGTACTTGGTGCTTGAATTCCACTCAGTGTTCGATAACTGTGACCGACTCACATATCATTCTACCGAATGACTTTGTCTAGCTCGGTAAAGGAACTCTTTCAGTCATAACTTTAACTCTTTGTAGTTTCTGACTTAATCAATCAATTGTACCAATTTGATAACATCAAATATATAATATAAAAAAAATATATCATCATTAATTCATCATTGTCTAATCTATATTTGTCACCCATTTAACTTATCCTCTTAAGATATGGTAACATAATAAATATTAATTAATCAATTTCTTGACATCAATAACAAAACAATAACTGATCTAACCATTTCTACAATCATGATACTTGGTATCACTTGGTCTTCATCATCTCCGTTAGATCTTCATCAGTTGATTAACAATCTCCCTCTTTGGCATTGATGGAAACCACTATAATATTGTTATAGCAATTGATGATGGAAACTCTCCAATACATAACTATACTCCCTCAGATTTGATATTTATGTTTCCACTTTGATCTTTGATCTTTGATCTAAATCTCCCTCTTGGATAATTCTTCTAAATTTATAGCGTAAATTTCTAGTTCTCCTTCATGAGTAAATAGTAGCAATTCATTCTCTCCAAATTCATCAATATCTCCCTTAAGGATAAATTTCATCATATCATTTTATCCCTCTTTGACAACAATGCCTTGAAAAAGGCATACTCCTGAAAACTTGTTCGAGTAGTGGATTATACCTGACATGTACTCATACAACATTACTTACAACAATATCTTCACAACTTCAAGAATCACTTAAAGTGTGTCATACTAACATCAATTTAGAAATAGATATTCTAATGAAATATAAAATTGATGTAGCATGCCTCATGCTCTTTAGTGAACATTGGATAGGGGAAGAACCCTTAATTTACCTCTGAGATACTCAAAATAATCTTTAGGTAGTGGCTTTATAAAGATATCAACCAATTGTTCCTTTGAATTCACATATTCCAATCTCACATTCTTCTCTTGAACTTGTTCTCTCAAGTAGTGATATTTGATAGTAATGTGCTTGGTCTTTGAATGCATAAATGGGTTCTTTGATATATTAATATCACTTGTATATCACAAAAAATAGTAACCAAATCTGTGATCTCTATTAGAGTTGATGAAAATGATCAACCCACGGCTCCCAAGAATCATCTGCATGCAAACTTGTCACAGAAAGAGAGAAGCAAAAAAGCTATGGAGGCCAAAAATAACAGATCAATGGAAGATGAAACATCTTGTGTAAATAATGGAGAAAAAAATCTCAATGCAATAGAATCCTCAATTAATTAATAATTTACAAAGTGGGAATCCTTATAAAAGGATATAAAAACCCTAAAGGGGAAATATCTAGGTTACATAATAATAATTAATAAAAGAATTAATTATTGTATGCCTAAAGTTTAGCTTAAGTAAAAGAGAGATAATAATTCACTTAATAATTAAATCAAAATGATTTAATTAATAAGTGGAATCACTTTATTACTCTAACACCCCCCCTTAAGATAAACTTAGGGAGAAGCTAAAAACCTAGAAACAACTACTGAAAGAAGATAATGGGTCCCGGCAACAAGGCCTGGTCAGGTACCCAAGTACAAAAAAAATCTTTGTAAAGAGGAGAAAATGAGAAAAACCAGTGCGAAAAACCCCTCTCCAAAAAGAGATGAAGCCTAGTGAAGGAATGAAGAAGCCTCCAAACTAGAGAATATCCTAGAAAATAGGAACAAAGGAAGAACATATAGAACACCTCTGAAGCATGAAGTTGTAAACACTATCAAAAAATAACTACTAGAACCTCCACTATAATAGAACATGATCAGGTAGAGAAGACTGTAAACAAATCCTAAAAAGATGATCAATCGAAGGTGAAAGGTTGCCTCCAAAATATGAATGAAAGAGTGTCCATATGGTAAATGATCCATCTAACCAAAATGAATAGGTACCCAGCCACTGCATCCACCTAGTACATAGGAAAAAATAGTGAATACATAGCTCACTTCATTAAACCAAGGAAGCATTATAACCAACAGGAGATTCCCCCATAATAATGAGAAGGGAGAGGCATGATAGGTACACTGATTCAGACTACCAAGAAACACTGCATGATGAAGAATGTACAAACACATATAAAGGATGGTGTCATGGAAGGATCACTCTCTTGAAAGACATAATGAGGATAATGTCATGGAAGGAACACTCACTTGAAAAAGGTAGATGACAAACAAGGCAAACAACAAACCCCCCATGATACTTTATAATATAGTGCGAGTACAATCAAACACAAAATGTGTGGGATCCCAAACATGCATCAGATGACATTTTATCTCAGTGCATTTGCAAAAAAGCAAAATGCGACAGAAATAGATGTCTACAATATCAAGGAATGACAAAAAGTTGTAGAAACGTGAATAACAACTAAAAATAAGTCATCGTATGCATGGAAAATGATCCCAGGACCACAAACATCCAAGATATCCACCAAATTGCAAAAATACAAAAACCTAAATAAAAAGTACTTGGAACATAATCTAGGTGTGAGGTCCATGAAATAATATTGAGCACTGAATCATCTTTCTGACACCATGTGAAAGTCAAAAAAATGGAGTCTGAAAGAGCAAGATATGGCTCCCGGAGTGCAAAAAAAATCACAGACTTTGACTAGAAAAAATTTTGCAAGATGGAAAAATCAAAACATATAACCTCCATATTTAGATAGAGCTTGGAAAGAGATTTCTGACAATATATGTTAGGTCAAAAACTGACACCGTATGCTCAAGATATCAGAAAAACACAATAGGATGCTCATTATGGAAAAAAGGGCAAATAGAATGCCAGTTTCGTGGCCATCAAATTTAACCTCATTGTCAGACCTGTGATCGCTGACATCAACACCTACATATGTGTACCTGTACATGCATGTCCTTTCCAAAAATTTCAAGCTTTTCAAAGTTTTATAAAGAAAATTAATAAAAAGTGTTTTTTTTTCTAAAAAACTTTATAAAAATAAATAAAATTTGCAAATTTTTATTTTTTTATTTTTTTGATAATTTTTCTAATCGAAAAATGTGTATCTGTACTTGTATGGCCAGAAGGACAATTTTTTTCTCCAAATGTCACGAAGGCCAAAACTGACAAACCTTATATGAAAATATAGGTTTTAGGGCCTTTTGAGCGGTATGGTGAGGTCCGTTTGGGCCCAAAATGCTCTCAAAAATAGGTACCCCCACAAAACACCAAAAATATGAAACTAAAAAACCTTCTAAAAACACAAATTTGAAGAACAAGGCCAAAAAACTCCCATGAAGAGAACAGTGGCATGAAAGGGCGGAGCTCTGATATCATATTGGAGTTGATGAAAGCTATCAACCTATAGCTCCCAAGAATCACCTACATGCAAACCTGTCACAGAAAGAGAGAATCAAAAAAGCTATGGAGGCCAAAAATAGCAAATCGATAACCTTCACAATAAAACAAGAAGCTTCAAATGTATTCAATTAAAATACATTACCTCTATATTTAGTACCATATGCGATTAAGTCTCCTGATTTACTTCTGATACAACATTTCTCATCAATGAATTTCTATTGATAACCTCTTTCCACTAGCTGCCCAACACTCAACAGATTATGCTTAAGTCCATCTCTAAGCAGTACATTGTCAGTATTAGTCTTTCCATCTAGATAAATAGATCCAATTCCAATGATAAGCTTAGGAATATTGTCACCAAATCTAACAACACCATCATCATATCTTTTCAAACTCACAAATTTATTTTTATCTCCAGTCATCTGATGTGAACAACCACTATCTATAACCCATTTAGATTTCTTTTCAACATGAGATACTAAGGATCTTTCTTCATGTATAGGTTCATCATCCTTAATAGCAATAAATCCAATTTCATCATAATCAACATCATCATCATATACACCTTCACTAGCATAATAACATTCCTTGTCTTTTGAATACTTTGATTTTTAAAGTTTAGGTTTGTGTTTTGGAACCCTTATAGGAAATCAAAATGGAAAATGACCAATCTTGTTACAAGAAAAACATTTCAAAGGTAACTTGCCTTCAAATTTGCACTTACCTCTCTTTTCTCTTCTAGCGACCAGGGCTACCACTTCATCTAGATTTCTTTATTCCTCCTGTATCAGTTCCCATTCATCAGCATAGTCTCCAAGTTCTCTCAAGTCATTATTGCTAGTACTCACAATTCTAGATAAGGTATGTTTGTTTCTATGGACAATCAAATTGATTGTTGACTCTACTTTAGGTAAAGAATCTCCCAGTTCTATGGCCTCAAAATTAATTAGATTTCCAATCAACATCTCTCTAGTGAAGTTTGGTGTCAAAGATATAATCTCCTCAATAGATTGTACTTTAGTTTTGCATATAGGTGTCAAAGATCTGAGTATCTTGGCAATCGCTTCTCCCTCACTATAAGTGCCTCTAGAGTTTTTGATGTCAATAACCACTTCAGTAATTCTCTGTGCATATGCCCTAATGTTCTCATCATCTCTCATGTTAATTGATTCCATCTTTATCTTCCAGTTTTGTAGATTTTCCTATTTAGTAAACTTATCTCCTATATACAGTGCTTCCAATCTTGTCCAAATCTCATGTGCAGAATCCAAGTCTTTTAATTTTATGAATTCCCCTTCATAAAGTGCACTAATCAATGATTCCCTTACAACCATATTACATGAAAATACATTCTTATCATCTTCAGTAGCTTTATCCAATTCATCCTTAGTCTCTATCTTTTCCTTATTTTTTGTGATCATCCAGTAGTCAATTCCCAAACACAACAAATGTGTTCTCATCTTTTTCTTCAAACTGTCAAAGTTTTTAGGATCAAATTTTGGACTATCCTTCCTATAGTAAGTCATCTTCAGGATCACCTCAAGATGTTAAGATTTCTCTCTAAGGACTAGTATCTCTGATACCAATTGTTAGGAATAATAGTCCACAAGCACAACTGAGAGGGGAGGTGAATCAGTTGTGATACAAAATATTAAACTTTAAACTTTAAAACCCAAACTACAATGCAAATGATACATAGTAATTGTCAACACAATAACACAATACTTTTTATCGAGGAAACCCTATTAAAGGTAAAACCTCAGTGGGAATTAGCACCCACAAATGATGTACTGAGATTAGAGTATCCCTATTAAAAGTATTAGCCCTATTAGGAGCTTATTACAACATTACATTACATAGTCCTTGTTAAAGGAAAGACCCTATTAGGAGTCAAGAGTAACAAATGGCTCACTACCTAGGCACACTTCCCAAATAAGGTTAAAGTCACCCTCAAGGATTAAACAATCTAAACAAGTGTATATAGAAAATATATGATCCAGTGAACAGTCTGATAAAAACTATCTTTGATTGGTCAATTCCAATGAAGTATTATAATCACCAACTCTACTCTACATCTAGTAGTCAAACAAGCTTTGCAACTTCCACACTTCTCTATCTTTCAATTACCTTCTCATCATACATACATCTTTTCATAAGAAAATATCTCTCATATATACCCTATTACAATAATTTATTAGGTCATCCAATTAAGCTTTCCCAATATACAAATAATTATTTAACCCCTTTCTAAGATACACAAGGTACCTAAAAAAAGTAAACATTAATTACAATACATCAAATATACTCCAAGAACTGCAATCCATGCTCACAATCCATAATACACAATACATCTTTGAATTCGGTCCCAAATATATCTCCTCCAAAATACATACCACAACTGATGTCACCAACAATCTCATGACTATCGATCAACAACGAACATTCATCAATGATGCAGAGCAAGTAGCCACACAACCTAGATTGGTATTTCTTATTAGAAGAACCTAAAAATCATTTCTTCAAGTCTTCTCCTTGACACAACAACCCCTTGAGGGTCTATGCATCCCCTCTTTGGTGGAATTACTATGCCCCAACTCTCCCTGTCTCCTTGGGACTTCTTACAAGTTGGATCTAATTTAGTTTAGGGAACACTTCCCTCAAATAGACCAAAATGAAGGATTTATATCCCAACTATATGGGAATTCAATTCAATTTTGGGAAGGTCTTATCCTAATCTAATACACTAGGAATCACTCACTTTTGGAGTTCCTAAACACCCACAACCTATCCTACTCAAATTAGGGCAGTCAACCTTCTAGCCCTCCTTTCTCTATTTTTGGTACACAACTCCCAAATTCTCCAAGTGATATCCTTACCTTTTTGGATACCCTTTATCCTCTTCTTATATACCTCGAGAGATGGATTTCTAACTTCACTCCTCTAGTATCATACCCTAACTCTATCCATAAGCCTAATTGGTCAGACCAGGCTTGGATAACAAAGCAAAGGTTTGAAAATTGGCTCGTGAAACCAATACAACCCCTTAGGACTCTTTCCTGCACTCCAAATGGTCAATCCCAACCATCTCCCAAGTCACTTCACTCACTGAGATTGATATCCCACCTTATCTCCTACTTTCCTTGTCAAATACATAGAGATATTTGACCTAGGGCTGGGTGGCAAACCCCTCCAACAGAATCTTCTGGTTCTATGCTTCAATAATCTCTAAGGTGACTTACCTAAATTGAATTTCCTAGAGGGCCATGATTTTTCCATCGTGGGAAATCAAGTTAGGGATCAATGAATAATGCACCCTTAGTTTCTGAGTTGCAGGAACCAGTGACTTTAAATTTTTTTTATCTCACACCAAACCAAATGGTGCAGGAGCACCAAGGCCAAGGAGGAACACTAGGGTCACTCATGGATCCTAGAGGAGTTGAAATAAAAATAATGAACATGAAGGTTCATTTGCAATGTAATAAGACCAATTTGGTCATTTGATGATGTTTTGTTAAGAGTTTTAATCATTTAATGTAATAGGATCATAGGCATGCTTTGTAAGCCATGATTGGCACCTAACACCTAATTGATCATTGTAAGGATTTAAGGGGTAGTTGAGGTCTGATATTAGGAATTGATTCTAAAAAAATCCCTTTACAAGTTATTCAAATAATATGCAAATTCAAATGGATAAGAATTTGTTGAGTTGACAACTATGTTGTCAACTTGACAACATTAAACAAAATACAACAGTTAGTTTTAACCGATTCTATTCAGTTTTAGGAAGTTGTAGTTGGTTTAAAAGGTAGTTGGTCATTATTTTGGGTCTAAAAGGGGCCTATTTATCATGTGATAGCCTAAATAAATAAGCAGTGGTCAGGTGATACAGATTTTGTAAGTTTTGGATCAAATAAGGTAATGATTTTTCAACATTTTGTTGTTTCCTCTCTATAATAGTCACTTCATAAAGGATTTTCCTCCATATATATGTTTAGATTTTGAAATTTTATTGACTAGGAATGGTAGTATTATGAACTAAGAGAATTTTATCTTTTGAATGGTCTCATTTTCTTAAGTATTTCAAAATATATTTTCATTTTGTTGAAGACTTCCCAAACCCTCACTTAGGGTGACCCGTGGGCACTAAAATGTAATTTCCTCCAGATTTAACATTAAAAAAACCCTCTCATTTGGGAAGTGATGATATGGGAGTGTAAACTAACTTACCTAGAGGTTTCAAGTGTCCATGAAACATGTATCATGTGTTTGAGTTCAGGGAAGTGAATGTATAGTCACAGAAAGAAGGGTATGATTGTCTCGGGAAAATGTAGTCCAGTTCGGAAGCCACATCTCACAAGTACACCATTGGATCTTTCTGCATTGTGGATATGTTAGGAGGATCCTAATTTCTCACATCCTCACTGAAGGGAATGTAAATATAATTTGTTTATCAAAAGTTAGAGATTACTATGTACGGGTTTATGCAAGGGGCAGTGATAGGGCAGTTTGTAAGGAATCTCCTTCATGAATGTGTTGGGGAAGTTTTGTGAAGGGATTAGATGTTGTATGGGGATGCATAGTAGATTTTTTTGGTGAAGACCTTAGTTTTTGTTTGGGCAATGATTTGGTAGTTCCTCTTTGTGTCAGTGAGTGATGGATCCTGTAATGCCCCACCAGGGAACCCAGGAGAACTTAACCTAAACATGACACTAAGTTCACGGAATAATTTTTTTTTTTTAAATGTTTACAAACAATATTAATAGCAATGTGGAAGCAACACAATGAAGTACATGACTTACATGAAATACAACTCATACATGATTAACATTCCTCGAGGGTTCCTTGACGTAGAATTACTTAAACAACTAATCTACGAAAATAAATATAAGAACTAACATCAAGGTTACATAATCTGAAACCAATAACATACATCTCATAATAAAGATTACATATACAACTGATACCATAAGGTATACTACCTAAACAACATCCACTGCACAAGTTGTAGGGTATGTAAAAATACATAATGAACAATACAATGCATCCTCCAAGGATGATAACCAATATAAACATATGGTATAAATACACAACTCAAATAACTGTGCAAGTCTCCAAGAGACTATGAAGATGAAACTGCAACAAGGAACATCCA
>MU223727.1:386173-411472 GCA_018584345.1 Thuja plicata | reverse complement strand
TAACTTGGACAATTAGGTTCAGGATAGGATTTAGACCTGAAAACTATCTCCCCTCTCTTACCATTGAGATTAATGCGATAGGGCACGCTCACTCCTGCCAATTCAGGGAAGACGTAGCCCGGTACCTACAAACCTATCATCACAAAGACGAACATACATGCATATATCATATGACAAACAATGGTTGAGACTAGGTTATCATGTGGATCTCGCCGAAGCAAGTAACTACGACTCTATCCCATACCATACCAAGCACATCAAATAGTAATGAAACATACAGTGATCCATGTGCATATAAATCTAAGGTCAGTATTGTCAGAAAACCATAATCGAAATGAAATCCTAACATATACATAAGCACCATAAAACAACCATAAATCACATATACACCAATGAGATAACATACTAACAATGGATCAATACATACTGAAGTAACACATAATATCATCTAAACCATTTGATAAAAATCAACACATACAACAAAATGCCTAAAAGAGTTTGGCATCCATAAACTGGAAAGCAACCTAGGAGATGGGTATTACAGATCCATAGGGATTGATCCAAGTTATTATGTTATTAAAGAATAATGAGTATTAGTGGTTGGGACAGTCATATCATATGAGCTAGTTCAGTATGTATGGATGGGTAATCTGAGTGAGTGTAGAATTAATATGTGGAGCCTATTAGTCTTGGAATTTTTTTGATCATTGGGCTTTGCATCAAATGGTATCAGAGCCCAGCACAAGGTATGGGTTGAGTAGAGAAGATGCATTTGACAAGGTCAGATAAAGAGCCATATAATGCTTACAAGGAGTACTTGGAGGATGAAAGAAAGAGAAGAGAGAGAGAAGAAAAGAGAAAGAAGGAAAAAGAAGAATCCAAGAAGAGAGAAGAAGAATAAATCTGGAGAAAAATTTATGAAGGTTTGGATGAGAACCAGAATAAGTGGGAGAAGATAGCACTACTCCTTGAACAAGCAGCAGATAACGATGAAGATGATGAAAATAAGATTATCCATGAAGAGATGACAGAACCTAGGAGCAAAGGTGTTCTAGAATCTAAGGTTGTAGATGAATTTTCTGATAGTTGTAGCATGGGATCAAGTCATGAGAGTATTGAATGTGAATACATATTGAAGAAACTAGAGAAGATTCTTAAGGATGCTACAAGTTGGTATTTCAGGTTGAAGAAGAAGATGAAATGGCCTATTCAGAGACTAAGAGAAGCAGCAAGGAAGGAAGAAAAATATGAAGAAGAGAAGGTTAATAGGTAGGGTAGTCTTGGAGAGGAAGTTGCACCTATGATAAAGGGTGTAAGGACTAATGATGGATTCTTGGTTGATGTTGAAGAAGACAACATGGAGGCATGCCTAGAAGGGCTTGAGGAAGAGGTAGACTTATGGGAAATGTTTGTTGCTATATTTGATGAATGGAAAGGTCATGGAGGTAGTAATGAGGGCCATAAGGAGACTTTAATGATGGAAAAACTTTCTCTACATATGGAGATATTTCAGGAGGAAGATGATATGGTTCCTATGGTGAACCAAATGGATAATGATGTCATGTTTTCTAATCCCTTTGTTGTAGGTTTTCATAGATACTATGTTGATGATCAAGTGGGAACAACCCACACCAACAATGTTGATGAAAGAGTTTTGCAAGGGTAACAAATGATGGAACCATGGTACTATGAGCCACCAAAGAAAGAAGACTTTTTGTTTGCAGGGTATCAACAACATGAACCTAAAAATTGGAAGACAAGGAAGAGGAAGGAGGAATCCAGGGGACTTGGATTCTTTTTGTCCCTGAGAGTATGGTGCAAGAGCACCAAGGCCAAGGAGGAACACTAGGGTCACTCATAGATCCTAGAAGAGTTGAAAGACAAATAATGACCATGAAGGGTCATTTGTAATGTAATAAGACCAATTTGGTCATTTTATGATGTTTTGTTAAGATTTTTAATCATTTAATGTAATAGGATCATAGGCATGCTTTGTAAGCCATGATTGGCACCTCGGGCCTAATTGATCATTATAAGGGTTTATGGGGTAGTTGAGGTCTAATATTAGGAATTGATTCTAAAAAAGGCCTTTACAAGTTATTCAAATAATATGCAAATGCAAAGGGATAGGAAGTTGTCTAGTTGACAACTATGTTGTCAACTTGACAACATTAAACAAAATACAATAGTCAGTTTTAACTAATTCTATTCGGTTTTAGGAATTTGTGGTTAGTTTAAAATGTATTTGGTTAGTGTTTTTGGTCTTAAAGGGGCCTATTTATCATGTGATAGCCCAAAGAAAGAGGTAGTAGTCGGGTGATACAGATTTTGTAAGTTTTGGATCAAATAAAGTAATGAGTTATTAACATTTTGTTGTTTCCTCTCTGTAACAGTCACTTCATAAAGGATTTTAATCCATCTATATGTTTGGATTTTGAAATTTTATTAATTGGGAATGGGAGTAGTATGGACTAAGAGTATTTTAGCTTTTGAATGGTCTCATTTTCTTAAATATTTCAAAAGATATTTGCATTTTGTTGAAGACTACCCAAACCCTCACTTAGGGTGAACTTGGGCACTAAAATATAATTTCCTCTAGATTTAACGTTCAAAAAACCCTCTCGTTTGGGAAGTGATGAGATGGGAAGGTAAACTAACTGACCTAGAGTTTTCAAGTGTCCATGTAGCATGTTTCATGTCTTTGAGTGCAGGGAAGTGAATGTAGAGTCATAGGAAGAAGGGCATGACTATCTCAGGAAAATGCAGTCCAGTATGGGAGCCACATCTCACAAGTATACTGTTGGATCTTTCTGCATTTTCGATATGTTGGGAGGAACGTAATTGCGCACATCCTCACTGCAGGGATTTTTAAATTAATTTTTTTGTCAAAATTTATAGATGAATGTGTACGGGTCTATGCAGGGGGCAGTGACAAGGAAGTTTGTGAGGAATTTCCTTCATGAATGTGTTGGGGAATTTTTGTGAAGGGATTAGATGTTGTGTGGAAATGCATAGTAGATTTTTTTGGTGAAGACCATAGTGTTTTTTGGGGAATGAGTAGGGAATTCCTCTTTGTGTCAGTGAGTGGTAGATCCACAAGGATTGATCCAAGTTATTTTTTTATTAAAGAATAATGGGTATTAGTGGTTGGGACAGTCAGATCATATGATCTAGTTCAGTATGTATGGATGGGTAATCTAAGTGAGTGTAGACTTAAGATGTGGAGCCTATTGGTCTTGGAAGTAAATTGATCATTTGTCTCTACATCACCAAACCATTGCACACCTAATCAAAGGCATAGACCAAATAAATGTTTAAAAAAATTAATTCACTTGGATTTTCATCCGTACGAATCCGTACAGTACCTGCAAATTCAAAGAACACAGTATCCGTACACAAAATAACAAAATTCTTATTGGTTCTTCCTTCCAAAAGTTCATACAATCATTGCCAACCCCATGAATGGTCATCATTCATGTTTAAATACTAGTTTCAATGGTCATAACTATAATTCAAATTGTTATTGACCAAATTTTCAACTTTTGTAACTATACCGAGCAACTTTTGAAAAGTTGTCAATGTTGTCAAGCAACATTTTGACAAGGTTTGACAATTTGTAAATTTTTGCACAAAAGGCCCTTATAATCTTATGTAATGCCACAAATGGCTTCAAAAATATTTCCTAAGGACCTAGACCTAGTGATCAACCTAAAAGTCAAAAACTTATGCAAGTAAAGGCCCATTTGATCATTTTGGCATCTTGGCTTATAATTTCACCTAGGATTCAAAAGATCTTACACTTGGGCTTATTACATTATTATCCTCTACCAACTGAACCCTGAGGATCCTAATATAACCTTGGGAAGGACATATCTTTGGTGCCCTACACCAGACACCTCAGGCCACTAGAACTCAAGTCTCTTGAGTTAGAATATCTACAAGTTGGAGTCCCATCTTCTCCATGTCCTTCTCTATTATCCATGTATCATATTCCAATGGCATGTCCTTCCACTTGATTAGATACTCATGATATAATCTCCTTCTGGTTTGTTTACTGACCCTTGTTTCCAAGAGGGCTTCAACTTTAGGTTGATTTGGATGAGGAAGTTGTTGAAGCATTGCATATTCATGTGTTCCTTCTAGACCTGCATCAAAGACATCAAAACCTTTATAGGCATAAATATCATATACATTGAATGTGTTAGACAATCCAATGTCTGGAGGTAAATCAATTTTATAGGCATTGTTGCCACATTTTTGCAATATCTTGAAGGGTCACATATTCTTCATAATCAATTTGGTATACTTCCCTTTAGGGAGTCTCTCTGGTTGGAGGTGGATCATCAAAATGTCCCCTACCTTATACTACACATCCCTTCTTATTTTATCTGCTATCTCTTTGTACTTCCCTAAAGTTTGCTCAAGCCTACTCCTAGCTTCTTGGTGAAGTTCCTTCATGACATTTGAAAAGTCTTCTTCCTGTGCACTCCTTATTTCCATAGCACTGATGTTTATTAACTCCATTACACCTCTAGGGTGTGTCCCACATAAAATTTGGAATGGGCTATGACCAATACTCCTATTTACTGAGTCATTATAGGAAAATTCTGTCGTGGGTAGTACTAAATCCCATGTGGCTCCATGGTCTTTTGTCAAACATCTCAATAGGTTTCCAAGTGACCTATTTATGACCTCTATTTGGCCATTTGTTTGAAGATGATATGCCAATGAGTATGATAGGTTGGTCCCTAATCTTTTCCACAATGTTCTCCAAAAATGTCCAAGGAATTTTGGATCCCTATCAGAGACTATGGTCATTGGTAATCCATGCAACCTCACTATTTCCTTGAAGAATATCCTTACTATATGAGAGGCATCATGGGTTGTTTTACAAGGTAGGAAATGGGCCATTTTAGAAAATCTATCTAGTACCACATAGATACTATCATATCCCTATTTGGTTCTTGGCAGACCCAATACAAAGTCCATGTTGATGGAGTCCCAAGACTTCATTAGAATGGGTAAAGGGTTATACAATCCTACATTGGATGATCTACCCTTGGCTTTTTGACAAACCATGCACTTCTCAACAAACTATCTTACCTCTGTCTACATTTTGGGCCAGAAATAGAACCTTATTACCATCTCCCAAGTTTTGTCCAATCCAAAGTGACCTCCTAAGCCTCCACAATGCTTCTCCCTTATGATGTTCTCTCTCATGCATCTCCTTGGAATATAAATTTGACTTCCTCTAAAAATTAATTCCTCCTGCAACATGTAGTTTGCAAACTCAATGTTATACCTATCACGCATATCCTTGCATACTTGGTATACCTCTGAGAAGTATTCATCTTGTTCATACATCCCTTTCATGGAATTGATTCTAACACTTTCCAATCTAACTTCTTGAATGGTCAGATTCCTTCTACTAAGGGCATCTACAACCTTCATGGCTATACCCTTCTTGTGTCTAATTGTGAAATTGTATGCTTGGTTGTATTCCATCCACTTGATGTGCCTGTGGTTTAACTTGTCTTGTCTATTCAAAAATCTCAAAGCATGATTGTCGATATAAAATATGAACTCCTTGGGAAAAACATAATGCCTCCATTTCCTTAGAGACTAAACCATTGCATACATTCCCAAATCATAGGTTGATTACCTTTGTTTTTCCTTATTTAACTATTCACTAAAGAATGCTACTAGTTTTCCTTCTTGACTTAGGACCCTCCCTATGGCCCTATTGATGGCATCACATTCTATTGTGAACATTTTCTTGAAATTAGGTAAAACTAATATGGGTTATTTTGCTACCCTCCTTTTCAAGTACTCAAAATAATTATATGCTTCACTTGTCCATAAAAAATGTCACTTTCTTCCACTCTTGATTGTTTCAATCATAGGGGCACAAACACTGCTAAAACACCTAATAAAATTCCTATAGAAATTGGCTAATCCATGAAATTTTTTTACCTCACTAGCATTCCTTGGTGTGGGCCAATTGAGTATGGCTTCCACCTTCTCTGGATCCATTTTGAGATTTCCCTTTGAAATGAAAAATCCAAGGAACACCAACTCTTCCTTCAAGAAGACACATTTATCCAAACTGACCTTTAACTTCTCTTGTTTGAGCCTTTCCAAAACCAAATCCAAGTAGGTTAGATTTTCTTCTCTAGTTTTACTAAAAATCAATGCCATCTAGATATACAACCATAAAATGATTAATAAAAGGTATCATTACTTCATTCATGAGCCTCATTAATGTGCTTGGATCATTTGAGAGGCAAAAGGGAATCACCAACCATTCATAGAGCCCTTCATTGGTCTTGAATGTTGTCTTCCACTCATCCCCTTCTCTAATCATGATTTGATGGTATCCACTTTTCAGATCCATCTTGGAGTAATACCTAGCCCCTCCTAGGAAATCCATCAAATCCTCCATTCTACGCATAGTGAATATGTATCTAATAGTGATTTTTTTTATGGATCTAGATCCAGTACATAGTCTGTATGTACCCTCTTTCTTTAGAACCAATAGTGCAGGGACTACACAAGGACTGATCCTCCTTCTAATGAACCCTTTCATGAGAAATTCTTCAACCTATCTAGCTAGTTCCTCATTCTGATCTGGTGTCAATTTATATGCAGCCTTATTGGGCATTGTGGACCCTGGTATAAGATCAATACAGTGGCTTACATCTCTGACTGGTGGAAGTGTATATGTGGTACTATCTACAATAACTTCCTTGTACATCTTTAGAAAAAATTTTACTTCCTTGGGTCCTACTGTCCTCTCTTGTTCCTTTTCTCTTACTACTTTATTTTCTTCTCTTCTTGGCTTTACTAAAATGGCAAAGGAAGGGGTGTCCTTTCCTTTAAGGATCTTCAAAAAATCCTTTTCTCCTACAACTAGCACACTAGTCACTTGGTGTGTTTCTTTCCCATCATCTGGCAAGGGTCTCATTGTATAATCCCTTCCATCCTTAGTAAGCACATAAAAATTTCTTCTCCCATCATGTTTTGAATTCACATCATACTTCCAAGGCCTCCCTAATAATAGATGGTAGGCATCCATCTCTGCAACATCACACAAAATCTTGTACTTTTAGTCTCCTACCTGAAACTCCACATAAACTTGTTCATTGACAAGAGCTTGTTGCTCTTTGTTTAACCATGAGACTATATAGGGGTTAGGGTGAGGTAACTTCTTCAAACCAATCTTTCTAACCATTTCTAAGGATGTAAGATTATCTATTGAACCATAATCTACTATTACTTTACACACCTTACCTTTCACCTTGCAGGTTGTCCTAAAGAGAGTCTTTCTCTAAGGTGGTTCTTTGTCTGCAATAGTCTTTAATAGAGTCCTTTTGAACATCAAGCATTCACCTTGTTCTGGATTAACATTCCCTCTTGTTTCTTATATACTTTGTGTGTCTTCTTGAGCAAGGTGGACTCTCCATTCTCTCCCTTGGTTATTCCCTCTATTCTTCTCTTGACATCTAGAGGGCTGGTGTCCTATCTGGTTGCAAGTGAAACATCTGCATGTGAATACTCCTGGTGTCCTTCCTCCAAATATTCCTCTCCCATTGGGTCTCCTTCCTCTAAATCCTCCTCTAGGATTTTTCTCTCCTTCCTAGTTTTCTTGACGACCGGTTTTTCCCAAAAACTTGTTAGATGGTCCTCTACCACCAAACCTTCCTCTACCTCTGAAGTTTCCACATCTCCCCCTACTTTGGGAGTCACTCTTCCTCCTTTTTTATCCTCTTTCTTTAGTGCCATTTGATAGAATAGATGCACTATTTTGGGGTTAAACAAAGTCAACTCATCTCTTATGGAGTACTTGATCCCATTCAAGTACCTAGCCAACTTTTTCTTCTCATTCTCAGGAACTTTGGCTCTCAAGGTGAGTTTGTGAAACTACTTAGTGTATGAACTCACATCTAAGTCATTTTTCCATAGACTTTGTAATTTCTAGTGCATTAGGACTTCATAGTCTTTAGGTACGAACTGTTTCCTCAACTCTTTCTTCATTCTTCTCCAGGTGGATATTTGTTCCTTCCCTTCATCAAGCCTCTCATTCTGAAGGAATTTCCATGAACTAAGGGAAAAGCCCTTGATTTTTTACTTTGAAATTCTCATCTTTTGGTTCTTAGGTACCCTATCACATTCAAAGTGATTGTCTAGGGCTTCAACCCAATCCACACATTTAGTTTGCCACAAAACACAAGGATGTCATCCTTGGTGTCTTTTCTCCCTACCCTCTCAAGGGCTTCCAATATGGCTCTCCAATATTTAGGTAGTTCTTGTCTATCTAGCATAGGCTCTTCTTCTTCTTCTTCTTCTTCTTCTTCTTGTACTCCTCTATCAACTTTCCCTCTTAGTTTATCCAACTCTCTCTTCATGGCTCTATTCTCTTCTCTCACTGCCTTGCCTTTTGCCATTTGTTCCTTGACCAATTTGGCCAACTCAACATTGGTTATTCGTAGAGGGATCTCCCTCTCTCCATCCTCATTCTCAGACATCCTATCTTCACTTCTTCTTCCCAATCAAGTTCTTAGTGGATCTGATACCACTTGATGCAGAGCAAGCAGCCACACAACCTAGATTTGTCTTTCTTATTAGAAGAACCTAAAAATCCTTTCTTCAAGTCTTCTACTTGATCCAACAACCCCTTGAGGGTCTATTCCTCCCCTCTTTTGTGGACTTACTATGCCACCACTCTCCTTGTCTCCTAGGGACTTCTCACAAGTTGGATCTAATTTCGGCTTTATGGAACACTTCCCTAAAACAGACCAAAATGAAGGATTTCTATCCCAACTATATGGGAATTCAATTCAATGGTGGGAAGGTCTTACTCTAACCTAATACACTAGGAATCACTCACTTTTGGAGTTCCTAAACACCCACAACCTATCCTAATCAAATTAGGATAGTCAACCTACTAGCGCTCCTTTCTCTATTTTTGGTGGAAAACTCCCAAATTCTCCATGTGAATTGGAAATCTCCTTACCTTTTTCGATACCCTTTATCCTCTTCTTCTAGACCCCAAGAGATGGATTTTTGAATTCACTCCTGTAGTATTAGACCCTAACTCTTTCTACAGGCCTAATTGGCCAGACCAAGCTTGGCTATTAAAGAAAAATTTTGAAAATGGGTTCATGAAACTAATAAAACCCCTTAGGAATCTTCCCTACACTCTAAATGGTTGATCCCAACCATCTCCCAAGTCACTTCACTCACTGAGATTGATAGCCCACCTTATCTCCTACTTTCTTGGTCAAATACATAGAGATATTTGACCTAGGGCTCGGTGGAAAACCCATCCAATAGAATCTTCTAGTTTTGTGCTTCAAGAATATCCAAGGTGACTTCCCTAAATTGCAATTCCCAGAGGGCCATTTTTTTTCCATGATATGAAAGAAAATTAGGGCTCCATGAACAATGCACCCTCGGTTTCCAGGTTGCAGGAACCAATGACTTTAAATTTTACTTATCTCACACCAAACCAAACCAATGCACACCCAATCAAAGCCACAGACCAGATAAATTTTAAAAAAAATGAATTCACTTGGATTTTCATCCATACCAATCCATACAGTACCTCCAAATTCAAGGAACACGGTAATTGAACATAAAATAACATAATTCTTATTGGTTCTTCCTTCCAAAAGTTTGTACAATCATTATCAACCCCATGAATGGTCCTCATTGATGTTTAAATGCCAGTTGAAATGGTCATAACTAAAATTCAAATCTTTATGGACCAAATTTGCAACTTTTTCAACTATACCAAGCAACTTTTGAAAAGTTGTCAATGTTGTCAAGCAACATTTTGACAAGGTTTGACAATTTGCAACTTTTGCACAATTGGCCCTTCTAGGCTTATGTAATGCCACAAATGGCTTCAAAAACATTTCCTAAGTACCTAGACATAGTGATAAACCTAGAAACTAGAAAATTATGCAATAAAAGGCCCATTTGATCATTTTGGCATCCTGGCTTATAATTGCACCTAGGATCCAAAAGATCTTACACTTGGGCTTATTACATTATTCTCATCTACCAACTCATCCATGAGGATCCTAACATAACCTAGGGAAGTACATATCTTTGGTTCCTTGCACCACTTAATTTGGCATCGTCAGAGACATCTTCACTTGTAAGACATACCCAAAACATAAAGACCTGCTCTATCAAGCATCACTGTCACAATCTAGAAACCAGTCTTCACTAAAACATTTGTAACATCCCTAATATGCAATATTAAGCCAAGAGACCTTAGGAATAAGGTCATCACACATCCTTCTCTATATCCTTGTCTTTGATTGTTCTGATCCATCCATACAGTGTATGTATCCTTCTACTAGTCATCATACAATAGTAATAGCCATTATGTTCTCTCCAAAGAAACATATGATGACATCAGTGACAAAACATGAATATCAACAGAATCAATAGTACCCAAATCTGATATCATCCAACATCAGCACCTACATTCATATTATGGGTAGGAATTATATTCATGAGTGTAACATTGAGGACCACTTGATAAACTGTATAGATGACTATGAGGTAAGAATTTGGGACTATTGCAGAATGCCTCTCAATTTTGAACAAGCTACCTTAGAGCTACACATTTCACCCAAGGTATGGGACATGGAGACAAAAGATGTTCTGGATCCCCTATAAAATGAAGATAAAATATATGCAATGGTCATTTTGAATACAAAGGTAGATAAGGAAGAAAATGAAAATATTGAATTCAAGGCTAGGCATGTGACAAAGACCACCAAGGACTATATTAAAAGACCATTCAAAATGTACCATGTACCAATGAATCCTCAACTAGATCCCACATCCAAAGGAGACAAGGGAAAAGGAGAGAAAATGATAATGCCCAGGTTCAAAGAGATAGCTCCTTGGAAATTGGAGACAATTTACAAGCATGATTGACCAGTGTTGTATGGCTCAAATCCCAAGGATAAACTGACAAGAACAAGGATGACTAAAAAAATCTCTCCACTTCCTGATCAGCCACCAATCACACAAGGACATGCTCCTATTTTAGGATGGTCTCCAAGTGTAAAAATCACACGACCTAGAACCACCAGGAAAAAAAGAGGAAGGTATATAGAAGGAAGAGATCCTTTGTATCCCCATAGGTTGAAACCTTGGAAGAAGAAGAACATGATTGGGAATAGAAACCACCAATAGAAAATTTCAAGAGGAGATTGTCCCAATCAATCTAGATACAGGTGCACGAGAAGATAAATTGGATCCTGAGGATTCTCTTGGTCTTTAGGATCAAATGGAATACCAACCTGATCAAAATGTAGAGGTAAATGTGGGAGGATAGTTACCATTGGTCTCATAGGTCACTCTCCCTCCTCCTCCATCCCAACTCACTACCCCTATGGTCAAAAATCCATTGGTGGAGCCAAATTCAGAGAAAGAAATTGATACATAGATGCCTTCATCCACCATGGAGTCTATGGAAGTGGAAAAGGAGGTGGAGGTGCACATTTCTCCAGGTCTCCCCAATGCCTAGGTATCAAAATCAAAATAGGGAGAGCTTCCACAAGACACGCCAATGAATACAGAGACTATAGGTGATGCAAACACAAAACATAGTTCATCCACTCCACCTCCTATTCATACAATACCTCCTCTTCTCATTCCTAATCATGCACCCATACCTCTAGCTTCTGTTCATTTTCCCACTCCTTTTCCCTCCTTTCAAATCCTTACTCCTCCACCTTGTGCTCCCATTTCTTCTTCAAGCCCAATTACACCAGCCCCTTCATCAAGAAGGTTAGCACCATCTTTGCAGGCAAGGCCGAAATAATAAATAGGTCTCTGGTTAGATGTTTTAACAAGTTCATACAAATATGTCAAAGAGACACAAGTTGAGAAGGATTTGACAAGGGAAGATAGTACTCCTCCTCCTGAGGATGCACCAGAAGAACCAAATCCACTATGGGGAAACAACTAGAGGAAGAAGAAGAAGAAGAAGAAAGGTTGGAAGATGAATACAATTCAGAGATGAGGGAAGCTTTGGATAAGGAGGGATAAGGGAATAAGGAGATGAAATCCAAAAATGTAGAAGAATCAACCTTCATTCTAAAGGTTTCCCTGTATGAGCTGGTCACTACATTCACCAAACCCACATGGTTTTCCAAGGAAATACAACCAAGGAAAAGGGTTTATATCAAGGAAGAGGATACAGACATGGGGTTCTTAGGCCAAAATTTCCATAGGGGTGAATCCTTTTGGAATTGGTTTCTCTTGGTTTTTTTTGTTTGGATTCATGTTTTGTCACTGATGTCAACATATGTTTCTATGAAGGAAGAACAAATTGGTTATTATTGTTGGTTGATGACTAACAAAAGTGTACATGTACTATACGATTGTTTCAAAATGAGAAAAGATGGTGATGTCTATAGGGATGTGTTTTGATCTTATTTCAAAGGTTTCATGGATTAATATTGCAGATAGAGTGAGTTACAAATGTTATAGTGAAGACTGGGTACTGGACTGTGACAGTGATCTTTGACAGAGTTAGTCTCTATGTTTTGAGGATAAATTGCAAGTGATAAGGATTCATTTATGAGATATTGGGGAATGTGAGGAGACATGTTTAGGAATGGTTTTTTATGATTCTTGGGTTGTAGGGCTCTTGGTGACATCATCTCTGGCATGTGTTCTGGAGAAGACCTATTTGGGGCTGACTTCAAAGATGTAGCGTGCATTATGGAGTGTGAGCATGGATTAAAGACCTTGGATTATATTTGATGAATTATAATTGATGTTTACTTTTAATAGGTATCATGTGTATCTTAGCAAGGGGTTAAGTAATTATTTGTGCATTGGGGAAGTCTTAATTGACCGATCTATTTTCTTATTGTAAATATATATAAAAGAAAGATTGTTTTCCTTTATGGAAGTGTGATAGTAGCGAAGTGCGGAAACTGTAAACTTATTTATGATAAGTCTGCTAGATGTAGAGAAAAGGATGTGATTAAGAGACTTCATTGGAACTAATCAATCAAATATAGTTGCTAGCAACCATCTCACTAGATTATATATTTCTTATATACACTTGTATTTTGGACAATAAGTCCTGAGGGTGGATTTAACCTTTTTTAGCTAGTGTGCCTGGGAAATGAGCCTATTGTTACTCTTGACTCCTAACAGGGTTTGTTCTTTAACAATTACTATGTACTATAATTCATTAATAATCTCCTAACAGGGATAAATCTTTTAGCAGAGATACTATACTCCCAGTACATTATTTGTGGGTGCTAATTCCCACCAGGGTTTTACCTTTAACAGGGTTTCCTCGACAACAAAGGATTGTGTTATGGTGTTGCATTTACTATGTTATCATTTGGATTAAATTTTTGGTTTATAATGTATAATATTTAATAATTTGTCTCAAAATTGATTCACCCCCCTCTTAGTTGTGTTGGTGGATTGTTATTCCTAACAATTGGTATCAAAGATTCTATTCCTTAGAGAGAAATATTTATAGCTTGAGGTGATCCTGAAAATGGCATACTAGAGGAAGGATAGTCTGAAGTTTGATCCTAAAAACTTTGACAATTGGAAGAACAAATTGAGAACTTATTTTTTGTGTTTGGGAATTGATTATTGGATGATCACAAAGAAGGATGAACCTGTCAAGACTGAAGATGAACTGGATAAAGATACTGATGATGAAAATAATTTTTTTTCTTATAACATAGTTGCAAGAGAAGAAATTATTAGTACTCTCTCTGAAGGTGAATTAATAGAGGTTAAAGACTTGGATTATGCACATAAAATCTGGTCAAGATTGGAAGCACTCTATGAAGGAGATAAGTTTACTAAGCAAAAAAAGTTGCAGAACTGGAAGAAAAGGATGGAAAATATGAAAATAAAAGATGATGAGAACATTAGAGATTATGTATAGAGAGTTACAGAGGTTGTTATTGGCATTAGAAAATTTGGAGGCACATACAATGAAGAATAAGTGATTGCAAATATTGTTAGATCTTTGACACTTGTTTACAAAACTAAAGTGCAAGCTATAGAGGAGATCATACCTTTGACGACGAACTTCAATACAGAGATGTTGATTGCTAAATTAAGATTTGTTACCTAAATTTGAGACAACATTTAAGATGAGTGTGCATGAAAATAAAAAGACTTTATAAACTATGAGCACTAGAAAAAGTGACTTGAGGGAAGAAATTGGTGAATATGCTGATGACTGGGAACAGATACATGAATAAGAAAGAAAGTTAGATGAAATTGTGGCCCTGATCGCCAGAAGAGAGAAGAGAGGTAAGTGTAAATTTTAAGGAAAGTTACCTCTGAAATGTTTTTAATGCAATAAGATAGGTCATTTTACATCTAGATGTCCTACAAGGGTTCCTAATAATAAATCTAAGTTTTATAAACCTAAGGATTCCTAGGATAAGGAATGTTACTATGCTAGTGAAGGTGTTTCTGATGATTATGCTATTGATATGATGAGATTAGACTTATTTCTATCAAGGATGATGAACCTATTCATGAAGAAATAGCCCTAGTGTCACATGTTGAAAATAAATATGAATAGGTCATAGACAGTGGTTTCTCACACCATATGACTGGAGATAGAAATAAATTTGTTAAGCTATCCAAGTATGATGATGGTTTTGTGAGATTTGGTGACAAAAATCCTAAGCTTATCTTTGGATTTGGACCTATTTAATTGGATGGAAAGACTAATATTGACGATGTGTTACTTGTTGATGGACTTAAGCATAGTTTTTTAAGTGTTGGAAAGCTAGTGGACAAATTTTATCAATTGAAATTCATTGATGGGAAATGCTCTATCAAAAGTAAGTCAGGAGAACTAATCGCATCTGGTACTAAGTCAAGAGGTAATGTATTTGAATTTTATACATTCAAGGCTTCTTTCTTTGTTGTGAAGGTTGATGACAGTTGGTTATGGAATAAAATATTTTGTCATGTGAATTTTGATAATATTGTGAAGGAAAGTATGACTAATGTAGTTAGAGATCTACCAAAGATTGTGAAACCATCTAACACCATGTGTAGAGAATATGTAATGGGGAAAAAAACTAGAAGCAATTTAAAAAGAAAATATTACTCACTGAAAGGGAAGTTGGATCTAGTGTATACAGATCTCTATGGTCCTACAATAATGATTTCTTACTATGGTGAAAGGTAGTTTATACTTTTTGTTGATGAATTTTCTAGAATGATGTGGGTTACATATCTGAGAGAAAAATATGAGGCTTTTGAAAAATTCAAGATATTCAAAGAAAAAGTTGAGAATGAATCTAGTTTAAACTTAAAATGCTTGAGATTAGATAGAGGTGGAGAGTTTACTCTAGACTTGGTCAATACCTACTACGAAGAGCATGGAATATATGGATAGACATTTGCTCCTAGGAAACCCCAACAGAATGAGATAGCAGAGAGAAGAAAAAAAACAATATTAGATGTTGCAAGAACCATGTTGCTAGAAGGAAATGTATCACATGTGCATTGGAGAGAAGTTGTTAGTACTGCTATTTTTACTTTGAACAGAGTTCAGATTAGAGAAGGTGAAAGTAAGACTCCTTATGAATTATGGTTTAATCATACTCCTATTGTGAAATATCTTAGAATATTTGTTAGTAAATGCTATATAAAAAGAGATGATGAGATAGAAAAGTTTGATGCTAGAAGAGATGAAGGAATATTCCTTGGTTATTCCACTAAGATAAAAGCCTATAAATGTTTCAATCTGAGATTGAGAAAGATGATTGAAAGTGATAATGTGAGGATTGATGAAAAGTTCCAGACTTAAGAAAGAATATATGACTCTAACCAAACTACAAAGATCAAGGAGGTTACTACAGATCTAGAAGAACTCTTTGAGATTAAACATGAGATTGAGATATTTCAAGATGACTCAAATGATCCTATTGAAATTCCTAAGAATTTGAGGTATGTTAAGAAAACCCATCCTGAAAATCAAATTATTTGCAATGCAAATAAAGGAATGATGAAAAGATCAAGATTAAGAGATGAAATTTGTTTGATTTCTCAAGTTGAATAAAAATCTATTGATGAGGCATGTAGAGATGAATCTTGGACTAAGGCTATGCAGGAATAGTTGGAACAAATAAAGAAAAATAACACTTGGGAACTGGTTCATAGACCTAAAGATAAGAATGTTATAGAGACTAAGAAACAAGATGAATGAAGAAGGAATGGTTGTAAGAAAAAAGGCAAGGCTGGTTTGTAAAGGTCATTCGCAACAAGAAGGTATAGACTTTGAAGAAACATTTTCTTCTGTTACTAGGCTTGAGGCTGTAAGATTATTTCTTACTTATACTGATGCAGATTGGGAAGGAAATGTTGATGATAGAAAAATTACAAGTGGTGGTACATTCTTTATTGGGAAAAGATTAGAATCTTGGTTAAGTAAAAAGAAAGATTGTATAGCTTAGTCTACTGATGAATCAGAGTATGTTGTTACTGCTATAAATTGCACATAGATTATTTGGATGAAGAAAATGATAAAGGACATTGGGATAACATTCGATGAGCCAATGGTTATCTATTGTGATAGCACTAGTACAATGAATATGTTAAAGAATCAAGTTATGCATTCAAAGACTAAACATATTTCCATTAAGTATCATTTCTTGAGAGACAAGGTTACATAAAAGGAGACAATATTGGAGTATATTAGCATAAAGGAACATATAGCATATATATTTACAAAACCTTTTCCAAAGGATGCCTTTGAGTATCTTAGAGGTATGCTTTGGGTGAGAGCCCCTCCTCGCGAGAACTAAATTGACACAAGAATGCATCAGTCTAGTGGCATTCATAGCTATATCATTTTTTGGACTTGATGTATGGATCTACTCCTTAGTGGGAGTGATAGAAGGAAAATTATAGAACATATTTAGGTGATTTTGCACCTGGTTATTGGATACATGAAGATTTGAAAAAGCTACACCTTATAGAGTAAAGAAGAAGAGTTACGGCACCCTTTTCCATTGTTGTCAAAGGGGGAGAGATTCTATGTGAAAATCCCTACTATTTTAGGGAGAGTTGTGTTGAGGATATTGAGAAGATTGTATTGAGAGTGAGTACTTTTGGGCTCATGGATTTTCCCATATATTTCCATCAATGCCAAAGGGGGAGATTTTCGGAATTGGTTTCTATTTTTGTTCTTGGTGTTGCTGGTAAAAAATATTTCCCTTGTATCAAAATTTAAGCGGCATGTATTTTGTCAAGTGTCGGTTGAACCTTGAATCTTGAACCTCATGGTTCAAGGTTCAAAATTAGAGTCGCAATCCCCTGATGTTACTATGTGTTCGGTGTTCCTTTGTTCAAATTTTTTTTTCATGAACGAGGCATGTTTTTGTCTTTGTAATATTGAATTATGAACTTTGAACCTTCCTTTCAGTAGTTTAAAGTTCAATTTTTGATTCACACTTGCTTTCATGCAGCCTCGTGCCTTATGCCTCTGTTTTCTTTAACATCATCTAATTTTTCTATTTTGAATTTTAAAATTCTACTTTTGGGTTCATTATTCAAGATACTTTGTGCGTCATGTGTAGGTCTTGTCCTAGCTATGGTGTGTCATGTGTTTTAAGCATTTTGAATTATGAATCTTGAACTTCCTTTCAAACAGTTCAAGGTTCAGAATTTGAAATGCAATAATGACCTAATATATGTGGTTCATGCCAAATCTCATCATTCCTACAAGAGGAGGTTGAAAAGACATTGAAATTAGGGCCATCTCAGCAAAAAGTATGAATTGAGCAGAGATGAAGTAAATGTGATTAGATGTGCTTAGAAAATAATGACTTACATAATCAATTTGTGGTAGGCTGTCATGATTACCAAAAAGGAAACCCAAGCACATGTGTGGTAAATCCTCTTATTTCTTTTCATTTCTTTTTACAAGAAAATATTGGTAGCTAACCAAAGGTGAGGTGCAGCAAAGGAAAGAATAGAGCAACGATGAGTTTCTAGAAATATCCTTAGTATTTTGTTTCTGGTTTGAGATTTGTCTGTTCAAGAAAAAAAATAGAGCTTTCCTGTTGTATTTTCTTTGGTTTATCTGTGAAGCATGGCCATGTCCAATCCTAGCATGTCGGCCTCAAAGGTCAAGTTTGTGAAAGAAAATAAGTTTTCTCCTGTAAGTAGTTTCCTTCCTGAAATGTGATATACAACCCTAGTGGAAGAAGATATAGGGGAAATTCTTCATAGGTTGAAAAATGAGAAGAATGGGACCATGGATGCTAAAATTGTAGAAAGAGGGGTGTTGGAAGCAACCGGCTTTCCCGAAGTGACTCTGTGCTCAGAATTGGTGATGGAATTCTGAAATAGATATGATAGGATAGATAGGTGCATTCACACCTCTTCTAGTGAAGTGTTGATATCTATTAATAGGCAGATAATAACAATGGCTCTGAGGATTCCCCCAGTAGAAACCTATGTTAACTAGAGCATTGAAAAGGCCCAACATAAATTCAACCAAAACAAGAGAGATTACAAGAACAACATTGCTAGGGACTAGTTTTTAAAGCATGAAAGAGACGTTTCTAGGTTACCTAAGCCCTTGAAGAAGGATCATTTATTTAGAGAGGTCTGTGATATAGTTGTAATGTTGAGTAGAGTGAAGGGTAAACCTAATAACATCCTCTAGGAAGATTGGATGTACATATTCATCCAAGCTATTTTGGGATAAGGGTAGTATGTCGATTGGGCAGAGGTGATAGAAAAAAAACTTCATGGGTAATTGTCTTTGTTGACAGAAGCATCAAGTTTCTATATGTCCCTGTACCTCTTCTATGTCCTTGCCATTTGTAGAAATTGGGATGGTTTTCCACATGAGTCGTGGAAGGAAGATATGAAAATCTATGAATACCACCCTTTTCTCTAGAAGAAGAGAAATCTCAAGAACTTCTAAAGGGTTCAAGATACTTTCCTTGCTAAGATCGTCTTTGAGCTAATAGGAAAAATTAATTGCAGGATGTTCGTTTCCTGTTAGAATTTCGTAGACAATTTCTTCAAGCGGAAGTAAAATTTAGGCTCAAAAGAGTACGTTCTCTATTCCCCATTGACCTAGGGCATTATCATTTTATATTAATGCATGCCATATTAGCCCTAGATGCAGAATTGGAGATAATGAATCTCCCTTCCAATCAAAAAATAAGTTACTTCGATAGTAAATAATTTGTGGTAAATCACTTCAAAATTGATGCTACTTTTCTTCATCAACCGGAACTGGAGGACTATTGGGCCAACTGTATTGATGAGATAGAATTTTAAAGGAAGCTTCACTCCAATTTCACCTTGCGATAGATCGTATCATTACGTCTACCTTTTAAAGTTAAAGGATTTGAAACTGAAGATAATGATAATGTGCTAGAATCTGAGTATGTAGAGTGTAATGATGATGCAATGGCCAGGAAAATAGACTGGAAGATAAGAGGGGATGAAGATGTGAATGATTTGTCTCAGGATGTGTTCAAAATAAAAAACAAATGGCTAAAATAAATGAGTAAAAAGAAGAGGCAGGAAACATATGGTTCAAAAATTAGAAAGAGTTCAATAATTTCAAAACTCATATCTTCCCCCGTGCATACCGAAAAAGTTGAAAAATTTCTTCCTGCAAGTGAAATAAAATCCAGAGCAGTGATTCATCCATAAGAGAAAAATCTAGTTCTTGAACAACCTGTGAGAGTTACAAGGGCTATGAGTAGGAGGAAGGAAGAGACAGACAATATCCCCTATATTGTACTTGATCCATAAAGAGAGGAAGGTGATTTAGAATCCCAAGGGAAATCCAAGATGGACAAGACACCAGTTAGCACACCTGAGATGAAAGGAGTAGAAGTATATCAAAAAGACTTAACAATACTGAACAGTCCCATGATATAGACTCTTGTAGATGCCGCCACACCCAAGACCCTAAATTGGATATAATTGTTAGTACACAAGAAAAGGAGCATTGCACCTTTTTCAATTCCTCTTGGAGATTTTGTCAGCAAATATCTAGGGATGACTCCAAGGACAAAGAAGACAAAGGTAGAAGATATGTTGGATGTGGATTCTAAGATAGGCAACTAGATTGCAGAGATTTTTAAACCAAATTCAAACAAGACCAATGAGGTAGTAACTGAGAAATATTTTCAGTGTGGAGAAAGTGGACTTGGGTATGGCTACAAGAGTTGTTGATTTAAATCTCCTAAACTCAACAAATAAGAAGATTAACCACAGGGTATGGTAAGATTTTGAGGATAAAATGAAGCTAAAGCAAGCCCTTTGCAAAATGGAAAAAAACATCCAGCAACTTTAGGGCCCAGTTCTACAACCCCTATCTATGGTGCCAATTGACTTGGATTTCAAGTCTCCAGAAAACCAAAAGTTTTTAGACTAGGTTCATAAAGATAGATCAATATCAAAGAGTTTCTTCAGCTGGATGGAAAAGATTACAAAAGAGATCACTAGGTTTAGTCATGACTTTGGGGATTTAATCAAGAAATCTGATAGTTTGATCAAAGTAGTGGAAACAAATGTTGAAGCATGGAAGAAGGAAAAGGATTGACTAGAGATAGAGGTGGAAAGCATGGAAGAGGTCTATACCTATAGTATAGACAAGTTTCTTGCAGAAAAGGTGGTACCCATGGTTGAAGAAAACTCACTATTCATGGTTATGGTGAATATAGAATGGAAAGGTGTGCTTTATGAGATAGTTATTGAGGAGTACTCTCAAATCATGGAAACATTGAAGGGCGTGAAAGAGGTCATGAATACCTAGAATAAATTCTTGGGATAATTGATGGGACATGAGAATGGAACTGAGATTGACATGGTTGAGATACTCACCTCTTAAGAGGAAAACATAAAGGGCTTGAAAGTAGCCAAAGATGTAGGGTTTAAAGACTTTTTAGTCTTTACTCAAGTGGAATCATTGGAAATATTCAGCTATGAATAGATGAAATCACTGAAGGATAAACTCCAGCAAGTGAAAAAATGCAAAAACATCTGGGAACAAAGATGTGAAACTGTTGCTACACCAAAACGTGAGTTACTTGAAAGTTTTTTGGCAACTTTCTAGGAATGAAGCGCTACACAGGGTGCCACCAAAGTTGTTGGATATGATGGAGCTAGGAAGGCCAAGCCTTGCAAATTAATTAAAGGCGATAAATTTCTTTTGTGGTATAAGAGGAGAGAGTCACGTGGTGGTCACGGAAATTTTGAATCACTATGGAAGGGGCCATTAGAGATCATCCAAGAGATTGGACCAAACTCTTTTAGATTTAAGTATCTAGATGGAACTATAATGCCTTTGTCCTTTAATGTGAAAGATCTAAAACTCTTTAAATTGTAAGGAATTTTTTTCTCCTTTGTACATAAATTTTTTGTTGTGTTAAAGTTTTGTTTGTTTTGTTAGTTAGCTGTGTGAAACAAGAGATCCTTGGTTCTTTTTTTAGTCCCTTATGGTCCTAATCCCCAATCGGAGCAACTTGTTGCCAATCAAAAATATTTCCCTTGTATCAAAATTTAAGTGGCATGTATTTTTTCAAGTGTTGGTTGAACCTTGAATCTTGAACCTCATGGTTCAAGGTTCAAAATTTAAGTCACAATCCTCCGATGTTACTATGTGTTTGGTGTTCCTTTGGTCAAAAATTTTTTTTGTGAACGAGGCATGTTTTTGTCTTTGTAATACTACATCATGAACTTTGAACTGTCCTTTCACTGGTTCAAACTACAATTTTTGATTCGCACTTGCTTCCGTGCAGTCTCGTACCTTTTTGCCTATGTTTGCTTTAGTGTCATCGGATTTTTCCAATTTGAATTTTGAACTTCTACTTTTGGGTTCATGATTCAAAATACTTTGTGTGTCATGAATAGGTATTGTCCTGACTATGGTGTCCCATGTCTTTGAAGCATGGTGAATTATGAATCTTGAACTTCATTTCAAACAGTTCAAGGTTCAAAACTCAAAATGCAATAATGACCGAATATATGTGGTTCATGCCAAATCTTGTCATTCCTGCAAGAGGAGGTTGAAAAGACATTTAAATTAGGGCCATCTCATAAAAAAGTATGAATTGAGTGGAGATGAAGTAAATGTGATTGGATATGCTTACCAAATAATGGCGTGGATAATCAATTCGTGATAGGATGTCATGATTACCAAAGAGGAAACTCAAGTGTATGTGTATTAAATTCTCTTATTTCTTGTCATTTCTTTTTACAACAAAATCTTGGTAGCATAACCAAAGGCAAGGTGCAGTGAAGGTAATTGCATGAAGGAAAGAATAGAGCAAATGTGAGTTTCCAAAAATCTCCTTAGTATTTTGTTTCTGGTTTAAGATTTGTCTGTTCAAGAAAGAAAAATTAGACCTTTCCTGTTGTATTTTCTTTGATTTATCTTTTAAGCATGACCATGTCCAGTCCTAGCATGTCAGCCTCAAAGGTCAAGTTTGTGAAATAAAATAATTTTTCTCCTATAAGTAGTTGCTTTCTTTAAATGTGAGATACAACCCTAATGGATGAAGATATAGGGAAAATTGTTCATAGGATGAAAAATGAAAATAATGGGACCATGGCTGCCAAAATTGTAGAAAGTGGTCCATTGGAAGAAACTGACTTTCCTAAAGTGAATCTATGCCTAGCATTGGTGATGGAATGTTGAAACAGATACGAGAGGATGCATAGGTGCATTCACACCTCTTCTAGTGAAGCAATGATATCAATTTATAGGAAGATAATAACAACGGCTTTGAGGATTCCTTTAGCAAAAACCTATGTTGACTGGAGCATTGAAAATTCCCAACAAGAATTCAATCAAAACAGGAGAGATTAAAACAACAAAAATTTTAGGGATTGGTTGTTAAAGTCTGAAAGAGGTGGTTCTAGGTTACCTAAGCCCTTGAAGAAGGATTATTTAATCAGAGAGGTCTGTGATATAGTTGTAATGTTGAGAAGAGTGAAGGGTAAACCTAATGACATGCTCTGGGAAGATTGGATTTATATATTCATCCAGACTATTTTGGGAGAAGGGGAGTATGTCAATTAGGCAGAGGTGATATAAGAAAAACTTCATGAATAATTGTCTCAGTCAAAAAAAGCATCGAGTTTTTATGTGTCCTCATACCTCTTCTATGTCCTTCCCATGTGTAGGGATGGTTTTCCACATGAGCCATGGAAGGAAGATATGAAAAACTATGAATACCTTTGGTCCAGAGGAAGAGAAATCCTGAGAACTTTCGAAGGCTTCAAGACACTTTCCTGGCTAAGCTCATCTTTGAGCTAAGAGGAAAAATTTATTGCAGGATGTCCAAAGAGGCTATGGAATTGATCAATATTTATGGCATTTTTTATGTTCAATTCTTGACCTTTATCTATCTCAGAGTGGGAGGTTTCAGTGGTGAACCCTTGAAGCTTTCGAGGTACTTCCTGGATAAGTGTATCCTATTATAAGTTTGTAGAAAATTGCTTCAAGTGGATGTAAAATTTAGGCTCAAAAGAGGAGTAGGTTCTTTGTTCCCCATTTACCTAGGGCATTATCATTTTAGATTGATGCATGCCATATCATCCCTAGATGCAGAATTGGAGATAATGAATCTTGCTTCCTATTAGAAAAGAAGTTACTTCTATAGTAAACAATTTGTGGAAAATCACTTCAAAATTGATGCTACTTTTCTTCATCAACTGGAACTGGAGGAATATTGGGCCAACTTTATTGATGAGATAGAATTTGAAAGGAAGCTTCACTCTAGGTTCACTTTGAGATAGATCATCTCATTAAATCTACCTTTTAAAGTTAAAGGATTTGAAACTGAAGATGATAAGAATGTGCTAGAACCTGTGTATGTAGAGACAAATGATGATGTAGTAGCCAGGAAAATAGTTTGGAAGAGAAGAGAGAACAAAGATGTGAATGATGTATCTCAGGATGTGTTCAAAAGAATAGATAAATGGCTAAAAGAGATGAGTAAAAAGAATAAGTAGGAAACATCTAGTTCAAAAACTAGAAAGAGTTCAAGAATTTCAAAACTCATATCTTCCCCATTGCATACTGACAAAGTTGAAAAATTGCTTCCCACAGGTGAAATAAAATCTAGAGCAGTGATTCATCCTAAAGAGAAAAAGCCAGTTATTGAACAACCTATGAGAGCTACAAGGGCCAGAAGTAGGATGAAGGAAAAGGCAGACAAGATCCCCTACATTGTACTTGATCTAGAAATACAAGAAGGTGATTTAGAATCCCAAGAGAAATCCAAGATAGATAAGACACCATTTAGCATAGATGAGATCAAAGGAGAAAAAGAAGATCAACAAGACTTAACAATACTGAATAGTCCCATGACTTAGACTCATTCAGATGTCACCACACCCAAGACCCCAAACTAGCTGGAATTGTCAGTAAGCAAGAAAAGGAGCATTGTACCTTTTACAACTCATGTTGGAGATTTGGTCAGCAAATGTCTGGGGAAGACACAAAGGGAAAAGAAGCCAAAGGTAGAGGCTATGTTGGATGTGGATTCTAAGATAGGCCACTGGATTGTAGAGATTTTTAAACCAAATTTAGACAACACTAATGAGGTAGTAACTGAGAAAGATTTCAATGTGGAGAAAGTGGACTTGGGTATGGCTACAAGAGTTTCTGATTTAAAGATCCTGAATTTGGAAAATAAGAAGATTAACCATAGGGTATGGAAAGATGTTGAGGATAAAATGAAGCTGAAGCAAACCCTTTGTGAAATGGAAAAATATATCTAGCAACTTCAAGGCCTAGTTACTCAACTCCTATCTATTGTGCCAATTGACTTGGATGTCAAGTCTCTAGAAAACCAAAACAAATTAGACCAGGTTCATAAAGATAGATCAATATCAAAGAATTTCTTCAGCTAGATGGAAAATATTTCCAATGAGATCACTAGGTTTAGTCACGACTTTGCAGATTTAATCAAGAAATATGATAGTTTGATCAAATAAGTGGAAACAAATGTTGAAGCATGGAAGAAGGAAAAAGAACTAGCTAGAGACAAAGGTGGAAAATATGGAAGAGTTCTATACCTATGGTATAGACAAGTTTCTTGCAGAAAAGGTGGTACCTGTAACACCCCAAAATTGGCACCTAATAATCCAATCAATTTTGGTGCATTTTCTTATCTTCGAAGTCCTATTGTATTAGGCAAATTCTTCTCCTAATTGACTTTAATTGACTGAGTTTCAAATGAAGAAAACCCAAATTTGCATAAATCTGACATTACA